>JAVTVX010000030.1:6735773-7260773 GCA_033439265.1 Dillenia suffruticosa
GTTTGATATATTCATGATAAATAGTGGTAAATTATTTAAAATTTTAAATGATCAGAATTTGTCTCAATTACTATCATGCCATGGATATCAGGGGTAAATAAATCTCATCTTTTCCGTAAACTAGAAACAATCACTAGTACAATGGAATTAAATAGTCCTTATTTGCAAAGACAAAGATTATCATGTTTGATTTTGCACTATTATAGTTGTAGTAAGTATGCAGCCCCTATAACCCTTGTCAAGTTGGATGTCAACCACCTCACTTGGATTTTTAGGCTCCGTTTTATCCATACAAGGATGTCTAGATTGCAAAATATTGCTACATGCAATGCTTCGACTGCACCTTTTTATAATATATATTGTCTTATTATGTTCACAAGGATATGTAGCGATGACATGGTACCAAATCTTCTCACCAAAAAAGAAAAATGGTATTACCAAATCTCTTCTTATCTCTCACTACATTGTATTTATTTTGATTTTGAGATTTCCTCGTGATTATTTGACTCATTTTACAACTATTTATATAGCAAGCAAAATTTTTTGCTATGACACAAAAGCCCTTCTCTCTTCTAGGTTGATCATTTGGCCATGGGTAGGAAGAATTCCGAACTTGCTTATATTGAGGATGATAAAAGAAGGAAAGCAGCATTAAGGCGAAGGGTGAAGGGTTTATTCAACAAGGTGCATGAGATCAGTACTCTTTGTGGAGTCCAAGCTTGTGCAATTATTTTTAGCCCTAATGATTCTAGGCCACAAGTTTGGCCCTCTACGCAGGGAGTCCAATCTGTACTAGCAAAGTTTTATGAAGTTTCTAACTTTGATCAAACGAGGAGCATGCTGAACCAAGAGAGCTTTCTTATGGGGAAGATACAAAAAGCAAAGAACAAGTTGAGACAGCAAAAATTCAAGAATCGAGAAAATGAAATCGCTCGTCTCAAGAATAGGTTCTTTGCTGGAGAGCTTGTTGATCACTTAAACTTTGTTGATTTGCATGCTCTAGATCAAGAAATGAGTCATCTTCTAAACAAAATCACCGGTAAGCTCGATTCTCTTAAAGAAGCAACTGATGCATCAGTTCATGCAAGGATTCAGGCATAATTTCTAGACATGGTGAGGTTGGGTTGCGCACTTAATTTCAATAAGATATGTTTTGTATTTTCCTTTCTTTTTGTTCACAAAATATGTAATAAAGAAAAGCTTGTCATTTCTATTGCCTTTTAAATGATATGCTATGCATCCTTTCTTCTTCCTTCCCCCCCCCCTTCTCCTTTTTCCCATTATATTTATGAAATAATTCATCATCTGATTTTTTTTTTTTTTGAGAGAGAATGATTTTAAATCCTTTAAGAAAATTCAATTAAGAATGAGTTTGAATTATAAGATACATATTTATGTTAAATAATATCTACCCAAGAGTACTTTGAGAATTTTTTAAATTATGGATCCTATAATTTTTGTTTCTTAATCTAGCCTGTATTAAAGTTTTGTCCATCAAGAAAGCCTTCGCTCCTTTTCTGAACAAAGTACAAAAAAACAATTATAAAATTTCTGTTTGCCTATATTTATTCCAATATATTGTTTTGACATGAATTATAGAATAAACATAGAATTTGTAAAGATAGAAATCAAACTAATAGCCTATTTTCGATTATGATTTTGTTTTAATTAAGGGCTATCACAAAAGATACGTGCGATCGGACAGAATAATTTAGGAGAAAAAATTTAGTCCCATAAAATTGCTATTTCCTTTTCAGTTAAATTAGAAAAAATTTCACATTTATCAAATTTTTTGGTAACAATTTCCAAATACTTAATCTTTTGCAGAGCGAGAGAAAGAGAGCTAAGAGAAAATCTTACACCACCATCTCCTTCCTCTCTCCTCTCTCCTCACCTTTCCTCATCTAGCTTATGCCACTGCCAGCCGATGCAAAAAGTCTAACTGTGGTGATCGCAAACGGCGCACTAGCAATGTGGGTGGAACAGCCGAAGGCTGTACATGAAACGAGGTTGTCAGAGGGTTAAAGGAGGTTCATTGTTGCACCTACGGTCTTTTTGGGCTTCAGTGCTGACTCTTATCTTTCTAATAAAGACCCGAATCACTACCGGTGGTTGTCGTCCCTACTGCATTATTTTTTGTTTGGATTTGACGTTGTTGGTGCAAATTGGGAGGACATTTTAGTGCTTGTGTTTGATGGTCCCTCGGTGGTCTCATAAGAATCCAATCTGCTCTATGGTGTTGGTTGTTCAACATCTCATCATGGTGTGTTCAATGTTGTGATGCCATCAGTAGTATTGGTGGCTGGGGTA
Source organism: Dillenia suffruticosa (assembly GCA_033439265.1). Classification (NCBI taxonomy): domain Eukaryota; kingdom Viridiplantae; phylum Streptophyta; class Magnoliopsida; order Dilleniales; family Dilleniaceae; genus Dillenia; species Dillenia suffruticosa. The sequence continues at coordinate 6,738,084 of JAVTVX010000030.1, forward strand.
CGTTAAGGTCTTCAAGGTGCTTTTGTGGTTAGTGGATTTTACTATTGCCATTTGCCTCGGGTTGCGGATGGTGGGCAATTTTCTTATTTGTATCTAAGTTTTCTTATTATATTTGTCTTATGTTTGTGCCCAATATTGAGCCTATATTTCTCCTATTATAAATGTCTGCCCTCCCTCTAGACAAACTATTAAAAGAAAAGGGAAAAAGAGAGAGAGAGAGAGAAAAGACAGAACAGAATGTTGTCCCAAAAATAAAGAACCATTTTTTTTTCACATTTTATATCTTTTTTTGGGGGGGCTTTTTTGCCCTCTTTTCAAGTATGATTTATAGAAAATATTGGCAAAAGACAGGTTAGGCCAGACTTATCTAACTAATTTTTTTAAAACGGGAAATTATAGGTAAAGTTTTAACTTTGTACCTACATTTCAATTGGGCATTTAAAAGGTTTATTTTACCACCATTAAGTCCTTGAACATCAAAATATGACCTACTTAAGATCCTTTTCTTTGACAGTGTTGATGATATGGCCGTTATCTGCCAAATAGCATGCTCGCTTGCAGAGTTATTGATGATGTGGATAGATTTTGATAAGGTGGTATGACATATCACCAAATAACTTTATACCTCACACACGCACAGACACACACTCTCTCTCCCTCCTTTTTTTATCTTGCCTTTTCTTATTATAGCCGATACATCTACCCTTCTCAAATAAAACATTATAATCATCGTCACATAATTGATTCACACTCAAAAAATTATACATTAAACCATTCATAAGGAAAATATTTTTAATAGTAAAAAATCTATATCAATGATTTTCTTACTTTTTTTATTATCTCTAAAAGTTATGAATTAATAATCTTTTCTATCAACTTTATGAACAAAAGGCATCTTCTGTCATATGTTTCAAACATCTATTATCCAAGTATCATTTTCTTTCAAATCTTGCCTCATATTCCTACACATTAAGGTGGCGTTTGATTCGCATTTAGAAATCAGAATCGGAATCGGAATCGGAATCAGAATAAAAAATCTTAGAAATCAGAGTCGGAATTGAATTCCGATATTAACTATTTAGTTCAAATTCTGAATTGAATATGATTATCATTGTTAATATTTAGTTTGTATATCTTTCAAAATAAAATCATGTAATTATCAATTTATTCATAATAAAAAATATTTTTAAATCAATATTTTTAAATTTTTGTTTTATTTTCTAAAATTAAAACTATTATATCATTTATTTTATTTTCTTTAATCAAAATTTTAAAATAATTATTATTTATTCTAATTACTTAAGGTGATTTAATTAATTTATAATATCAAGCCTAATAAAAAATCAATTGAACATTATATATAATAAAATTTATTATATATAATTAGGTATAAACTCAAAAATATTTTTTAATCTAAATTATAAAATAAAATATTAGTAAAAATAAAAAATATTAATACTAAAATTATATAAAGATGAGGATCGCAGATGATGGGATAACCTTCCGTGTGTACTATTCAAGAATGGATCTCAACTTGTCCGATTTCTTTCTTTTTTTGTTTGTTTTTTTTTTTTTCCTTCATAAAAAAAAGAAAATTCAAATAACAATTGATAGCAACCTCTCTCTCTCTCTCTCTCTCACTAATGGCAGAAGGATTGTTCAGAAAAGGAATTCGATCCGCCGAAGAAGAAGATGAAGGGGGAGAGGTGTACATGTCTTCACGCACACGGGGAGAGAAAGAGAGAGAGATGGCGCAGAGAGTGAGAAAGGAGTCTTGCAGAGTGAGAAAGCCTCTCTCTCCTTTCAATTGGGTTTAGGTTTCAAGATGTTTCGAGTTCATTGTTAATGGCAGACCTCAAATTGGGAAGGTGGGTTTTGGTCTTCAAACTCAAAATTTTCTTCACTAACAGTTCGAAATCGCCACGAACTTTAGCGTCTTCGATTCAATTCCACCATCGTTGCCTATTACGGTGTGTTCGAATTCATCTCTGCCATCTATTCCTCTTCGATTTCAGCATCAAGAAGTTCAATCAGCCACTTCGATTTCACCATCGTCTGTAATTCCTATTCCACCGTGGGGTTTGAGAAGTGTTAGGGTTTGAGAAGAAGTAGGAGAGAGAGAGAGAGAGAGAGGGCAAAAAGTAAAAATTGCCTTTCTGGGGTTTCAGATAGATAGGGAGAGGGCAAAACGTAGAAATTGTCTTTCTGGGGTTTCAAATATGTATCTTCACCGCAACCCATCAACTTACTTGGGTTTTACGAAGTCCAAATTTTAAGGATTTCATACACATTTCTTCGTTTTCATTCCATAAATCCAAATAGATTATTTGCGTATCATTCTGATTCCTAAATCTCATACCATTTAATCAAACACTCCCAAATAAAAACATCCTTTGGTTTTAGGAACACAAACAAGTTTGGATCAATTAGAAAACAAACTTATGTTGAAATTAAATTTTTCTTGATGAGCACTAAGTTTGTTCATAAAACAATGTTCATAAAACAATATCCAGCAATGTGACCAAATTTATAACAAATATAACAAGAAAAATTATTTTTATTTCTGAAGTTGTCAGAATTTTTTTGAACTGATTTTTGAATTTTTTCTAAAAATATACAGCTTCATGATTTCTTTTACCCCTAGAAGCACTTCTTCTATGACTACTACTTCTATGCCTGAATTCTGTAGTTGTGAATCTTTAAACTATCTGTTTTCTATAGCTCTCACAAACACTATTTTGTTAGTCTATAAATCAGTTTCATTTTCATTTTTATAGCCTAAATCAATTTTGGAAAAGTCTTTACTTTGAATCAAAAGAAGTTTTGATAATTTTTTAACACATTCATTAAACTTTTGGAAACTAGTTTCTATAGAATTTGATAGGTCCTCAATTATAGTTTTCAAATAATAACTCATTTTAAAACAATATTTTCAGACTTAACTACTATTAATTCAGAGTTTAAAAATAAATTCTTTATTTCAAAATATCCTTTTCATTTTCCAAGTCCAAGATTCTTCGCTTTAACTTAGAGTTAGCATTTAACAAATCCAAGATTTTACACTTTAATTTAGAGTTAGCTTTTAACAATTCATTAAATTCAAATTTGAATTATGTAGAAAGATCTCAATCAAAATTCACTATCGTGTCTATTATGAAACAGAAGTTAGCCTCATTCACATTTTTATAAATCTCATACTCTGAATCTGAATTAGAACCCTCCAAATCACTTTAAGTCGCCATCATTGTCCTTTATTTCTTCTGAAATTTTTGCAGCTTCTTCATCAAGATTGGACATTCATACTTGATATGTTTGGGTTTCTTGCATTCAAAACAGATAATCTCATCTTTCTTTTCCTCATTTTTCTTTTTTTTTTTTTTTGCATCATCATTGAACTTTCAAGAAGAGACAGTATTCTTAAATTTATTAAACTTTTTACCTCTCTTTTTAAGGACTCAAGACAGTCATTTTGTTACAAAAAATGCAATCTGCTTCCTTCTGGTTTCAGATTCTACATTGTGGAAGACTTCAGGCTTATATGACATCAACTTCCCTCTTAGGTTATTCAAGAAGAGTTTGGACAGGTCTTGAGCCTCTTCAATGACAATCTTCTTCGCATCCCAGGCTCTAGGAATGATTCGAAATTTTTTTTTTACTAAATCTGTATTTGAAAAGGACTTTTTGAGAGAATCAATTTTATTCACTACAAAAAAATACGGATTTAGTCACGAATTTTCGTGACGAAAAAAATTCGTCACCATTTTGCGACGAATTTAGCGACAAAAACTTTTTCGTCGTTAATTTCTCACAAAATTAGCAACGAAAATGAAGTCATTGCTAAAATAGCGACGGACACATCATTCGAAACTAAATTCGTCGTTAATTAGTAACGAAAAAATTTTCGTGACTAAATTCGTTCGCTAATTGGTGATAACAAATTTTTCGTTACAAATTTCGTCGCTAATTAGCGACGAAAAATATTTCGTGGCTAAATTTGGCCATAGATTTAAAATCTGTTATAAAATTTAATCTTTTTTAAATAGAATTTTATTTTTTCTATTTTTCTTTTTATTTTATTAATATGTTATATTTAAGTTAAAAATTAATTTAGCGAAAGATTTGTTTTCCGTTGATAAATTTTTTATATATAATTAAATAAAATATAATATTAATATAATATTTAAATTAAAAAATTAATTTCACAACGACGAAATTTATCCAGTGGTAATTTAGCGACGGATTTCCAAATCAGTCACTGTTTCAGCGACGGATTTCAAATCCGTTGCTGAATTTAATCTTTTTTTAATTAGAATTTTATTTTATTTTATTAATTTATATTAACAAATCATATTATTATGTTATAATATTTTAATTTACATTTTATTTTATTATATTATATTTCATTTTTTTAAAAGAATAATATTATTTAATTCCGGGCGCAAACAAGGGCGGGCGCCGGGGGCAGGCAGGGGCGCACGCTTGCGCGGCGCGCATGCATGCACGGGCGCCAGGCGCATGCACGCACGGGCGCCAGGAGCAGGAAGGGTCGCGTGCATGCCTGGGCGCCCGCGCATGCCCGCTCGGGCGCCCACGCCCTGCGCGTGCCTGCGTGCCTAGGCGCCCGCTCCCGCGTGCCGTGTCACGCCCCGAACCGGGATCGTGAACAGTCGCCCGTTGTCCCTGGATGCCGACTGTATTTTTTACAGAAAATCGGACAGAACCTCCCCATAAATCGAAGGTTTCCCATGTACAATTTCACCTGTATATGACATTCATCCTGTAAAAATAAACAATTGACCATCCCGACCTCTCCAAAATCAACAAATACCACAGCCAACATCCAGAACAACGCAAGGTTATAAAGTTTCTAGCAGTCTTAGCAACAGATCTCTACTGTCATGCCAACTAGAGTATGAGCAGCCGCCACACCGAGCGGACTTAAATTCTACGCATATATAAAATAAATTCCCATGTTATTTTTTTTAAAATATTTACAAATGTCTCAATGCAATAAAATAATTTAATACGAGGGTTCCACGAATAAATGTTCATAATTTATACAGTCAAATCTCCAATACATAATAATATCACCAATCATCGTAGCGGAAGAGATGGAAAATAACCATACCCAAACCCAGTGATGTCTTCTCGGTCCAACACTAGTTCTGTGGGAAAGAAAGCGAGGGGTGAGTATTTATGGGAGGATACTCAGTAAGTGAGGGGATTGATATCATACTATCAATATCGATGGTGAACTTGGAGTGTCAAAGCATAAGATAAGAAAATATCCACAGTGTGCAAACCGATCATATTATTTCAAAATCATATATAATACGCACACATCAGAAAGCAAAATATGCATCCAATATTTACTTCAATGTCATGAAGAGCCGGCCAATGAAATATTCCCTGCAATGGTCTATCTCGACCAAGGACGGCGCATTTGGGGTTTTTCCAAATGTAAGTATTAAATAATGGCTCTCTACCCCAATGTTGACCACAGACTATCACAACTAGCCTGTGAATAATAATAATATACATATAACTAGTCGGCCGTGTATGGTGTCCCCGCCTGGTGCTAGACGGAGCCGTACTCAACGTCCTCTCCGATGAGGGTCAACCTGGGACACCCATACACATGACAATCTGGCGGATACCTCTGGCCGAAACGTATCCGGACACAAGGGGTGCCTCTACTAGATGTCCTTCATAGCTACGGATCACAATATCATATCGGCCGGGCACGTAACCCCATGCATCCCATCACCATGTCGGCCGGGCATATAGCCCCATGCATCATATCATAACGTTGCCCGGGCATACAGCCCAATATGTAAGTAAATCCATTTAAAACCATGTGTCAATACAATGGAAATATTAAAGCATATCAATATGTCGAAAATGTGGCACAATATTCAGTTATCAAAACTCATGGATGCATATCAATAAAGACAGAATTTAAGACACTCCAAAAATCACAAAACATTTCATAAAATACTCGAAAGTCATAACAATCATATATTTTACAGAAACATGTCATTTAAAAAGTATTTTTGAAGTATGGTTTTTAATCAATAGCGAATATCAAAGTCCCACTCACAGTTCTACGGGAGGGAAGTCACTCCCTACTGACAAGCCAAATCGGATCTGACCGCTCGAGTCTCCAAAAGATCAACTTAAATCAGATTATCAACATTTAATATCAAATAAAAGCCAAATCAGGGATTTTCAATTTTTCCCTTCCAAATATATACCACCTAATTTACAAAACTTCGTTATAGATTCTCGTTTCCTCAATTTTGACTCATCTGACTCACCAATGGTCGAGTTTCTAATATTTCTCATTTTTTTTGTTTAATTTTCCTCGGATTTCACACATTTCAATATATTATATAACTCTCGATCTAAATTCGACCTAATTTCGATAGAATTAATTCAAATGTTGAAAAGGTTGCATTTCTCTCACCTAGGGTTTCTCGGATTTCCGGATCTAGCTTTCGTTCATCCGTCAACCTGGTCTAAAACCTGTAATATTTACCATTTGAAACACAAGTGAGAAATTTAAGTCAAATTACCAAAAATTTTTGAAACCCTAGTACGTACACGGAATCGAGAATTCATTTACCTACGCAAAGGGTCACGGGTCGTCGTGGGCTCGCGGGCCAGGGGCCGGACTGGGCCGCGGGCTGTACTGGACTTGCGGGCTTGGACGGGCTGTCGGGCCTGGTGGGCCCGTGGGCTTGCTGCTGATGGGCCTGCGGCTCGTGCGCTGCACTGGTGAGTGCCCGTGAGCTGCGCTGGTGCGCGCCCGTGCGCTGGTGAGCTCCCGTGCGCTGGTGCGCGCTCGTGTGCTGGGTTCACGCGCGGTGCTAGGTTCGCGTGCGGCGCTGGGTTCACGCGCGCTCGTGCGCTGGGTCCGCGCTTGCGGGCTCAGTCCTGCTCGCGGCCTGGGCTCGCGCTGTGGCTGGGGGATCGCGCTGTAGTCGCGTGCGGTGGTGGAAGGCAGTGCTAGATCGTGGCTTGCGACGGTGTGCGGCGAGGCGGAAAGAGGGCGATCGTGGGAGATCGCGAGAGGGAGAGAAGACAGAGTGAGGTAAATTGAAAATTGAAAGCTTTGTCAATTTCAGCAATATAACTAATAATAAATTGGAGTCAATCTCCCAGAATACCAAAAACCTAATCGAAATTGTGAGTTACAATTGCTCTTTAAGTAAATTCATCTAACATTTTGAGTGCAAAATCAAAGAATTCACAACTCCAGTATCAAATTAACAATCTGATTGGAGACCGTTTCCTAGAATAGTATGATACAAACAAAACATATTCATATTGAACACGAACAACTCCTTAAATATGCATGAACTAATTGCTTAGGAACCATCAACAAATATCCACAGTTAGCACAATTAATTGAAATTTTAACATGGGGTTACCAAATTTCGCTAAACCCACCCCCTCCAAAAACCATAAAATGGAAAAGAACAAACCATAAAAGGTCATGTGGGTTTAGCAAAATTTGGTAACATGGAGGTTAGGGTGGATGTTCTGGATTGTGAGATGCGGTAGATTCATTGCAGGGTTTTGGATTGAGAGATGCGATGGATTCATTGCAGGGTTCAGTCAATTCGTTCTGATTTGCACTATCAGGTTACTATGTTTTATGGGTCTAATATGGCAGGCGATCAACTGTTATGGGACTTTTTGCATTTTCAGAGCAGGAGGATGGATGCCCCTTGATGTGTACTTGGTGATTTTAACGCAGTTAGATGCCCTGCTAAGAGGACTGGAAGTGTCTGTGGATGGTCAGTGGCAAATTCTGTCTTCGATGATTGTATTCAATAGTCGAAGTTAGAGAACTTGGGATACACAGGTTTTTTTTCACTTGGTGGAATAGGTAACTTGCAAATCTCATTAGGAGGAAGCTGGATACAGTATTGGTTAATTCTTAATGGTTGGCCACCTATCCTTTCTCCGAGATAGTTTTTCTTCCTCCGGGTGACTCCAATCATTCTCCTTGTGTGGTCAGAGTTCAGAGGTGGATCAGCAGTAGAGGATTCCATTCAAGTTCTTTGATTTTTGGATGGATCATTCTCGATATCGAGAGATAGTTGTAGAGGCTTGGGAGGACTTGTATTATGAGACTTGGATGTATTGCCTCTATAGGAAGCTGAAGGGGCTGAGAGGGAGATTGACATAGTTGAATCGTTAGGAGTTTAGTGATTTGTCCACTTTTGTTCAGGATGCGAGGGAAAGTCTGCATAGGATTCAACAGGGGTTGTTATCTGGCCGGTCGATGGATAATTTGGGTGAGGAGAAGAGAGTTGCTGCTGCTCATTACCATAAACTAACTAGCATGGAAGAGAGTATACTTAGATAGAAGACCCAAATCTGATGGTTTTAGTTGGGGATAGGAACACTGCTTCCTTCTTTGGCATGGTTAGACGTAGGCGCAACTAAAATACTGTTTGTTCTTTGATCAGGGAGGATAGCTCTCGGATCTCAGATCTCTAATTCGGATGGCATCAGGCGAGAGACTGTCAGTTATTTTAGGATATTATTTACGAGTAGGCCTCGAGCGAGTCAGTTGGATTTTGGTTTTATCGCTTCCATGATCGGAGGTACTCTTTCGAGACCCAGATCCAGACTCTGGTGACCTTGGTGATGGCGGATGAGGTGAAAGAGGTGATGTTCTCTTTGGGGAGGCATAAGGCTTCGGATTCAGATAGGTATAATGTGGAGTTCTTCTGAGACAGCTAGGATATAGCGGGGCCAGATGTTACGAGAGCTATTTTGGACTTCTTAGGGAGCCTTCTGAATGAGGTAAATGGTATTATCATTTCATTTATCCTAAAAAAGGATAACATGACCTTTTTGACGAACTTTAGACCGATATCTTGTTGCAATTCAGTATATAAATATATATCTAGGGTTATTGCAGCGAGGGTGACTCAGGTGTTGCCGAATATCATTGGAAGTAAGCAGTCTAGTTTTATGAGGGGTAGGAGAATTGGGGATAATATTCTGCTAGCTCATGAGCTTCTTCATGGTTATCACCCGAATTGCGGTTCTCATAGATATACGATTAAGGTAGATATGATGAAGACATATGACTCGATGGAGTGGGATTTTTTCAGGCTGGTTCTAGTGGGTGTAAGATCATGACTTGTGTAGATTCAGCAAGATTTGTGATATATGTTAATAGTGGGCTAACGGATTACTTTTGGAGCATGAGAGGTCGCAAACAGGTGGATCCTTTGTCGCCTATGCTGCTTGTACTGGTTATGGAGGTCTTCTCGAGCATGATGCGCCAAGTCACAGAGGGGTCTCTCTTCGAGTACCACTGGCGATACCAGGAGGTTGATCTTTCTCACTTGTACTTTGCAGATGTTCTGATACTACTCTCTCGGGATAGTATGACTTTTGTATGGTGAATTTTAGATGTTCTAGTTCAGTTCGGGGCTCTTTTTGGGTTGCGTATGAACCCCCATAAGAGTGAGATCTTTGTGGCAGTGGAGCAAAGGATTAGGGAGGATATTTTAAGAATCTCGGGATTTTGATAGGCTCAGCTCCCGGTCCGATACTTGGGAGTCCCTCTCTTATCATCCAGACTCTCGGTTGCTAAGTATGTCCAGCTTGTTCAGTAGGTCACAACTCAGATTCAGCATTAGACAAGTCGGTATTTATCCTATGCTGGCCGGTTGTAGTTAGTGAGTTCCATTTTCTTTTCGATTCGAACATACTGGTTTTCGATGTTTCTCCTTCCGAAGGCAATATGCAAGGAGCTCGAGCATGTCATATCTCAGTTTCTATGGTCTAGTCTTTCTTTAGACTGCCATAGAGCCAAGGTAATCTGGTCCCTGTTTGTCGCTTTAGGAAGGAGGGAGGGTTAGGGCTGAAAAAAGTTACAGATTGGAATAGGGCAGTTCAGTTAAAACATATCTGACATTTTCTTTCAGTCCCTGAGGATAATGTTTGGAGTAGATGAGTGAGGATTTATCTTCTGTGTGGGTATAGCTTTTGGTATGTTAGGTTCCGGACAAGTATTCGTAGGTTTAGAGGAAGCGTATTTCTCTTCGTCACTTAGTTCAGGAGCTTATTGCTTGGAGGATGGGTGATGGGAGTTGCATTTCCTTCTTGTATGATAATTGGTTATCCCAAAGGCCCTTGATAAAGGTCCTAGGGAGATAGGCCATGGAGAGGTCGGGTTTTGCTGACACCTGTACTGTTCGGGATATCTTTGCTGGTAGCCATTGGAGGGAATATGTTCAGAGATAGCAGATTTCGAGATCGATACACGCCTTCCTAGACAATATTCGTGAGTTCATCTCAAAGTTTGACTTTCTATCCATCGGTCATAATAGGATAGTGTGGACGATCACGCCTAGTAGGGAGTTATTTATTATGTCTGCTTGGAGGCACCTCAGATGTTTGTACGATCATGTCGCATGGACTAATTAAGTTTGGTTTCTAAGTGCGATTCCTGATTTGCTTTCATCTTGTGGCTTGTATTTATAGAGAGGTTACAGATAAACGATCATTTATTTAAACTCAGACTTTCAACCTCCTCGACTTGCCACCTGTGTTCTAGTTGGAGGGAGACTATAGATCATTTATTCTTTCGTTGCCCTTTCTCGAGAGAGGTTTGGCGATTGACGATGGCTCAGTATATTCCCATGACCTTCCCTATCTTTTGGTCGAGCATTCGTGGGCTCCTGCTTTCACCATTGAGGCACCCCCTTCAACAGAATAGGGTCTTCAAATGCCATCTCAGCATTTACTACCTTTGGATGGAGAGGAACAAGAGAAGGCTAGGCGAGCGGCAATTACCTCTACGGATTATTATAGCTTTTGTTAGCACAGTCACACCTGCAGTTGATATTATGATGTAGTCCTCTTGTTTATTTAGCCATGTTGGCCTTTTGAATTTTCGGGTATTATAGGGTTTTTCTTGGTACTTGTGTATTTTTCTTTTTGATATATATATTCTTTTATATGAAAAAAAAAAGAACAAACCAAAGAGAAAGAAGTGCCAAGCAAGAGAATTTCAGTAAGAACAATCCAAAATTGAAATCATCCAATAAGATAACAAAATCATAATCCACCAATAAATTGCAAAATGAGTCTAGAGAGAGAGAGAGAGAGAGAGAGAGAGAGAGAGAGAGAGAGCATACTATGTTGTCCACCAAGTCTTTCAATAGCATGAGCAAAACAGTTGTGAAGATTAGGAGTCCATCTCAAGCGAGGAACTTTTGATTTTATGTATTGTCTAACCGCTCCCTTTCTTTCACAACTTCCCATTCTTTTTGCCCCCTCTTCCTTTCGTCCTCTTTCCCACTTTCCTATCTTTTTATCTTTATAACAAAACTAACAATTCTCTCTCTCTCTCTCTCTCTCTCTCTCTCTTCAAAAAGAGTCTCTCCTAAAAGAATTAAAAAAAAATTCCTTATTGTTTCAAGTTTGTGCCCTCCAAACGCTACTTGTTTTATCTCCCTCTAAATATCAATATCCCTCTGGTCTGGCTTTAAAAGAAGGAGGATTTTGGTCTACGGAGAGAGAGAGGAGAGAGTGGGGGAGAGAGATCACGGGGGGTAGATAGAGAGAGAGAAGTTGTATAAGGTCATGTGGGGGTGTTTGAAATTGAAGAGGAGGAATCAGCCTCCTACAAAGGAAAAGTTCTCATCATGAGCTCCACCAAAAAAGATCTCCCCGAGAGATAAATAACATAAATTTTTATTAATAACATATCGAGAGAGAGAGAGAGAGCAACCCACGGAGATGAAGGTCACTGAGGTCGATTAAAGGATGTGGCAGAGAGATGAAACGACGGGAGGCAGAGTAAGCGGCTAAGGGCAACGAGCGACTAGGGCAACAGAAATAAGAGAGAGCGACAGAAAGAGAGCAACCGAAAAAATTCACCGCTAAATTCTATCGCTAATCCCTCGCAAGGTATACAAAATAGTGTTTTTACCTTTTAGTTATGATAGATTAGCAACGGAAATTTTTCGTCATTAATTTTCATCACTAATCCGTTACAAAAAAGTTTAATAATAATACTATAAGAAGTGTATTGCAACCGATTAGTGACGAAGTCTAATCTATCTCTAATTCCGTCGCTAATCTGTCACTAAATTGTTGGAAAAATGTCGTGCGAAATAATAATGAGTTTCGTGCCTGTTTTACTATCGGACTTAGCGACGAATTGTTTCCGTTACTTATTCTATTGTGAAATCCGTCACTAGTTTCTCGTTAATCTTAACCTTTTTTAATTTGTAATATCTGATATTAATTTGTCGTAATTCTGTCGTTATTTATGATAGATAATTTTCCATCATTAATACCCTATTTTGTTATGATGTCTTTTATAAGTTCTCCCAGTTAAATATTAAATAATTCATATTTTTGCATTAAGAGGTTGATTTGAGTTTCTTTAATAGTGTTTGTTCTTTCGTGAGTAATGCACAACTTGTCCTAAATATCTTTAGCTATAATATAAGAAGAAATAAAATTAAACTCTATCGGAGAAATAGCACATAAAAGTAAATGCTTTACCCTAAAGGTTATTGAGATCTTTCTCTTATCTTCCTTTGTTATGATTGGGGGTTTAATATCTAAATCTCTAGAGAAGATAACCTCCCAAGTTTCATAATTGTGGATTTAATAAAGGTCTTCATTCTACACTTCAAATGGAAAAAATTTACACTATTAAAATATGGAGTTCTATTTATGGCTTGGCCAAAGAATAAGTGTGAAGTCATTGAATCTTTTGCTCAAAAGTTAGTCACTTTTGTATAGTAGAGTACTTACTTTGATAATACTTGTTGGTCGTTATAGTAATCAAGAAGGGATGTTGAATTGATTGACTCCGATTTTAGATTTTTCTCCACTTAAAATCTAAATAATCCCAAGGCCAAATTATATGCAAATGGAAGTATGGAACAAAAATAAAAAGCAAGTGATAGTGAGATCAAGCCAATTTTTATAATGGCTTGATCTTGTATCTGTGTCCACTCTTCCAGTTCAGTAATCCAAGAATCAACAAATGTTAAGTTTCATTATCAATGAGAGTTACAAACTTGAGTACATTCACTCTTGTTGATACTCTACACCTCCAATTTTGAGAATGACTTAGTTCAACAAACACTCTACCTTAACCCTCACTAAACTTGTTTATCCACCCAACAGAGTGTCCCTCACACTCTTTCCGAACTTTCTGAAGCTTAACAATACATAACAAATACAAAACAATCTCAAACTCGCAGAGCTTGTTCAAGTAGCCAACTTTTAGAACTTATATCTCACTCTTAGAGTATCGAAATGACTATGTAAAAGATGCTGAGTATTCTCCATATATTGAATTTTAAATCACAAGAAGAGTTCTATCAAAACTGGCCACCATCGAGAAGCTTTAAGGGCTCCAAAGATGGCTTCTCAAAACTTTTACTGCTATAAAATTATGGATAAGTTGTTAATTTCGTGTTTGATTTTTTTCGCCTTATTCTTTGATTTTTATCTCTATAAATATTTGAATTTAAATAGTAACAATCTCTCTTTAACGTGATATTTTCAAATTTGAAAATGGTGAATTGTTGGAAAAGTAATAGATGGCAAAATATCCCCTAAAAATTAACTTGTTGTTTCTGGACTCTTGCTTCTACTAGAGTAAATGATTTGAATTTAAATTTTCAATCACCTGAACTTCTGATGATACATTTTGATATATTTTTAGACTAAGTGTAGCATTCAATATGCACTTAATCTATTGAGATGGGTCTAGGTTCGAGATAGAATTACTTTTGCTTCAAAACTGCCCAAATTCTGCAACTTTTGGATAGTGTCACGACTTCTTCTATAGAGGTATGAACCTTCTATGCTAATAGCTTTTATTAGCTTAATCTTTGTTTAGATAGTTCGTTTCTATTTTATTTCTAATTTACGATAACCTCTATAGAACCAGTGTCTTTATTCTTTAATCATAGAAGTTAATTTTAACTCAATAAAAATTAAAGCATGCACACTGAGTAGATTGATTAGTAACAAATGTAAAGTTTTGTTATTATCAAAATATTATATTTTGACAAAAATTTTCTTAACAGTAAAACCAAATACATAGATAGCAGATATACTTACGTGAGAAATATTATTAGTAAGGGTGAAGTGACCATATATTACATATCTACGCATAGCATGGTGGCTTACCCCTATACTAAATCCAATGTGGGAGACTCTTTTATTAAACATGTAGGGTCATTGGGTTTGCGTAGGATTTAGACATTTCTCGTATATTATGTACCGATGACTTGATGCTTATTATTAATGATATATGCATTATTCCAATATTTTTGAGTTGTTTTATTTTTTATTGCACTTATTTTATATGATTATGTATTGAGATGTGATATAATAAAAGATATATCAGGCAGATATGGTCAATTCTCTCATATAAGTGACAACATCAAACTCCAAATGAGTATATATGAGATGGTTTTTAAATATAAAAGGTATTGAAAGTAACCATACTCAAAACATAAATCATACTAATATGTATTCATGATGAAATCATATGTGATATGACTGATATGAATAGATCTACAATCCATGTTGTCCATGAATAGCTAACTTTGAGATCTTAGATTTCACTTGCATCTTGTGATGTCATCTTTGAGACACTTCCTCTAAGATCTTTGATAAGTCTTACATGTAAACTAAGTACATATTTGTAGTGTTAGAGAAATCTAAAATACATTCTTTTGAAAAATAGGGGAGTAACACCGTGACGTGTGTTTTATACCGCATGTGATAAATTGATCAAAAGTTAGTAGGAGCAATATCATTGTGAGACGAAAATGTATTTTAATAATCCCCATACCCCACTATATGAGACTCAAGACCCATGGTGGGCCCATGTGCATCTTATTACTTTTGCTTATTTTTTTATATCTTAATACAGTATATGTTACTTTAGTTTATTTACCAATGATCTTTGAAAAAATTAGTCTTGCGAGATAGGTCTAAAAAAACAATTGAATTGAGATAGAGAGATCTAAGTAAGGAAAAGAAAAACCAATCGACATTACATATTTATATTATATTCACCGGCTAACTTGTTATGCTTGTCCATGTTGGATCTTGAATATAATAGTAAATACATTTCGAATGATTCTTATAGATTATTTTCAATGAGAAAAGTAACGCGATTGATGAAATAGATTGAATCCAGGGTATAGTGAGTTTTTTATACTAACGATGACTTGACTTATCAATCACTTTAACCAATATATCAAAAAGTTTTTACTTTCAGGTGTATTCATCGGTTAAATGACATCTAAATTAGTATGAAAAATCCTGAGAGATAGTATAATAAATCACATGAGTTGTAATTTTATAATAGACATAAAATGCTCATGATGTGCAAATGAGAAATGTGAGATAAATATACCTGTGAGGGCAATTTTTTTTTTCTTTTCATTTAAATTTAAATAAGGGGGAACGGTTGTGGGTAACCACCCCCTACTTCTCTCCCTTACACTTTCTCATTCTATTATGGGTATGATTCCATAATTAATTAGCATACGGGAGGTCTAATATTTTCATTTCTTTCTTGAGAAGAAAAGAGAAATTAGGCATTAAAATCACTTAGATTTGAAACATGATGTCGTGGAATTAAGTACTGGCTTGACTTTTCATGATCAATACTTTGATCAATTGAACATATTGAGGGGATTCACGAAAGGAGAAAATTTACACATTGAGGTAATTTTTACTCTTGTGTTATTTAATTGAGATTATTCATATTTTCTTTTGCTTTGAGCTTCCACCGTGTGTTAAAAATCCAACAATAATAAGAAATCCCTACGTTGTCTTACAAAACACCGAGACAAAGCCTCATCTCTCTCTCTCTCTCTCTCTAAAGACCCAAATGCCAACATTTAACAAGAAAACATTGGCAAATGCCCCCGCTCTCTCCCCCTCTCTATGATATGCGGATCTTTTCTCGAGAAATGTCAACATGTTTAAACAATCATGCCGATGTTTACTGTTAAACATCAGTAATGACCTAATAAAATATATGGTAATTTCTTGTGACGTTTTGTCCCCAAAGTGTTGGATAAAGGGCAACATATTGCCGGCAACGTATTGCCGACACTTTATCTGGAAATGTCAGAAATGATCAAGATATGTTCCGGCGATTTTTTGAGAATCAACGTCATCATGTAAAAAAATTTTACCCTCATCCCTCAATTTTTACATGCCCTCCTTAGTTTTGGGTGATGTTTGACTTTAAAAACATCATTAATAACATATTTTGGTGACTTTTTTTTTGCATTAAACATCATGAAAAACAAATTCTTAGTCACATAATCCCTAAACATTGGGAAATATATATCAGAAAAACCATGTTTTATTTTGTAGTGAAATAGGCAAGTAATCATAAGGCTTGACAAAACTTCCAAAGCCCGAGCCGCCAAAGATCAAACAAATGTTGTGCACTCTCCGGAGATCCGTAACGGTGGACATTATTTGTTAAAATCAAATAAATCGATCGAACTAAATCGGTTTGATTAATTCGATTTTAATCAAATAATATTTTTGTTGAATTTTGGGTTTGGATTTTGAAAATTTCATTTTTTTTATTAGTCAGTGGTTTTAAAAATTAATAACCAAATCGACTGAAATAACCTATCAAAATATATAGTATATAGTGAATATAATCAAGTTTGAGATTATGTCTTAGTGATAATAACTAAGCTTCTTGTTGAGTGAGGGGAGAGGTTTGATTCCTTTTGTTGAAATTTTATTATGATAATTTTAAACATGATGCAAGAATATCTTAAATTTAGAAAGTTTCTAATTTATTAGTTTGATATTATTGCTTATTTATTTAGATTTCTATTGAAAACGATTTTATTATTTCTCATTATTGTTTTCTTTTTATTTAACTATTTAGAAAATATAAATATTAAGAATTTTTTAAGTTAGAAGTAGGATTTGTCCAAATTAGTATAAAAGGATATCAGTAGTCTTATTATAATTGTTACATTTTTACTGTATATTTGGGTACGATCTCACATGTTTCAAGTTTTTTTTATCGACACTTGGTGTAACCTATATAATACTAAAATTACTTTTAATATATTACGTATAAATATACATATACCGTTTTGATAATTTATAATCTCACAATCTTTCATTTTTTATATTTTTTCCTTTGATTTTAATATATTCGGACCAGTGATAAAAAAATAGATGTTAAAAGATTAACAAATACATACGATGCATGTCTCTCTTATCATATTATATATAATTTGAATTTGTTTAATATGAATTAATTTTCTTGAATTTTAATATTATCGGTATTATTGGGTTCATGATTATATAATAGATTTTTATTAATTTTTTTTATCGCGTCTCAATATTAAATATAATATTATATAAATACCTTAATTTTTTAATGTATTTATTGACTACGTGTAAAAGTTCTGTAAGTATATTTTGCTGTCTACGTAAAATATATTTTTTAGGTTTTTAATTTATGATATTTAGTTATTGGATTAATTCGATTTTGTGTTCCAAATGCCCGACGTCCAAAGGATCAATCCCTCTGCCAGAGGAGAGGTTAATAAACTAATGGAGAGAGAGAGAGAGAGAGAGGAGAGAGAGAGAGAGAGAGAGAGGGAAAAGGACGAGCAAATTTCTCTGTTCTTTTGCCTCGACTTCCTCTGGGACAGAAAAAATCCCTTAGTCTTCCAATTCCCACCTCTCTTATTTATCTTACTTCCTTCCTTCGAAGCTTCATCTTCCATTCTCTCTCTCCCTCTCTCTCTCTCTTCCCCAAACCCCTTGTCATTCCAAACCCTAGGAAGTCCGCCTGTCGTCGATACCTCTCACTGGCATCTCTGGTTCCGATTCTCAGACTAATTCCGCAAATGTCATCTCAATTAGGTCTTTAGACTCATCTAATTGAAATCGCGCCAAATCTTACATAACAATTTTTTTATAGCTTAAATTTCCGGCTTAAATCACCTTAAAATAACTTGGAAGGTTGCCGATTAGGTTTTATTATTTTATTGTGTCGGTGGAGTGGAGGATTTGAGTGGAAAGAACGTTTGATTTGGTTGTTGGATTCGGTGTTTGTGAGTTTGAGACGATGAGTAATCAGAAGAAGAGGAATTTTCAGATAGAGGCGTTTAAGCACAAGGTTGTTGTTGATCCGAAGTACGCAGAGAAGACGTGGAAGATATTGGAGCATGCAATTCATGAGATTTACAATCACAATGCTAGTGGACTCAGTTTTGAAGAGCTTTATAGGTCTGATTTTCATCGCCCTATTAACTCTTGTTCTTTAATTTGCTTAATTAGTTTTTTCTTTCATTTATTTGATTGTTCTGGTTCTTTGATGTTTGGTAAAAATTTACAGTAATCCTTGTGCATGATCATTTCTTCATTTGGGTAGGTTTGTTTCATGTTAATATTTAGAAATTCATGCTGGATTTTGTGTTTGTTGTCGCCGCAGACTTGTTAGTGTAGGTTTTAGTTCTATGGATGTATGGCAATACCTAGTTTCACCGGTGAGTAGCTTTTGTGCTCACTGAATTTGTCAGTTGTTCTGCTAGGCAATGATATATCTGGGACAATTTTAATCTCCTTCTGTAGGTTATCATAGTGGGGTTTTCTAGGATAGTGCCTTTTAATATTGGAGCTTATGCACGTATCTGACTAACTTAGATAAGTAGTTCCATATATTTGTTTGCATTTAGCTTGGGCTTAACCAAATTGTTATGCGGTCACACCTGCAAAAGCATTTTTTTTAGCTAATTCTGTCTTGTTGTGTAATCTATTCTGCAATTTCCTTTCTTTGAACCTTTTTAGAAGGGTTGATGCTTTGGCATGCTAAAAAAAAATGGGAAGTGAAAGGGCTGTAATTGTCAAATGTTTGGGGGTGGGTCGTTACTGCTTATTTGGGATGTAAAATGCAGGAGCTCTGTGCTTATATTGGTTAATGTTTCCAAATTATGATATCTTTTAAAATTGTGAGGAAAAGGAAGGCCTCTAATAGACGTGTTGATTTGATGGCATTGACTGGAATGATGCTCTGGCTTGGTAGTGTTAATAATGAAGTAGCTACCAAGTTGCATTCACATTCTAGTTTAGCTGGCAGGAGATGCACCCTCGCTCTAAGCAAGATCCAAAGTCACATGCTTGGAAACTGTACTGGGAGGTTTTGAGCCCATACATGGGTTTGCTTAGTGTGCATAGTTTGTGGTGTATTTTACATTGCCCAGTGGGTTCACTGGTTCACAGCTGAATGGTATTGGCTGCAATTTCTGCCATTATAGAGACAAGAAAGTAATGAATTTCTCTGCTTATGAGCTGATTCCTAATGTTTTTCTCTTTTGTTTGTTCATTTATATATTGTTTAACAACAACTGAAAATTCAGTTGTCAATCCTTCTTTGCTAATGCTGTTTGTATCCCTAGTCCTCCCTTTGGCCCTCCTTTTCATTTTTAGCTCTCTCTTCCTATAATAGTAGTTTCAATGGCCTTCCCTCTGACACTGAACAATGATATCGAAGGTTATCTTTTAAAAATTATTTTCAATTGATCAGAGACGAGTGCTTCTAATAATGTCTCCTTATATAGAAGTTTGGATTACCAAAGAGGATAAACAAAGAGGGATGATGGTAGTAAAAGTTACGTTAAAATTAAATTGTCAACCAGAGGAGTTGGGAAATGCAATGGGTGTTTGGTAATATGGTGTTAATGGGTTTTGGAAGAAATTTGGGATGGAAGTTATGGAGACGGGTTTAGATGAGAATATTCTGAATTGGCATCCTGTGGGATGGAGATGGAATGATGTAAAGGGATCTGTAAGAAGAAGGGAAGTTGCCATATTCTGTGTGTGTGTGTGTGTGTGTGTTTGTTTTTGGTAATATGGTGTTAATGGGTTTTGGAAGAAATTTGGGATGGTTTAGATGAGAATATTCTGAATTGGGGCTGTGGGATGGAGATGGAATGATGTAAAGGGATTTGTAAGAAGAAGGGAAGTTGCCATACTTTGTGTTTGTGTCCGCGCGTGCGCGTGTGTGGGGGGTGAGAGAGAGAGATACAGAGAGAGAGAGAGAGAGAGAGAGATGGAAAGTGCTTGGGGTGTTTTAATGTTATTATAGTAGGAAGATGGTTTGCTTTCCTGGATATCTAGAAAGAATGAAGCCTTTGGGCATCTGTTTTGGACAGGAGTGGTAATTTGAGTGCAGTGAGTGGGCCATTGTTCGTATAGATGTTAATGCTAGGGTTTTTGGTGGCCAAACTGTAATATTTCACAGATACACCTCCTGATGACCTGCTTGTAGATTCTACTCCAATGAACCATTCCCCTTATTTCTCATTGCACTGTAGGTATAAGACTCAGAAGTTAGCAACATGGATAGTCATCATCATTGATCATTTCAGGTCACATAATTGGGCACCAAAAACTCTCTGTTGGATGGGGACCATATATCCTATATCTGATGGTTTGATAATTTTGTTTGTCTGGTTTGTCCGAGAGTTCTTCCAAATATAGAAAAGGAAAAATCAATTTAAAAAAAAAAAAGAGAAAATCCACTATATGAACTCAAAAACTACATATATACATTGCTTAGACAGTGATGGAATACTCTATGCCTTCAGTCATACATTTTAAGAGCTCTTGCCTTTCATCTTATGTACAAGAGGTCAAAGAGTTATGGACATCCCAGAAACACTTCAAACACCTCAGTGGACTCACCTATGAGGACAATAGAATGAAGTCAATGCACATTGTGACCAAATTTGAGTTGAACAAAGTTTCACAACTTTCTTTGTCTCTCTCTCTCTCTCTCTCTCTCAAGCCGACAACGGTGCTGGCATCCCTCTCTCTCTCTCTTCCTCTTCCTCAGTGGAAGTTGTTAGAGGCTGATCACGTGTCTTGCATGAGACCAAAATTTTGGAAGTTAATTGAATGATGGATGAAATGACCTATTTTGCAATGGTCCTAAGTTGATGGGAGGGCAAAAAATAAATACTAAATAAATAAATAGTTCAGGCACTGGTATTAGAAAGGGCCAAAATTTAGGTG
This sequence comes from Dillenia suffruticosa, assembly GCA_033439265.1. Lineage (NCBI taxonomy): Eukaryota > Viridiplantae > Streptophyta > Magnoliopsida > Dilleniales > Dilleniaceae > Dillenia > Dillenia suffruticosa. The sequence goes on from JAVTVX010000030.1 coordinate 6,759,177, forward strand.
GTAAGTTCGCATTTTTCTCTTTTAGTTTCACTATTGGAAATATCTGATATATTTATAATGCACAATTAGTTGAAGAATCCCAGATTTTCTTATGGACAAAAAGGAAAATACACTCTAATAGCAAATTGGTTATCTTGCCCCATCAATGTTGAGTTTTGTAGCAACTCCTGTTTCATACACTTTGTAATCTAATAGTTTGGTTTTTGTAAGGTTTTGGAATTCTTCTGCACAACTCTCTAGGCTTAAACCTTCAGTTTGAAGTTGTTGGCTTGGATAATAAATGAAAGAGGAGAATGGAGGGGAGTAATTATCTAAGGAAGGTATTATGGATCCATTGAAAAGCTACAATTGTGAGTAGAGCTACTGTTGGTCAAGATAGAAGTGTGTCTTCTAAATTGTAGAGAGTGTTCACCCTAGCTATCTGATTGCTACCTACGAAAAGAAAGGCAATCTGATTGCTTAGATTATCAATTTGGGTGCACATATTTAATGTGCCCAGTCACTAGATTCACCGGGGGAAACTGCTTTAAGATCCATTAGCTGCACAGTGGGAAAGCATAGCCTTGAATAAAACAAATTTGCAAGTAAACTACTTAAGGGTAAGGTTCAAACTGGAAAAGGCTTATGGTGGATACCTAGGCACCTATAGACAAGGGGCATTTGTTTTAATGAACAAAATGCTTTGGGGAGTTGAAAATAAGCACATCTGGAGCTTGCCTAATAGGTTGACCTGTTGCACTGCTAGTTTTTCATGTGTAGGCAAGAAACAACACGTTGAAGTGAAACATCTCAATAGTTAAGAGGAAAGAAAGGAAAAGTGATTCCAATAGTATCAGGAAGCAAAATGAGAGCAAGCCTAAACCACGAAATTTGGCCTGGCAATCCCCAGTGGAAGGGCTGTGCAGCAAACTTTGTGTGCAGTGGTTAATTAAAAGTGATACTTGCATCTCAGTGCCTGGGCTCTAGGGCTTTGGTCCTTGGATGCACCAACTCCATTAATTTATTTATATTATATATACTTTTGTGTTTTCAATAATTAGTGTATGATATATATATTGGATACTAGACCAACCAATATCAGATATCATAATCTGACTAATCCGGTCCAAGCTGCTGTCAAGCCCTTCTTAGGAGCTCTCCTAACATATTTTTTTCCATTCTCAATAATTAGTGTATGATATTAGCACACTGGGTTCGTCTTATGATGTGGTTGTTGGTTTGAGATTCTTGGAGTAAACACAATCTGATGTTGTAAGATATAAAGCTGAGGATTTGGTGATCCTTGTTGTATGTCAAACAAGTGGGAAACCTTGATACGGGCTCAAGAATGGGACAGTAACAAATTCCTTGTACTGTAAGAAATTCTTATGTGATCTTTTCTTTTCAAAAAGAGGCTAATTGGATACGCAAATTATCATCAGAGTTGAACTTCTTTTTCCAAGGAGTTTGGTTTTGGACTTATGTAATGGGGCTTATTTTGAGTTTTACGACACAGAGAGATGGACTTAGGAATATTGAGTTCCTAGGAAGGTTTTTGGTGTCTGGAATATGTCCTTATCGATCAGAACTTTGAACAACTCTCCATGTGGATCTTATTCTATACCTCTTTGGGACAGTTAAAAAAATTAAGAATGATCTATTTGTATATAAATAACCTTTTATTCCCATCGTCTGACACTTTCAGCACAGAATTAGACTAATCATGGAAGACCTGGAAGCTCTTGTAAATTTAACTGTGTTTTTATATGTGTGATTTGCTGGTTCAAATACCTAAAGCTGGATCAATGGTAATTATTCATAATTCAGTGTGGTTGCTGACAACTTTTAAAGCCATTGAATTCTTAATTCAATCATATTGAGGGGCAAGCAAATACTAAGCCGAGGTTTCTTTGTGTCGTCCTTTGTACTGGAAACGCCTTATGTGTGCCATGTTAACCTGTTGATTTCCTAACCCTCAATGGCCCATTTTTGGTCAGTTAATAAATTTATCTTCAGCAGCAATTCATTTCATATCAAATTTTGAGTTTGACAAACCCACCCAAACTTCACAATTATTCAGTGGCATGAACTATAAATAATTTTCTTAAGATATTGTTTCAATTCTACTGTAAAAGCTTGTTAATAACTTAATATGTTGAAGTATTCAGCTATCAATATGAAAATGAAGTTGGCCCATTATTGTTTAAAACAGTCTTTGATAGCTGACAGTAGATTAAATTTGGGAAGTTTTGGAACTTTACGAACCAATTGGCATGCTCATTTTTTATTTTTTTAATAGAGTACTGGGATGCATATGATATTTTTTTTGTACTGAATCATGAATATGTGGTATTAATGACCATCTCTCTTGAAGGTCGGGTGTTGTGCAAATAAGGTTACTCCATTGTGATATGGAGGATACAACTCATGGTTATAGTTTCTCGATTTGTAGGGTGATTCTGTAAGTACTCTGTAAATCTTGCAATTGTGGAAGACTTTCATACTAACATGTCCCTTTTTAGCAGCTCATTTTTTTCCCCTGGAAGGTAATGAATGTCTTTAGTTATTTTTTCTTGGAGTTCGCCTTTTTATTAGTAACTAAAGCACTATCAATTTGTGGAATAGTTCTCACATCTTTATGTTATGACTTTTTCATCTACTGAGTTTGTAAAATTATCAACTTCCTACAAAATTAAAAAGTTTTGCCCGTTATGGTGAAATTTTTGGTGACTGAGATTGAGAAGTTCATACTAATTAATCTAAATAACATCGGTGAGCTTTGGCAATTGATCTTGCCGTTTACATGACAAGCCATTTCATGATATATTGTTGCAAATTAGTCATCATTTTGATACTTGCAGGGCACCAACATTTGGTATGAAAGCTTGGTTGAGACAAAATTGATATTCTCTTCTTACAAGATAAATGCTTTTACAGCTAAGATCTCATATAACCTTATAAAATTAGGACTGTCTAGGAGTACCGTTGAGAAGCTAGTTGCCACCTTTAACAGTGCCAAGCCCCCCTAAAATTCTTGGAGACCCTCTCATCCTATGTACTGTTTCTGTAGGGCTTCCTTTGATCGCTTCTTCAGCTGTTAGAGGTCCTTCCATTTTTATTTCAAATTTAATCAACAGACAGCCTCTCTATTTAAAGTATGTAAAGTTGATTTTCTTGTATCTTCAAATGAGTTTACTGAAACAATTCTTCACATTACTCTAAATTGCTTACTGAATTATCCATCACATGGCATACTGGTATATTAGCACACCACTATCATTTACAGTAAATACTCTGTAGCCTGTTGGATATGTATCTCTCACTTTGTAAGATGGACATCTGAACTAGCAAGGCTAGCATATTTTGCACATGGAAAACTTTAGCAATGTGTCTTTCTAAGATTTGACATTTTTGTTTGCAGAAATGCTTATAATATGGTGCTGCACAAATTTGGTGACAAGCTTTACTCAGGTTTGGTGACCACTATGACCGCACATCTAAAAGAAATATCAAAATCAATAGAGGCTGCACAGGGGGGTTCGTTTTTAGAGGAGCTGAACAGAAAATGGACCGATCATAACAAAGCATTGCAAATGATCCGAGATATTTTGATGTACATGGACAGGACATTCATTCCAAGTACTCATAAAACTCCTGTTCATGAACTTGGACTAAACTTATGGAGAGACAATATAATCCACTCCATTAAAATCCAGTCGAGGCTTCTTAGTACACTTCTTGATTTAGTACAAAGAGAAAGGACCGGTGAAGTCATTAACAGGGGACTTATGAGGAATATTATTAAGATGCTGATGGATCTTGGCTCGTCTGTTTACCAAGACGATTTTGAGAAGCACTTTCTTGAGGTCTCTGCCGATTTCTACAGGGCTGAGTCTCAGCAGTTCATTGAGTGCTGCGATTGTGGTGACTACCTGAAGAAAGCTGAGAGACGTCTAAATGAAGAAATGGAACGAGTGTCCCATTACTTGGATCCAAAGAGTGAAGTCAAGATAACAAATGTGGTGGAGAAGGAGATGATTGCAAATCACATGCAAAGACTTGTCCATATGGAGAATTCAGGCTTGGTAAACATGCTTCTTGATGATAAGTATGAAGACTTGGGAAGGATGTATACCTTGTTCCGTCGAGTTCCAAATGGTCTTCCAACAATACGAGATGTGATGACTTCTCATATTAGGGAGACAGGCAAACAGTTGGTTACTGATCCAGAAAGGTTGAGGGATCCTGTGGAGTTTGTCCAGCGTCTCCTAGATGAAAAAGATAAGTATGATAAGATCATAAACTTGGCATTTAGTAATGACAAGACATTCCAGAATGCAATGAATTCTTCTTTTGAGTACTTTATAAATTTGAATCCTCGTTCTCCTGAGTTTATTTCTCTGTTTGTTGATGACAAACTTCGTAAAGGCCTCAAGGAGGTTAGTGAGGAAGATGTTGAGGTTGTCCTTGACAAGGTGATGATGCTGTTCCGGTACTTGCAAGAGAAAGATGTATTTGAAAAGTATTATAAACAACATTTGGCCAAACGGCTTCTATCTGGTAAGACTGTCTGTGATGATGCAGAGAGAAGTCTGATAGTTAAGCTTAAGACAGAGTGCGGTTACCAGTTTACATCAAAATTGGAAGGCATGTTCACAGACATGAAAACCTCTCAAGATACAATGCAAGGATTTTATGAAGACTACCCTCCAGAAGCAGACAGCCCAACACTGGCAGTCCAGGTTTTGACAACTGGCTCATGGCCCACTCAGCCTAATGTTGCTTGCAATTTGCCTACAGAGGTGTCAACACTATGTGAGAGGTTTCGGCAGTATTATCTTGGAACACACACAGGACGGAGATTGTCTTGGCAGACTAACATGGGGACAGCCGATATCAAAGCAACCTTTGGGAAGGGTCAAAAGCATGAACTTAATGTTTCCACTTATCAGATGTGTGTCCTTATGTTGTTCAACAACGCTGACCGACTTAACTACAGGGAGATTGAGCAGGCAACAGCAATTCCTGCAGTGGACTTAAAAAGGTGCCTGCAATCCTTGGCTTGTGTTAAAGGAAAAAATGTTCTTCGGAAAGAGCCAATGAGCAAAGACATTGGCGAGGATGATGCATTTTACTTCAATGACAAGTTCACCAGCAAGTTCTACAAGGTGAAGATTGGCACTGTAGTTGCACAAAAGGAGTCGGAGCCTGAAAAGCAGGAAACACGCCAGAGAGTTGAAGAGGACCGGAAGCCCCAAATAGAGGCTGCAATCGTGAGGATTATGAAATCAAGGAGAGTGTTGGACCACAATAACATCATAGCTGAGGTGACCAAGCAGTTACAATCTCGGTTTTTGGCCAACCCTGTGGAAATAAAGAAGCGGATTGAGTCCCTTATTGAGAGGGAATTCTTGGAAAGAGATAATGTAGACAGGAAACTATATCGGTATCTTGCATGAACTAAAAGCTTACAGTTTGATGCTTGTTCTTCTGGAAGATTAGCATTGATTACCATACTTGTACCTTATTTGGCTAGTGCAAAATTTGTTTTTGAGTTTCTGCATGTCTCAGACAGGGTCCAATGAAATTGGTTTTTGTTGCTTGTCTTGCCTGTCTTATTTCATCTGTTCTGAATTACGCTCGAGAATGATATTCTCCAACCAAGGTCAATTGATAGCTGTCAAGATGGCTGCATTTTAAGAAATTCTGTTCTATTCAAAAGCTGGTCTGGGATGAACTGTGCAACTCCATTTTCAGGCAGGAAAATCACCTTCCCTTCTGAAGGCCACGTAATTTTGATTTGCTACAGGTTGATACACTGGTTGTCACACCTCTCCATTGCAATGCACATGAGACTATTTTTCAGTCTGAAATAACGAAGAAGCAAAAACTATATTACGTTAAGGTAGGTGGAAACTTTCTATGTAACACCATGAAGTAATAATACCAGCAATCAACACCTACTGCTGCTGCGCCCTGTTTATCTGCTTTCTTCTCGTAACCAGCATGCATGGCTTTTCTTTTTTTTCTTTTTGGTTAGAAAGGAGAACAGCAACCCAAAACCAAAGGCCCACCAACTAACACAAACGACCCTCAGGCCTGCCTCTAACGGTCCTGCAGGACTCCACACCTAACTTATCCTTCCTTAACAAATGCATGGCTTTTCTGACATCTACGCTTAGTTGAGCCGCACAAGTATGGATAAAAATGGAGAAAGGGAAGGATCAAGACTTCGACAATATCAAAAAGCAAGAATTGCAACTTTAAAAGTGCGTTTGGTAAGGGAGGTAAATGGAAGGAAGGAAAAGGATGGAAAATGGAAGGAAATGAAGATAAAATTAAAATTAACATTTGGCAAAAAAATATATGATAAGAAAGGGAGAGAATGAGAAAAAAATAAAAAATCACCTTTGATTAGATAAGGGAAAGTGAGGGAATATATTCAAAAAGTGTACAAATTAACTATTTTTTTCCTTCTGATTTTATTTGAATTTTAAAATAAAGAATATAAAAATAAATTTAACATGAGAATCTTTCTTTTCAAAATCCACCGATTTAATGGAATTAAAAAATTGGATTTAGAGAGTTTCATATAAACCCTACAAAACCTTTCCTAAAACCCTCCAAAACATTTCTCCCCAATTAATTGTTTTGCCAAACATGAGTGAGTTTTTTAAAATTCATCACTTTCCCTTCCTTTTCTACCAAACCCTTCATCCAAAAGGACCATAAAAGATGGTGTTCTAAAGGATGCAAGCGCAACCTTCGCTAATTCCTGATTATAGAAGTTTGCAAGCAAAAGCTTGAAATAGGGGAAATGCACTCTTCAATGATCAAATGTATGATGGTTGGTTGTGGTGTCCTCAAATAATAACATCAATAGCAAGAAAGGTTAAAGATTATAAATGCTTACAGTTCCAAGATATTTAGGTCCTGCAAGCAAAAGCCTTCTCAGGCCAGAGACAAAGTTAGATACAATGGCCAATTTCACTCCAATAAGTTATGGCATGCTAGAAATAAATGAAAGAGCAAAGCATAAGGATTTCGCGTTACAAGTCAAATGCACAAAGAAGGTCAGTACTACTTTCAGAATCTTTCAGAAGGTCAGGTGCATTGTCTCATAAGCTCCAGTTGAAGACGCCATGCATAAGAGGCCCTCTAAATTCAAGAATCTAGTCAATGGCAGAATACGAGGGCTTAGGAATCAAATTTGTGGTCCAAAGTAAGTGAAATATGCAGCCGAGGCAGACAAAGAAAGTGGAACCCGACTGTTCTTGGCACTACGGTAGGGCATCAAGGGCACAACGGCGCAACTCTCGATCAGGACAGCATTGCAGCACGACCCTCTGTAAGCTGCAGTGCCTCGGTAAGTGAAAATTATGTTTATCCATTTTTATTTTCTTTTTGTATTTATTTATTATTTCTTACTTATTTAGTTTAGACTTACTAGAATTCTAGAATAAAGATCTTAGCGTTTTACTGTCCGAAGGAGGGTGAAATATGCAGCCAAGGGAGAAAAAGCAGTCGAGCCCAGCTGTTCTTGGCGCTATAGCAGGGCCTCATGGGCGCAATGGTGCAACTCTCTGACAAGACCACATTGCAGCACAGCCTTTGTAAGCTATGGCACCTGCGGCGAGTAAAAATTATGTTTTGTCCATTTCTATTTTCTTTTTCTGTTTATTTGTTAGTTCTTGCTTATTTGGTTATCTAAAACCATTAGAACTCTGCAATAAGGATTTTAGGGTTTTATTAATTATTTCCTAATTTGGTTTATAGTTTTAGGCTATTCAATATCTCGTTTTTTACGTTGTAGTTGAGATTCTGGTTTTTCATTCAATAAAGGATGTTGTTCTTACTTCAGAGTTGGATTTGTTTGCAGAGTTTCTGTTTGTAATCTTAACAAACCCAATAATGTACTTCCACGTTTGGTATCAAAAAGCAAGTCTCACTACAAAACAAATGTATTATTCAGACGGACAAAAACCGTTTGCTAAACATACTAAAACCGTCAGCAAAACTTTCTCCGACGGATACACTTTCAGTCGGCTATACACCAGTCGGGATAGATCTATCTTGACGGTTCTGTAAGCTGTAGTGCCTCGGTAAGTGAAAATTATGTTTATCCATTTTTATTTTCTTTTTGTATTTATTTATTATTTCTTACTTATTTAGTTTAGACTTACTAGAATTCTAGAATAAAGATCTTAGCGTTTTACTGTCCGAAGGAGGGTGAAATATGCAGCCAAGGGAGAAAAAGCAGTCGAGCCCAGCTGTTCTTGGCGCTATAGCAGGGCCTCATGGGCGCAATGGTGCAACTCTCTGACAAGACCACATTGCAGCACAGCCTCTGTAAGCTATGGCACCTGCGGCGAGTAAAAATTATGTTTTGTCCATTTCTATTTTCTTTTTCTGTTTATTTGTTAGTTCTTGCTTATTTGGTTATCTAAAACCATTAGAACTCTGCAATAAGGATTTTAGGGTTTTATTAATTATTTCCTAATTTGGTTTATAGTTTTAGGCTATTCAATATCTCGTTTTTTACGTTGTAGTTGAGATTCTGGTTTTTCATTCAATAAAGGATGTTGTTCTTACTTCAGAGTTGGATTTGTTTGCAGAGTTTCTGTTTGTAATCTTAACAAACCCAATAATGTACTTCCACGTTTGGTATCAAAAAGCAAGTCTCACTACAAAACAAATGCATTATTCAGACAGACAAAAACCGTTTGCTAAACATACTAAAACCGTCAGCAAAACTTTCTCTAACGGATACACTTTTAGTCGGCTATACACCAGTCGGGATAGATCTATCTTGACGGTTTTGATAACCGTTGGAGCATGTGATTGATTTATAATGACAGTTAGAAAAGTATTAGTAAAAATATTATTTTTTATCATCAGTTTCAAAATATCAATAAAAATTATTAGGTTTTATTATCGGTTATCACATGTGTTAGGAAATGTTACTATCTTTTATCGTCAATTATCACAACTGTTAAGAAATGTTACTATTATTTATTATCGGTTACCACATATGTTAGGAAATGTTACTATTTTTTATCGTCGATTACACGTTAGTATAAATTACTGTTTGTACTATCGGTTACCACAAGCGAGAAAAAATTTCTGTTTTTATCGATTGGAAAATATTAGTATAAGTTACTGTAAATTACTACAAGATTACTATAGATTACTACATGTTACTGTCAATTATCATGTTACTGTCGATTACCACATGGTTACTAATCGTCATGGTTACTATTTTGTACCGTCGGTTACACAAGCGTCAGAAAGTTACTCTCTCTCTTTTATCATTATATTAGGTTAGAAATGTTATTCTTTTTTTTTCTTAGTTATTATAAATGTTAAAAAAATTTATTATTTCTGTTATCACTAAATTACTGCTCGTTACCAATATTACCATATGATTATCACATTGACGGTTTCTTTTTTTTTTTTTAAGATGATAGATAAATTAAAATACTGAAAAATAAAGAAATTATAAAAATAATATAAATATTATAAGAATTGTAATTGATACAAACTAAAATGATTGATACATATAAGACAAAAAAATAGAAAAAAGATTACATGTCTCACAATTACATGTCTTCTGAGATGGTCCAAACCAAAAATATTCGTTACAGTTTCTGAAGATATCTTTATTCACAATCACAATTTTTGAAGACGTCTTTATCCACAATCTTTTGTGGCAATCTATTCATTAAAACTCAATAGTAAAATAATGAAATTATTATAAATAATAAATAATGAATGTAAATGAAAATATTACCTGAGAAGTAAGCACAGAGCGTTTCCTTTTTCTAAATGTAAAATATCTTGATAGCATTGATATTTATATTTCTTCACAATTGTCCAAAATAAAAAATTAAAAATAATATTTTAATATTAAATCTCAAATTAAAATAAAAATAAGATATTTATTTTTAAAACCTGAATAACATCTTGGATGATTGAGCTTGTTCGACTGAATTTATTCTTTCTTGGAATTGTTGTGATTCTTCATACAATACTTATCCGTCGTTCGTCAAATCTTTCAAATACCAAACATGATTAATTTTTGATAAAACTTTGTAAAGTATGAGTGGGAGATTTAAATGAGTTATGAGAAAAGAACTTTCAAGGAAAGGATAGAGAAATTTTGATTGTGGAATTTTAGCTTACGTATGATTTATAATATATAATTTTTACAAACAAAAATTTAAAACTAGGCCTTTTTTTCCCGCCTCTTTTTTCATTACCGTATTTTTTCTTCCGCCTCTTTTTTCATTACCACGTTTCTTAATTTTTCACATGTGTCTTTCATATGTGTTTTGAAAAAATCACTTATAATTTTTACTATTTATTAACAAATACTTACTAACTAGTTACTATATTTGATTAATATCATATCTATTTGATTAATAAAAAATAATATATATTCTATTCGATGATAATAAACTTATTAATATTATTAATTTAAATAATGCAATGATATAAAATTAATAATTTATATAATATAGTGTTATAGTTTTGAACATATATTGAATATAATTTGAAAATATGATAATATAATGTAATTATATGTAATAGTGTAATTAATTATATTGGTATAATTAATGAAAAACACTAAATTTTGCATCTATTGTATCGGTAGAAATTGAATTTCAAATTCAATTACAATTTATAATTACAAAATATAATTTGTAATAAATAAAAATTTAATCTTTTATATAGACACTCCACAATTTTCATATACACAACTTTTACATATTACACACACACACATACCACTAATTTCAACCACTAATATTTCACATGTAATATTATTTAAAATTAGTATAGTGAACTTCAATTTGGATATATTGATTTTTTGACATTCTAAAAATAATTCATGAAATTTATTTTCATCCACATTAAATGCATAAGAAGTTGGTTTATCTATAAATTTGTAAATGATCATGTAAATCTGTGAATGAATCATACATGCCAAACATATCATGTTCAAAAACTTATCATGTAATTGATATATTAGATCCATATAAATTTTTATTACTCTCTTCTTCATGGATATACTTATCCCCACTGGTGTATAGTGTATCTTTATTTTTGTGAGTTTAATTTTATCTTGTTTTACCTGTTTTTATTATTATTATATAATGAATTTTATTTTATAATTTTTGTATTTGATTTTCTTTATATTTTCATTTCTGTTAACATTGTTTACTACACTTATACCAATTGTATCACTTATTATAAAAATATCATTTGTTACCGGTTGTTACTATTTGTTACCACTAGTTATCATGCATTATATTATGATATATTATCATTTGTTACCTATTGTTATTATTTGTTACCACTTATTACCATGCATTAATACACTATCTTACATGTTGTTATTATTTGTTATCACAATAAAATAATATTTTCTCTCTTTTTTTTTTGTAAATATATAATGTAAAATGCAAAATGCAAATCATGACACATTTCTCTTTTTTTTCTTTTCTTTTTTTTTATCTTTATTAATATTATATATTTTGGCAAATATTTGTAATTAAATATATAAAATTTTTAAATTATTAATATATTATAATTTAAATTAATATTAATAGTAATGATTTGTAAAATGAAAAATATTCATAGAAAATGGGCAAAAAAATAAAAAGTTTTTTGCGAGTACATTGATTCCGAAATAAAATGATAAAATGGTTTTTGGAATTTTCACAAAATTTGCCGCTTGATTTTGAAATAAAATGATAAAATATTTTGGAGTTTTATCAAATTTAACCGCCAATTTGTGATGTGGTGCAAAGATCATTGTTTGAATTGTTTTTGATTTTGGCATGAATTTGTGGAGTTATCACTGAAAAATTTTAAAAAACTAAATTCGTATATTAAATAATTTTTTTTGAAATTTATATAAAATTATATAACGTTGATAATTCCACTAATATATTTATTCCAAATACACTCAACCAATATGTTTCATCATTTTGGCATGCGGGACAATTGATAAATTAATATTAATAATCATGATTTTATATTATTACTAACATATATTCTCCATTTAACGATAATATAATTTATAATTTATAGTAATATATATAGTAATATGTATGTATTATGTAATAATTTACGAATGTTATTATTATATTATTAGAAAATAGTACATTTGTATCTGAAAATAATTTTAAATTTTTTATAATTTTTTTATACTTTCATTATCACTAATTAATTTAACAACTATAATAATATTTTTTAAATTAAATGTATGTATCATATCTCACTTGTTACCGGTTATTACTATTTATTACCACTTGTTACTTTGTATTATACCGCCAGCTTTTATAAAGTTGAGTTGTTTGAATTTGAAATAAAATGATAAAATTTTTTTGCAATCAAATTTGATTGTTAATTTGTGATGTGGTGCAAAAAAAAAATCATTGTTTTGAATTATCTAAAATGAATTAATTGTTTTTGGTAAAAAAATAATTAGATTAGAATAAAAAAACAAATATTTTTTTCACAAAAAAAGAGAAATTTGATTAAATTAGAAAATTGATTTTGACGAGAATATAATTTTATTGTAGAGTTATCAATTTTTCAATGTTAAAAAGTTAAATTTGTAAATAAAATATTTTTAGAATTTATATAAAATTATATAATATTGATAATTAATGTATTATTATCAATATTTCTTTTGGCACACTACACAAGAGCAACCTGTAATAGTGAAACAGAAAAAAAAAGAATGAAAAAAAAGAAAATTAAAGGGTGAAGAAAAAACAGAAATAAAAAAAAGAAAAGAAAAAGAAGAAACAAAAAAAAGTTAAAAAAAGGGAAGGGTGAAGGTAAAAAAAATAAAAATAAAAATAAAAAAGAAGAAGAATAAGAAAAACAAAGGAAAGGGTGAAGGGTAAAAAAAATAAAAAAAAAAAAAGCAAAAAATTGGTAAATATATGAAAAAAGAAGTTAAAAAAAAAGAAAAAATAAAAAAAAAGATGAACAGTAGTGCCCACAGTTGCAGCCGCGGGGGGCACGGCCGCAAGCGCACACAAGGGCTCTGGCATGCCCCTGCACTCACGGTTGCAGCCGCAGGGCACACGGCTACAACTGCGCTGGCAGGAGGATGCCTGCGCGGTTGCAGCCGTGCTGCTGCACGGTTGCAACCGCGCAAGGGAATTCAAAAAATTGAGGAAGAGAAGAAAATATATAAGACAAAGGCCACTCTACGCTACAACTGTCAAGCGGTATAGTGGTTGAATCTTCTGATATCATGCTTCTCTTCCTTTTTCTCTCTCTTTCTCTTATCAATTTTTTTTCCTATCCCACTCTCACCCATAAAATAAAATTTCTTCTCTTTGGTAAAATTTGTAATGAAATATTTAAATATTTTAATTTTTTTATATTTTATAATATAAATTAATATCGATAATTATCATATTAAAATTCATTGTAATTTATAGTAATATATATAGCAATATATATATATATATATATATATATATATATTATATAATAATATAAGATTGATATTATTATATTATTGGAAAATGGTGAATATGTATCTCAATTTTTTGTAATTTTTTTATATTTTCATTTTACCTTCTTGGATATACCACTTTTTCAAATTAAATTAATAACAAACAAATTTTCAAAATAAAATTTTAAAATCTCTTTTTCCGGATATTTTTTTATTACACAATTTTTCTGCCCTTTTTCATTACACATTTTTCATCTTCCAATTTTTTTCTTTTTTCTTTTTTCTTTTTTTTTTCAAAAATACCGATGATATTTCTTTCTATTTCACTCTCTTTTTTTTTTCTTATCTGCCACCTTTTTTTTTCCTTATCTCACTCTCATTCAACCTTTTGTTCTCTTTTTTTGTTTTTTCAGTTTACAAATTTCAGGTATTTAAATATAATATATAATTGTTTAGATGAATATTATATTTGAAGATGATATAGATTTTTTATATTATCATTGACAAATAAATTTTAGATAAATTTCGTAGACGTAATTTTTCACAAATAAATATTATTTGAAAAACAAAAAATTAGAAAAAATAAATTAAAACAAATAATAAAGAGACACAATTAAATAAAAATGGAAGTAACGGAAATGACACAGCTTGCCATGTGTCTCATTTTTCTTTTTTTTTCTTTTATTCTCTACCTTCCACAGATTATGATAAATTATTAATATTTTATATTTTGGTAAATATTTATAATTAAATATATAAATTTATTAAATTAATAATATATTATAATTTAAATTAATATTAATAACCATCATTTTATATTATCACACTAATATAATAATATCATTCATTCAAAATTATTATTACTTACCACTTATTATCACAATTACCAATATTCTTATCACAACTTATCACAACTTATCATTACTTACCACTTATTATCACAATTACCAACATTATTATCATAACTTATAATAAATTAAAAAGAATTCAATAAATTCTATAAATTATCACAACTTATTTTTTAAATGGTTTATATAAATTCTATAAAAAGTACAGCATAAGAAAAAAAAATACAAATACAACTAAATTAAATGAAATAAAATTAATGGAAATATAAAATGATAAAATATAATAATTGAGTCATAAATTAAAATAAAATTTAAGTTACTACTAATGCAATTAAATGAAATAAAATTAATGAAAATAATATCAAATTCTAAAATACAAGAAGAAGAAGAAGAAAAAAAAAAGGAAGGGGTAAAAATAAAAAGCAAAAAAAAGGGTAAATATGTGAAAAAAGAAGTAAAAAAAAAAAAAAAAAGAAGGAAACAAAAAAAAAAAGAAGAAGAAGAAACAAAAAAAAGGGAAGGGGTAAAAAAAAAAAGTAAAAAAAAAGGCAAAAGGTAAATATGTGAAAAAAAGAAATAAAAAAAAGGGAACCAAAAAAAGATTAAAAAAAAAAGGAAAGAGGGAACAGTAGCCTCACAGTTACAACCGCGGGGCATACAGCTGCAGGCGTGAGCAGGGGCGCTGGCATGCCCGCGTGTGCACAGTTGCAGCCTCAGGGCGCACAACTGTAGGTGCGCGGCTGAAAGCGCGCGCCTATGCAGGGGCGCTCGCCCATGTTTGAGCAAAAATATGCATAAAAATGCATGTGACCCTTGTCTATGAGTTTGGAAGCTTGACTTGTCAACCATTATGCCACAGTTTCCAAGTGTTTTTTTTTTTGTTTTTTTTTGTTCTCTATGTTCCTAACTTATTAATATTTTATATTTTGGTAAATATTTATAATTAAATATATAAAAATTTTAAATTATTAATATATTATAATTTAAATTAATATTAATAACCATGATTTTATATTATCACACTAACATAATAATATTATTCATTCAAAATTATCATTACTTACCACTTATTATCATCACCGATTACCATTCAAAATTATCATTATTTATCATTTATTATCACAATTACCAACAATTTTATCACAACTTATCATAACTTATCATTACTTACCACTTATTTTCACAATTACCAACTTTTTTATTACAATTTATCATAAATTAAAAAAATTCTATAAATTCTATAAATTATCACAATTTATTTATAAAATGGTTTATATAAATTCTATAAAAACACAAAATAAGAAAAAAAAATACAAATACAATTAAATTAAATTAAATTAAATTAATGAAAATATAAAATGATAAAATGTAATAGTTGAAATATAAATTAAAATAAAACTTAAATTACTACTATTTACCATCTATATACTAACCACTTACTATTTACTATTTACCACAACTATATATCATAAACTTACCACGTGTCCCTTTTCTTTCTTTTTTTTTTCAGTCTCAACTTTTCTCACTTTCATATTAATAAAAATGTCCGTTGTCAAAATACTAAAAAATAACGAAAAAAAAGTTATCTCTCTTTTTTATTTTTTCTTTTTTTCTCTCAACCTTCCACACTTTTTTCTACTTTTCTTTTTTCTTTTTTTTTCTATACAAAAATATTTAAATTTTTTAAATTGTTAATATAAGAGAATTTAAATTAATATTAACTAATATATATTCTCCAATAATTTATAATTTATAATAATATATACAGTACTAATATTATGTATGTATTATTAGAAAATGGTATATTGTGTATTTCAAAATAATTCTGATTTTTTTATAAATTTTTTATATTTTTATAAATTTCTCGCAAATTATTACTACTACTTATCACAAGTTATAGGTTACCACTACTTAAGTTGTTACCATCACTTATCACATGTTATTAACATCACAGATTATAACATATTACAATACACATAACACACGTTATCATAAATTATTCCCTTCTATATTAACTCTAAAACTTTAAACTGTTTTTAAAAATTATATAAATATATATAGAAATATAACATTTGCAAATAGTAGAATACCAGTTATCATAATTATAGATTTATACAAACAGTATGGTTAAGTAGATCCAGTAGACCTGATTATTTTCAAATCGTCTCTAAAAATATTATATTTACCAACGACAAAAGATAATCATCAGAAATTGAATATCATTTTTACCGACGGTTCTGTTAACTTTACTCACGGTTTATAAACTTTTCTCGACGTTATAATTTATACTGTTAAAATATGTATATATTTTTCTACGGTTTTGTAAAAAACGTCGGTATAGGTAAGAAGAAACTGTTGTTAAAGGTTACCGATAATAAAAGTTACCGTCAGTATAGAGATATAATTTTGTAGTGTCTGTTCTGTGTTAAATGGACCCTCGTATTGAATCGACAGATTATGAGAGAAGGAATCAATCCCGTAATGGAGATCAAGGGACGATAGATCTAGGGCACATGCTACTTGCACATGGGAAGGCCTCGATCAGAATGGAAGCCAATCGATTATAAATAATGATTGCACTCCAGATTAGAAGAAAATTGGCCGACCCAAATATGGACCATGAACAAGAACTTGTTAAAGATCTTGTTCATGGCCATCCAACACCAGAAATGGTCCGTGAAAACCCACAAGGAAGACATGTTTATGGATCTGGAGATAAAGAAAATAGGGCAAAAATGATTGAGATCTCAAGTATGAGAATGATTATTATTTGAAGGTAGTAATTTCTGCTTTTGGTGGGATTTAGATATAAAAGACTTTATAGATTGAATTGCTACATGTGATCATTTTTGTAAATCTTCTGAGATCTCAATAGCGAAAATGGTAGCATGGAGGTTGTCAAAAGGGGCTCAATTCGGGGGCACAATAAACTAAAATGAGACAGCTTAGTGGTTTCATAAGAACTTGGGAGGAGATGAAGTAAGTGCTAAAAAATAGGTTTTACCTCTGGATTATGATCGAGATTTGTTTCGTAAAAATCATAAAGATAGCCTATTGGGATAAAACACCAACATAACGGAATACTTACAAAACTTACAGCCAATAAAACAAATATCGCAAGAAAATAAAAAAAATCGAGTATACCAAATTTACATAAAAAACCCCTTAGTGTGGAGGGAAAAACCACAGGTAAACCGGATAACAAATCCACTATAAGAAAATAAGTAGTTATAAAATTACAATATCCTAAACTTATATCCAAATCTTAAGATTCACAACAAAATAAAAGGATTATAAGAAGTTGTACCTCTTTAAAAAAATCCACAAATTAACATCAAAGAGAATCCAATTGTTGTAGAAGCTTTTTTTTTCACTCTTACTTTCTCTATGAAGCATGAAACTCTTTCTCTTTCTAGCTCTTGGCACCACTCTATCTCCAGTTAGCTGAATATTCATCGAACACACTCTATTTTACACTTATTTGAGTTATTTATAGTTTCCTCAAAAAGCTACTACATCTCTCTCTCTCTTATTTTTCTTGAACCATATGCATTAAATACAATATATGCAAGTTTTCTCTCTCCATATCACACGGAAACTCTCTCTTTCTTTCTCTCACTATGTTGGTGTGTATGTTCCTCCCTTAAGAAGCCACTTGTCAACATATCTGTAGTATTCTTATCGGTGTGAATTTTCTTCAACTCCAACATGCAATTCTCAATCACAGAACGCAACCAATGGTACCGCACAACAATATACTTGGTCCTTACATAGTACATGGTATTCTCACTCAAATTCAGAACACTTTGATTGTCACAAAAAACCACATACTTCTTTTGGTTTTCCTCCCATTCATGAAGAAACCTTTTTAACCAAAATATCTCCTTACTTGCTTCGGTTGCTACAACTTACTCAGACTTTGTAGTCGATAAGGTAACACTACAACATACTCAGCCTCTGTAGTCAATAAGGTAACACGCTTTTACAATTGAGATTGCCAAGATACTGCTCCTTCCACAAAAGTGAACAAGTATCCTGAAATAGATTTCCTTCCATTAAGATCACTTGCCATGTCTGCGTCAATAAAACCTTCTAGAACTGGTTGTTTTCTATTAAAACTCAAGGATAATCACGAAATACCTCTTAAGTATCTAAATATCCACTTCATTACATCCCAATGATTCTTTCCCAGATTAGAAAGAAATCTATTCACTACACTAACTACATGAGCTATATTAGGCTGAGTGCAAACAATAAGATACATTAATAAACCTACTACTAAGGAGTAAGAAATAGATGATATAGTATGTTATTCTTTCTCAGTTACTAGACAAGATCTCTTACTAAATTTGAAATGGTTAGGAAGAGGTATGCTAACAACTTAGCATGCAGTATATTGAACCATTTAAGCACACATTCAACAAACTTCTTTAGTGATAACCACAACTTTCTGGCTCTCCTATTAAGGATAATATGCATACCCAAAATCCATTTAACCAAATCTAAATCCTTCATTTCAAAGGATTTAGGAAAGTCAGGTTTAAAATTACAAATCATCCTAACATCTTGTCCCACAATCAACATGTCATGAACATGTAATAGGAGAATAATGAAGTTACCATTAGGGAATGATCTCACATACACACAAAGATTTGCATCCGCTCTTTTATAAGAATATTCTACCAAAAAAAATCAAATTTCTTGTACCACTTCCTGAGAGCTTGTTTCAAACCATTAATGTTATTCTTCAATTTGCAAACCATGTGTTCCTTCCCATTCACTTCAAAACCCTCTTGCTGGTTCATATATATCTCTTCTTACAAGTTACCATGCAAGAATGTAATTTTAACATCAAATTGCTCGAACTTCAGATTCAAACAAGTTGTAATTTCAGTATAATTTGAATGGAACTCATTTTTACAACCAGTGAAAAAATCTTATCAAAATCTATGTTATTTTTCTAAGTAAAGCCTTTCATCACCGATCGAGATTTGTACCTCACTAGTTTCTCTCTATCTTTCTTAAGCTTGAATGCCCACTTGTTTCTTAGCAGCCTTTTACCCTTTGGAAGTTCAACTAGCTCATAAGTTCCATTTTTCCACAACGAATTTATCTCCTCTTGCATGGCCTTCAACCACTGCTCCTTATTAGGAGTGGACTAGATTTCTTGAAAATTTTCCGACTCTCTCTCATTAGTAAGCAAAATATACTCAAAACTAGGATACCTAGTGAATAGTCGATGCTTACTCATACATCTCCTAAGTTGAGATCCTTCACTTTCTCGCAAAGGAGGTTGCTCCCTCTGCTCAGTACCTACTACAATTGGCTATGCAATGTCATCGCTAGCATCTAACATATCATGTTTATCTATATCCTTAAGTTTTGCCCCTTTGTATCTCCACCATCTGTGGCACTATTAGGTATAATTGCTATTGATATCTCATCCTCATACTCACCAACAGTTCATGAAATCTTCACTTTCTTCTCAAAATCGGTTATAGTCTCTTACTCGTGAAAAACCATATCTCTACTCCTAACAACCTTTTTTTGTTTCAAATCCCGTAATCGGTAACCAAACTACATCACCATAACCAATAAACACACAAAGAGTGGCTTTACTATCCAGGTTTGACCTATACTCTTTCGGCACATGCACAAAACCTTTACAACGAAAGACCTTCAAGTGATAATATGAAATATCTTTGCGTATCCATGCCTCCTCTGGAATGTCAAAGCCCAAAGGAACTGAGGGTGACCTATTGATGAGGGTGACCTGTTGATTAGGTAGCAAGCTATGAAAACCGTTTCACTCCAAAAGGATTTCAGCAACTTGGTTATTCTCAACATGGATTTGACTCATTTCATGATAGCACGATTCATCCTCTTGGCTACACCATTGTGTTGTGATGTCTTAGGTTTTGTCTTTTCATGCCTTATCTTATACTTTGAACAATAAGTTTTAAACTCATTGAAAATGTACTCTCCACCATTATCGATGTGAAGGCATTTTAAGGGCAATCCTGTTACTCTTTTTACTATAGAATAAAATCTTTGAAACCGCTACAGAATCTGACTTTTGTTTCTCAACAAAAACACCTACACCTTTCGTGTAATATCATCAATAAATGTAACAAAATATATGTTTCCACCGAGAGACTCAAACTCCATGGGATTACAAAAATCAGAATAAACTAATTCAAGTTTATTTTCTTTCCACTTAGAAGGAATGCGAAAAGAAACTCTACAGTGCTTATCAAATAAACAATAATCACATGAGTTTGGAGAAATATCTTTGGCCGAAGGAATGAGGGAATATTTCGTCAAATGTTGCTACCCTTTTCTTACTTATGTGTTCCAACCTCTTATGCCACAAGTTTGGTGAATCATCATCCTCAACTACATTTACCTACTCACTGTTTACTTTTAGCAAACTCTTGTACATGCAAGAATATGGTTTTCCATTTTGGTTTTCCTTTTGCAACTAGCAAAGTCTCAATTAGAAGCTTCCGCTACCTATTTTTCTGTTAACTCTCATATCTTTCCTTGTCAAGGACATTAATAGAAAGCAAATTCATCCTCATATATGGGATGTGTTTAGCATCCCGTAGAATCAATGTGCAGCCTGTGCTAGTCTCAACAACAATATCACCAATTCCTATAATTTGCAACACAATGTTGTTTCCTATCTTGACAATACCAAAGTCACTTTCTTTATAAGTTGTAAACAACTCCCTTTTAGGAACACAATGATATGCTGCGTCAATGTCAACAATCCATTCAGACAATGGATACCTTACATGATTGTAGTCACTAGGTGTACACACCAAAGACTTGATCCCTTCGTTAACACTAACCATTACAGCATTATTATCGTCTAGAATATTCTTGTCATTTTCATCCTTCCTATCTTGCTTCAAGAGTCAACAATTCCTTTTGATATAACCAATTTTATTGTAGTAATAACACTTTACTGACTCTTTGGACTTGGATCTCTTCTTGGACTTATTGCACCTTCTAGAATCTTGGTCTCTATTCTTAGTTCTACCCCTATTTTCTATGACAAGAGTTTGACTACTCCTAGATTTCATGTCCTTCTGTCTTGCTTCTTCATTGACATACTGTCCTTTACTATCTCCAATGTCAACTTGCCATTAGGAGTAGAGTTACTAACAATCACAACAAGTGTTTCTCAACTGTCCAGCAAAGAACTCAAAAGAAAGAAAATCAATACGTCATCATCAAAATTAATTTCCAGGGTGGTCAACTGGTTTAGCACATCTTGAAAGTCACTCATGTGCTCAGCAATAGAACGTCCCTCCTTATACTTCAGATTGGCAAGCTTTTTAATCAAAAAGTATTTATTTAGGACAGTCTTCCTCTTATACAGCGTAGTTAACTTATCCCAAGCTATCTTGGCAATTGTCTCTGTTGATACATGATGAAATACACTAATATCTACCAACTTTCTAATGGTGCCTAATGCCTTTTTGTCTAATTTTTTTCAATCCCCATCTATCATGGTAGATGGCTTTGCAGACTCACCCAATATTGGATCATGCAAATCCCTTACAATGTAGATGGTTCTCCATCATTGGCTTCCAAATAGAATAATTTGAAGTTGTCAGTTTTATCATGGAACCCATATCTTGATTACTCTCCATGATTCAAGACAAAATAATCTTACTCTAATACTAGTTGTTAGGATAAAACACTAACACAATGGAATACTCACAAAACCGATAGTCAACAGAACAATTATTGCAAGAAAATGACGAGAATAAAGAACATCAAATTTAAGTGAAAAACCCTCTAGTGTAGAGGGAAAAACCACAGGATAGGTCGAATAACAAATCTACTATGAGAAAATAAGTAACGTTATAAGATTACAATATCCTAAACTTATGTCCAAAGCTTAAGATTCACAACAAAAGGGAAGGATTATAAGAAATTGTGCCTCTTTAAAGAATCCACAAATTAACAGCAAAGAGAACACAGTTGTTGTAGAAGTTTATCTTTCACCTTTGCTTTCTTTGTGAAACAAGAAACTCTTCTCTATCTCCATTTAGCCAAATAATCACCAAACACACTCTCTTTTATGCTTATTAGAGTCATTTGTAACTTCTTCAAGAAGATACTACCTTTCTTTCTCTGTCTCCCCCATTTCTTGAGCCATATGCATTAAATGCTACACATGTAAGCCTTCCCTCTCCATATCACACATAAACTCTCTCTTTCTTTCTCTCACTATGTTTGTGTATATGTTCCTTTCTTAAGAAGTCACTTTATATTTAATGAATGCAACACGAGCAATCAAAGCATTAAATGCTCTTTAAAAGAAATATTGACATGTCTTATTTTCTTTACAAAACATTGAGAGGAATAGCAAATGAACACTGAGAGACTTTACTAGAAGATCAATACCGAGAGACTCCACTGATAGACCACTACCGAAAGATAAAAAACAAATGGGACTAGACCAATGAGCTTTACCCAAGAGCCCAACATAGACAAGGTAGTAAGTCCATTAATGGGCACAATACTGAATTTCAATGTTTAGGTGCTAGAAATAATTTAAATGAAACGCGAAGCAAAGTTTTTGGTATTTAAGAGGTTGAGGCAAGAGATTAAAAAAGAAATTGAATTGTTAATACTAAACGTCAATGAGGCAAGTCATATGGCTTTGAAGGTTAAAATGATGATGTAGGAAAGGGGTAGTTTAAGAGTTGAGCATTGGAGAAGAAGTCTTAGTATGGATCGATCGATTAAGAAAAGATCTACAATACCACCAACTCCTTATGCCAAGAATGTTTCAGGATGATAGAAACAAAATTAAAGCACTATTGATGGCTGAAATGGGTAACCAAAGAAAGTGGATAATACTTAAGCTAGGCCAAGATGAGGAAAGTGTTTCATGTGCAGTAAGAAGACAATTGATTGTGAGGAGGATGAGTACAATAAGGATATATGTGAAGAAGTGTTTTATGAAATCAAAAATGATGTGGTATGAAGATAATGTCCAGAGGCAACCATCCATGATGATAATAGTGATGTTGACCCCAAGGGAAGATAAGTTGCATCAAAATAGCTTAACTTATACTAGTGTGTGATCAAAAGCCAAGTATTTTACCTTGTCACTGATGGGTACTACAAGATAGTTAGGCTTCAATATTGAGAAACATTCAAAACTATAGTCAATAGGATAGATTAAAGACTACTAGAAATTAGGTAATTCAAACATGCTTGGTTCCTTTTTCTCTAGGGAAGTATAGGAACAAGGCCCACCCTGATATTATTCATATGAAAGCTAGCAACTTGTTGCTTGGGAGATTGTGGCAATATAATGTAGATGTTAGCCATCAAAGATGGTTGAATACATGAATGAAGTGGTCAAGTTCATTCTATGCCAAGTTAATCCACAAGCAAGGGTCCAAAAGTTAAGGAAAGGATACATGTGTAACTAGGTGTATGGGTGGTTTTGGAAGTGGTTTGAGGAGTTTGGAAAAGAGGGAACACAAGATAAGGGCTCAAAAATCAAGTTTCCAGTTCAAAGCAAGGCAAAAATATGAAACTGGAATAGGAAAAAGATAGTCAAACCCAACTGTCCTTGCGCTGTAGTGGGGCCTCAGGAGTATCATCGCACAACTTTCAGACAAGAGAGCACGGCGGTCACTGCACTCGCAACGAGTGAAGATTATATTTTGTCCAAATTTTTTTTTCCTTGCCTATTTGGTTACTTAGAGTTCTAATAGAACACCAGAGAGTTTTAACGATTGTACTATAAAACCAATAATATATTTCCATGTTTTTTTTCCATATTATATCACCATTTGCAAAATGTTGAAAATGAAACCCATAGTTTTGAGTTAAAATTTTACTCTTCAATGTATGGTAGTTTTCTATAATCTAGCCCTAGTTATCTGAATTATAAAACTGGTTGTTGATTTGTAGTATAAATGTTATTTAAACACAACATGATTTGAGAATATATTATGCCTTTGCTAGTTTACTATATTAGGAAATTTGTTGTTAAGACTAGGATTGGCAATTGGGATACGCTGGTCCGAGCTCAGCCCATTTTGAAGGGCCGAAATCAGCTCATTTTAGGGTCGGGCTGAGCTCGGACCCATTGTTTAGGCCTATCTAGACACAAGTAGGCTAGTTGATTATAGGCTCGGCATCGACCCATTTACATAAACATATTTTATTTTTATTTTACACAGTGGAGATAGTTTTGCTGCATAATAATGGTCTTAGTTATCTTAGCATTGTGGCAAGTGCCTACTAAGATACAACCTATGATGGAAATAGTGCCGGTGAAAGGACATTTCTTATCAATGTGTGTTCTTTCAATAGCCTCGCGAGGAGTATTAAAGCCCAATCCAATGCTCTTCCAGAAGTGATTGCCTCCCTTTCTGGATCTCTTCCTCTTCCCTAATTTCTTCGAGGAGAGAAACATTTTGGGTTGCTTAAGAAAGTCTTCTTAGTCTATTCAGCCATGGTTGGAAGATGAAGGTTGGAGAAACAATGAAAGAGAAACTTAATACCTTAATTTTCTCCCTAAAGTTGTAAGGTTAGAGTGGATGCATGTTGTAATTTCTTTCATCAATCTTTCATTTGTCTCTTGGAAATTCCATTTTATCGATTATCCAATTCCAACCTCCACCCCACTCTGCACCATCCTCCATCATTAGCCACAGAGTACAGAGAAAGAGAAGAGAGAGAAAGATAAAGCTTTCTATGAAAGTCTAATAAGAAACCAGAACTTTTGTTTCTATGATGTCAAATCTAGGGATGAAGATGTCATAGAGATTCTAACTTTCGTTATGAATCTCTCTCTCTCTCTCTCTCTCCCTCTAGTTTTTTGAGTTTGAAGGTTTGGGCTCGAGCTTGGCCCAAAATGGACTCGAGACCCTTTTAATTTTTTGGGCCGAATATAAGTCTTGATTTTTTTGGTAACTTGACAATCCGGTATCCAGAGCTCTTTGAGCTTTCTCAAGCCGAGCTCAGGTTTAAACTCGGGGTTATAAAATTTAAAATGGGTCAAGCTTGAGTTTTGCAAAACCCGACTCAGAAAACTTGATTGCCAACGCTAGTGTTGTAAACCCCAATATGACCATCTACGAGGCCCAAAATCTCAAAAGGAAGCTTATAACCCACAAGAAACTAACAATATTCAAGAAGTCATTTTAAGCGCAACAAGGCGTATCGCTCCAAGATTGAGCCTTTAAGTCTAAGAGGAGTCTCAGCTTGCCAAACCTTATAGCCCAACAAAGGAAAAGGCTCCACTACTCTAAGTTCGGCCTACCAAAGCACAAGGCCAAAGGATGAAAGTCCCTAGAAGGCCAAGAATTTCAAGAAGATAAAAAGTCAGGAATAAATAAAAATAAATGAATGTAATAATATACAATAAAAAGGGAAATCTAAAAGTTAGAGTTTATAATGAATGTAATCAAAAGCCACCCTTGATGGGCGGGTAAGTGTAATGAGACCTTTGCTCTCCCCTTCCCCCTTAGCCTATAAATAGATCTCCTCCTAAGTATTGTAAACCATCCTTTGAAAAAGTAAAAATACAAGTTTCTCTCTTATTTTGAAAGAGATATATCTTAGGAGCATAAGGAAGCAAATATTTCATTAAATTATGCATTACTCGAGTGATCCGTGAGATGTAAAGTAATAAGCTCAGGGTTTTTCTTCCATAAAAGTCGTGTTCAAACTCTTAAATCACATACTATATGAGAAATATCTACTGTATAGCGTAGTCGGTTCATGGTTTACTCTAAAACTCTATCCAATCTATTAACGCTAAACTCGTAACCTCATCCTTTTAGTGTTTTCATTGAGAGGGGTTGCCCAATCCATATTTCATTAAGAGTGCATTCATTCCACCTACACCATTTCACTCCTAAATCACACGCCTATCCTTACAACCTTCAATCTTCTAACCATAATACATACCCTTCATTCATTAAAAAAAAAAAAAGGCATTTTATATTTTCTCCACCATCACGGCCGAAAAGATCCCCATTCAACGTGAGAGACTTGAAGCCCTTTAGACTCATATGGAGGCAAACCGATGAGTTTAGAAAGAATCAAACCAACACTTCATTACAAATAGACCGACATTTTGCCCATATTGAGCAAAGTTTGCTTACCATCTCTGAAATGGTTAAAAGCATAGTCAAAGAGAATTGGGCCCTTACTCGCCAAATGTACACAGCAACACAAGAAGCCCAAAAAAGCATCATAGTTGTTGCAACATCTCTAAACACCATGCCAAGCCTAGAGGCCCAAAGTAAGACCACATCTTATGGTCTAAAGCGATCAGCTCCAATTCTTAGTCCACAGGTCCAAAAGAAAACAAAGTCCATCAGGCCAAAAAACCCAATCCACTCCACAATGCCGGTCCAAAGGAAAGCCAAATTTGATGACCTAAAGGAGCAGCCCAACATCCCAAAACCAGACCCACAAGCTCCAAAGGAGTCCAAGACAGTAAGCCCAAGGGAACATTCCCACTCAAAGACCGTTACCCAATAGGCAAAATCATTGAATGATGCTATTGACTTCATCTTTATTTAGTCCGAGGTCAATTTCAAAGTTGGAGAATGGGTATCCCTCCGTTACCTACTGTCACGACCCGAATCGGGATCGTGAACAGCCGCCCGTTGCCCTAAATGCCGGCTATATTTCTATAAAAAATCAGATAGAATCTCCCCATAAATCGGACGTCTCCCATATACAAATAAACTTGTTTAACCCTGTACAATTTAAAATTATCTTATAAATAAAATAAAATGGTCATCCCGGCCTCACAACAACCCACCAACCACAGCATGACATTCAGAATAACGCCAGACTAAGTAAATTTCCAACAATTCTAACCACAGACCTCTAATGTTATGCCCAACTAGAGCATGAGCAGCCGCCACACTAAGCGGACCAAAGTTTTATACAATTTACAACCACTTTTCCCTAGTTGGCATTTAAACATTACAATTTGCCTCAATGCAAATGAAATATGAGAGTTTTGTAATTTAATGTACATAAATTTTACAGTCAATCCCAAATAAATACACGGTCAATTACGGACCTTAAGGTCAAGATCTCGCAGGGTTGAAAATAAAATGCAGATCTTATATCTCAACTTAATTTAAATCTCACCGTAAAATAAAACACTCAAATCCACCAACGAGCTACCAATTCCTCAAGAGCCGAAGTATTGCTCTAGCACAATAATCTTGTCTGAGAAGGGAAAGAAGAGGGGTGAGTATCAAGGAAAATACCCAATGAGTGAGGAGATTAATCTCAAGTACTAATAGTGTATGTGAACATTGGAGTGACAAATAATATCGTTCATAATCAAAATTCAAATTTTACAGTACATCATGATATGTTCGCTAAAATGAACTCATTTAATCATTCACACGATAACATACATATATGCATCCATTTAAAATCAAATAAATCATAGAGCAAGCCGAAAGAATCCTAGTAAAGGTCAACCATGACCAAGAACAGGCATATCGGGGGTTTTATTATGAAAAAAGTTTTCAAAAGTAGCTCTCTACCCCGACATTGGCCATGAGTTCGCTAGAGCTAGCTCATCATCGTGTATAGGACCCCGCCCGGTGCTAGATGGTGGCGTCACACACGTCATCCCTCATCTTGGGTTCAATCGGCCGCGCCTATAGCCATTAGAAATATGACGTTTGCGGATACCTCCTGCAGAAGTGTATCCGGGTAACCTGTGCCTCTACAAACGCCCTTCATAACTACGGAATTTATCAAATAATGCTATATCATCATATTATCTCAAATTAGTAGCCATCTAACCCACATAGCCAAATCATCTCATCATAAATGGGCACTCGGCCCATACAGATCATCAAAACATTTTAAATCCGTTTGCCAATACAATTATCAAATCATTTAAATTCAACAAACCAATGCAATGGTTGAATAGAAAACATTTCATTTCTCAAATCATGGCACAATTTCATTTCATTTCAAACATGGATGCATAATCGTAGAAACATAAGTACGACACTCCAATAATCACAAAACAGATTTGAATTTCAATTCCATACGTCGAGACAATGCATATCAAAAGCATGTTTTATTAAAAATACGATAAAATCATGTTTCACTATTTCATGCAAGAGATTATGGTCTCACTCACTTTTGTAGGGAGGGTGGTCACTCCCTATTTTCTAAAATCAAACCAAATCGACTTCTCAAATCTCTAAGAAAGTCAACCTAATCAGATTATTACAATTGTCATTAAATTTACAATTATTTTTCGGGTTTGTCGTCTTCCATAAATTTGCATAAATTTTAATTTCTCAATTTGTAAATATACACCAATGTCATCTTAAAGGTATTGAAACCTAAATTTGATAAAATTTATTTCAAATATTGAAGAGATCGCATTTTTCTCTCACCTAGGGTCTCGCAAATCTCAAGCCTAGCTTTCGTTCGCCCGTCGAATTGGTTTAAAATCTGTAATATTTTCAAACTTGAACAATATTAGCAACTAATTCAAATTCTAAATTCTAAACCCTAGGAATACAACCAACATAGCCGTTACCTACAGTGAAAAAGCCGCGACCTAAGGTTTCTACGGGGACTGCAGGTGAGCTCTCGGAGGAGACGGCTGGTAGCGAGCTCGCGGGTCGTCACAGGCTTGCGGGCTGTCGCGGGATGGTGGGCTCGCGGGCTGGCGAGCTCACGGGCTGGCGAGCTCACGGGCTGGCTGGCTGGCGGGCTTGCAGGTTGGTGGCATGTTGTGGCGCGCTCGCGCTCGTGTGGGGAGGGTCACACAGGGGCGCACTCACGCTGGGGAGATCGCGCAAGGGCGCGCTCGCGGGTTGCGCGCTAATGGGCTAGAGCGCGCTCGTGCACAGGCATGCGCTCGTACGCAGGTGAGCTCCCGAGCAGGCGCGCGCTCGCACTCGTGCGTAGGTGCACTCCCGAGCAGGCAAGCGCTCGCGCTGTGGAGCGCCGACAAGGGGAAACGCGCGCTACGGCGCACACGCGCGCTACGGCGCACTCGCGCTCGTGCAAGGAGAGATCAAGCAGGGGCTGGCGAGCTCGCGAGCTGAGGCGCGCACTCGCGCGAGGAGGATCGTACTCGCGGGGAGGCTGCGTTCGCGTGAGGAGGATCGCGCTCACGGGGAGGCTGAGCTCGCGGGGAGGCTGCGCTCACGGGAGGCAGGAGCAGCGGTGGAGAGAGAGAGAGCGGCGGCGGAGGGGGAGGAAGGTGAGGCGGCCGCAGGAAGGAGAAGAGGCGGAGAGAGAGAGAGACAAAGAGAGAGAGAGGAAGAGAGAGAGAGAGAGAGAGAGAGAGAGAGAGGGATTAGGGCTAAAAGCCCTAATCCAATTTTTTTGGGGGGGTGCTGCGTTTTGTCTCAAAACGTAACACTCCGCTGGGGCTTTTTTTTTTTAAAGTTTGTATATATATATATATATATATTTTCACACCCACACTTTACTAAAATTTAAATTTTTTTCGTAAAATCGGGGTTTGTTTCAATTCGCGGATTCGGTAAATTAAAATATACTAAAAATTTAATTTAAATACCCCAAAATCAAAAATCAATTTAAATAAATAAAATTTCCCTCTATATAAATAAACTTAGAAATATCTTATTTATATATATATATATATATATATTTCAAATATGGTACAATATTACGGACACCGCAGTATCAGTGTTACACCTACTCACAAAGGAAAGAGACCCCAAGCGAGCTATCATGAAACTCCAAGTTTAGTATTACGCTCCGTACCTATTGTGGCCAAGTATAGTGAGATAGCACACAAACTCCACCTTCCTTTCAACTCTCAAGTGAATCCAGTTTTCCATAAAAAAAAATGGCTAAGGAAACATGTAATGGACTCCTTATACGTAATCACTGTCATGCCAATGGATGAAATTAGAAACATAATCCTTGTGCCAGAGGGCATTATTGCCAACCATGTGATATACCAAGGAGAGCACAACCACCATGAAATACATGTCAAATGGAAAGAATTAAATCCAGAAGATGCCACATAAGAGGAAGTTTGGATGATAACTTATTGTTATCCAACTTTTGACATTGAGGACAAAGTCTGTTTTCAAGAAGGGGTGATTGTTGCAAACCCCAATCTGACCATCCACGAAGAACCAAGATCTAGTAAGGTAGCTCATGGCCCACAAGAAACTGACCATGTTCAAGAAGTCATTTTAAGCACAACAAGGTCCACCCTACAAGATTGAGCCTTCAAGTTCAAGAGGGGTCTCAGCCCACCAAGCCTTACAGCCCAACAAAGGAAAAAGCTTCACAACCCCAAGTTTGACCCACCAAAGCACAAGTTCAAGCACAATCCCATAGGAAGGAAGTTCCCTAAAAGGTCAAGAGAAAACAAAAGGTTTAGGAATAAATAAAAATAAATAAATATAATAATGTATAATAAAAATGGAAGTTTAAAAGTTAGATTTTGTAATGAATGTGATCAAAAGTTATCCTTAATGGTTGACTAATATGTAATGAGAATTTTGGTCTTCCATTCCCCCCTTAACCTATAAATAAGCCTCCCCCTAAGTATTGTAAACCATCTTTTGAAGAAGTAAAAATACAAGTTTCTCTCTTACTTTAAAACAGATCTATCTTAGGAATTTAAGGAAACAAGTATTTCCTTAAGTTACACACTACTCAAGTGATCCCTACGGTTCATAGGAGTAAGTCACTGTTTTTCTTCCACAAAGGCCATGTTCAAACTCTTAATTTACATGCTACACAAGAGATCCATGCAGCACAATATAGTGGATTCATGGTTTCATTGAGAGAGGGAAAAAATCCCTACCTACATGGGCCACCACAAGCCATCCTACACGTGCCATAGGCCAGACCCCATGAGCCACTGGCCACTCTGCCAAGCCACTGTGCTACAGGCCATGAGCCATTGCCCGTGCCTCGAGCCACCTCCACGTGCCACAGCTCATTCCTTTATAAGCCACCAAGCCACCCTTTTGCGTGAAAAAGGTGCTACAAAGGAAGTACTCTCATATTAATTGGTCCTTAAGCCTTTTGAAGTCCACACACTTAGGCAAGTTGGGTGCCATAGCCAAGGTCATAGAACCAAGTTCCTATCACCTAGTTAGGACATTTTATGTGAGAAATTCACCAATCAAGTGCACTCCAATTTACAAGGAAAAGCTGGGATAATGAGTTTATAAAAGATAAAAGTATCCATACATCAATAAAGAGTTAGAAAAAAAAAAGTCAAAATCTTTCTCTAGCATGTTGGCAAAACTTTCCCCTCTAAAGCTTTCCAACAACAAATAGTTGGGGAACAAAAATAATTTTTGTTAGTTAACGAAAAGATGACTACAGCTTATAGGTTACAGTAGACATAAGGCTATGTTTGCAAAGTTTTTGGGAAATTCCTTAGTGCTACAAATTTCAACATAGTTAGAAGTTCCAAATGGACTTCCTCAGTTGTTGGAGATCTCCCAAAAGTGTTGTCCCAAAGTATTAAGTTATCCTAACCAGATTATGACAAAGACATGGATATCCTAATTGGATCAATAAGCCTATTGGTATTGAATCTTCTAAGGAGATTAGAAGTCCTATGGAGCCTTTTAATTCTAAGAAAGCCTAACGACTTCACCTTAGTAAAGGATTAAGAAAGCTAAACCTTTTGGCCAGTTTTAGAGCCTCTCTATAAAATTCTGGGCTCTCTACCATCCTATTGTTTATAGGTTTTTCATCCTCTATCAATTCCATTATATTGACCAAAAACCCAAACTCATATGCATTAACGACTTGCCGTATTCGCTTGAAATGAGGTTTCCATTATTTTCGAGGAAAACTTTTACGTTCTTCCCACTAAAGCGGCCATTACTAAAAAGTGATGGACAAACAATCGGTCAATAAGGGTGAGTACTATTCAGTCTATTTTCACTAAACCATTTATTTATATTTTGATGATTTATTAGGTATTTTGTTTAATTTTAAATAAAATCAAACTTTAATTTAGTTTATTTGAATAGTTATTGGTTTTAATAATTTTTATTTTGCTTAAACTGAATTAATTAAAAATATCATATATATATATATATATATTTGAATAAATTTTATTCATATAAATATTATTATAATATTATAATTAAAAATTAAAAGAAAAAATATAAAAATTAAAACTAATATAGTAGATAGCGTATAATTAATGAAAAACTTTTAGTTCCGCATTTCTTTCTAAATTTTCACTACCTACTCTATTTTACGACTCTTCCACTCCCAAACTTAAGACCCTCAGTCACACATCTCCCTTTGTTTCTCTTATTTTACTTATTTTTCACTCCCAAAATTTAGTTTATTTTAAATTTTAAATTTTCCAAATGATAATTGATAAACTAAATTTATAAGTAAATTTTGAATTTTAAAATTATAGTTTATATATGAATGATATATATATATATATATATATATATATATTACAAAACAACGTTATTTAAAAGTATTTTTAAAAATCTTTGATAAAAAAAATATTTCAATAATTCGGTTAATTTGGATAATTGAACTAATCGATCAAATGAATTACCAGTTTTTAAATCAAATGAATTATCGGTTTTTAGTCTGTTTGATCATATTATAATTATAAAAATTAAATAACTGAATTAAATCAGTTATTTTAACTTTGATAATTTTGATTACGGTTTAACTAAATGTTTATCCCTATCGGTCAATATTTACAAGGACAAAGTTTTTAAAATAGTCAAGGTTCATACAGTTTAATTCAGAGGAATCAAGACTTTATTGTATCTTATAATGGCTATGCAAATGTTCATTCCAAATTTGACAAAGGCATTACATTTCCTGGTTTAGAAAACTCGTGCAGCGGCAACTTTTTAATTGCAAAACCCATGCGAGGCTGCTCATCTCTTGATCATTTGAGAGAGGTAAAATAATGGGTAAATCACCGTGACTTGGTAAGAATTAAAACAAATCGGACAAAACCATGCTTAAGCGTTTCAGACTTATTCTGTATCAGAAAGCAGAAGCAGTATGCGTGGTAGGATGCAAAATATCATAGATAAAGCAAATAATAATATTGAGAGCTGGTGTAAGATTTTCTTGGTTGGCTTGTGCTTCAACTTATTTAACAATTCATCAGACTTACTTATTCATTTCAAACTTGTTAAGCACCGGAGGCTGTATGACTCCAAGCAAAAGTTAAAAAAGAAAAAGAAAAAAAAGAAAAAGAAAAAGAAAAGCAGGTTGTATTACTTATTCATTTCATATATGGAATATCTGTTTAAAAAAAAAAGATGTTCATCCATTTTTTGACCGATACACTATTTTTTGTCTCATTTTTATTACCCTACTAGTCATTTATTAGTATTGTGTTATTGTTTGTGCTCCTAATTAGCAAGAAGTTGAAAATGATGAAGATTTAAAATATGTAATTCGAGCAATGAAAAATAAAGTTGAATTATTTATGCTATAATTCATGAAATTTACCGAGTTGCTTGTCTTTTGGATCCGCGTGTTCAAGCATGGGTGTGTAAGTTGAAGGTTTTTAAACAAACTAACAAATAATTTTTTTCATATAAAAAGTTTACGGATTTTAAACGGGTTAAAATCACTTATCTCTTTTCGATAGTCGGGTATTCTAGATCAAGAAAATATTACAAAAGCAAATCACGTTTTATTGATCACAATCCAAATATCATGTTAGAATAATCAACAACAAACTTCAAATCCTCTCATTTTTCTATTTCTCAAATGCGAGAAATAAAAATCTCTTTCTTACTCTCCATCTTCTATGCAAAAGAAAAAATAACATTCTATCCGCTTTTCTTCAAAATCATATTCACATAGGAAATTAGGATTTTTTTTTTTTTTTCTTTTGGGTGAGTGTTTGAGAAAGAGGGAGAGGCAAGTTAAAGGGTGGTTACCAAATAACCACTCAACTTCCCTTTCGAAATTAAAAATAAAAATGAAAGGGTTGATCTATTTACATAAGCGGATCCGTCCCATTTTCCAACACAAGTTAATGTTTCTTTACTCATTTCAATAGCTTGAATGTTTCACAATATTTATATGATGAATACGAATGAGATATACGAGGACAGTGCCACACAATAAGATATATCAGTTGAGAACTGGAATTGAATTCCTAAAGCAGATGACAAAAGAAATATATAAAAGGGTTCAAATTCATAAAATAATTCAGAACTTGATATTTGTCTAACCACTTTGATTCAGATAAGTTATGAAAAAGAAGCAAGAAACCAGTTTCAACTTTTCCAGTTGTAAAAGCATAAGGTGTGTCAATTTCTAATCTTTGTAATTATTGCAAAAATTGATCCGACATCATTGGTTTTGACAGTTGTTATGGAATAAGCTTTTAATGTACATGGCCAAATATCAGACGAAACTGATTCATGTTTGATAGCAAAGAACGTGGAGATTCAGGCATGTGTAGATAATTGGACGAAGGTGATAAGAAGACATAAAACTAATACAAAGAAAGTACAAAAGACTTCACCGCCATTAGATGGGAAGCACACATTCGTTTCTTAATCAAGTTTGATATTCGACTCCCATTAGATATGGAAAAAATATTATTGGGAGAGAACCCCTCAATTGAGACCTAACAGATTTTTCAGTTCGGACGGTCAAGTTACAAAAAAAAAAAAAAAAAAGTACAAAAGACTTCTGCGACACACAACGAATTGTTGCAATTGGTGTTTAAAACATGATTAATGGGCACTTCTAAGCCCAAGTTAAATATAAGATACCTGTTCCTCATATTTGAACTAAGACTTCAATAGAATTTATACTCCAATATGAGTACTTAAATATGAAATATTGATATGTTTAAAACCAATCATGGTGAATGAGAAATTACTACCAAATAACCATGGGAAGCAAATATTTTAAGTTCAAATTCTTAACTAAACTGAAAAAGGTTTGAGTAATGAAAACCATGCCCATAGGGCACCAATATTTTTAGAGGGGGAGAGGATCTGGTTCATGTTAGGGTTGGGGCTTATTCCTTTTTTTTTTCTTGGTTTATATGAAAATTTAAATTTTGAATTACGGGTTTTAAAGAAAGAAATTGTGATCACTAGACTGTTCCTTAGGGATAGCTTATTCTACATGTACTTGGCTCTACCTAGATCTAGACCATAGGTCAGTGGGTTTGGATTTGTTTGCTTGTACAATCGATGTAGTGTATATTCAACTTTCGCCTAATCTTTTATAACCTTTCTATCATGGTCTTCAATGTCATTAAACATCCCAAACACTTGGGTTCGTGGTCATCGGAGATTACATATTTATTTGTAATTTTTTTTATAATATTATATTACTTTAACTTAAATATCCGTGACTTGTTTGATATAATGTCATTGTAATTAAGCCAAATCTAAATAATTTTTAATTTAAATATTCTTTTGCAACGGAGTTCTCAAAGTCCTGTACATAGAGGCTTTGGAAACGATTGAAACCTCAAGCAAAATCTCTCATTGTTTAGTTTAGTGCTTTCCTCGTCCAGAGTTTAAGTTGTTTCTCTTAGTAGAAAGATCCAAACAAATGTTGTGTGTGTGTGTTTGTGTTTTTTTTATTTCTATCATCAAGATTCAAAAACATATTTCGATTAATTCGATTTAAATATATGTAGAATTCTACTCAAAAAACGGCTCTCTTAATATAATATTTTCTATTCTCAAGTTTCGAACAAAAAATCTGTTAAAAGATCTAACACCCATCCTGATGGCAGCAATATTATTCTCCGCTTTTAAGATTTGATTTCGACAAATTATACTTCTATTTATTTTTGTGCATATGAATACTTTTGATAATAGTTTTAATGAATTGAGTTACCGATATTGTATTCTATTCAAACTCCTTATAGAGTGTGGTCGGTTTGGTTACTATTTTCTTTTACAGCTTTTATGCATCGTTATATTTATAGTTTAATCTTTTTTTGAATGGCGTAACGATACTCTTTTTTTTTCCCCAATAGTTGAAATTTTAGTTTATTTAGAAGTAAATAAATTTAAACAATGCAAACAAAATCTTAGAGATACTTTTCCAACAAGAATAACAATAATTAGGTGGGTAGCCGAGGCGATTCAGCCTCGAAGTAATGGAGTTCACTAATTAAGGTATGGGGAATTACATGGGTTTCCTCAAAACCTTAAGAAGATACATAGATTTCCTAATTTTTACAATTAAGTTCAAACACATTTTTCTTATTTACAAATCTTTTTTACTCAATAAATATGGAGAATGTAATTCTTATTTAATTTTTCTTTGTTTCATTTTCTTCATGGTAAATAAAGATCGTAGATTTAACCTTTTTTTTTCTTTTTGGTTACATAATAAATTATACCCTAAATGTTAAGACTAGAGAAAGAAAATTGTGATCATTAAACTATCACTTGAGAATAGATTTAACCTTTTTAATGTAACACTAACACATGAAAACAATTGTGAAATCAAATTTCAACCTTTTATTGTCATTTGCTAACACATTTTCTTAAAAGATATATATATTTGGAAAGGCAGTTGAGCTCTAAACCATCGACTTTGAATCGCCCCAATTTGAAATCGTATTGAAATCTTAATCTAAATCAGAAAAATCATCAATTTTTTGAACGTTAATCTACGCATAAAAGATTTGCGTTTAATGGTCAAACGTTTTAGGCCTGAACTAGAAGGCCGATTCTGGTTCATAATGGGCCAAGTCTAGTCCAATATTTTGGTACCAGGAATCGAACGGTTGATAACCACAACCACCGGGCCAGGAGTGATTTGGTGAGCCTAGTCTCATATTGCCTAAGATGCACGCGATAGACGAGAAAGCGACGAAACTAGATTCTTTTTGATTGAACGATCGAACACCCTATTTCTTTAATTAAAAGTTTTAAATGTGACCCAAAAATGACAAAAAATGATTTGGAAAAACCAATAAAAAAATGGACCTTACAGTACTCAAACCGGATTAATCAGATAAAATCCAGATATTTGTGATAAAAACTAAGAGAGAGAGAGACAAAGCCAAGTGCAAAATATCATCTGAAAAATTCAAATATAAAAAATATTATAGTTCCACGATCTAAAATTCATTGAAAATTGCTCGGTAAAGAAGTTCAGGAATTTTCAAAAAGCAAAAAATATGACCCAATATGCAAAAACCTGATTTAGCTGGTTTTCTGGATTTAGAAATTTCATGGTAAATACAATACAGTCAGCATGATGGGTGTCCAAGGGCGGCCCCATAGTCGTGTTTGGTTGTGGAAAATTCGAAGGGGACGATGTCCACAACGAAAGGCTCGGATGCTTTTATATTAATAATATCTTCTTTATTACAAATTAAAACCTTTAGCTTTAGTCTTGACCCTTTCAACATTGATAATTTATGTGCAGGCTTTGGTGAAGGGATGTAAAGAACTTTGTGGGTATCAAACATTTTGTGAGCGAGTGATGGCAGAAGAAGTGAAGCTTTTCAAGACATGGTCAAGCCCATATGGACTCAGAGCTGTTTGGGCACTGAAATTGAAAGGAATTGAATATGAAGCCATAGATGAGGACCTTGCCAACAAGAGCCCTCAATTGCTCCAATACAATCCTGTTCACAAAAAGATTCCAGTGCTTGTCCACGATGGCAAACCGATCGCCGAATCTCTAGTCATAGTTGAGTATATTGATGAAACTTGGAAGCAAAATCCGATATTGCCACAAGATCCTTATGAGCGTGCCATGGCACGCTTTTGGGCCAAATTTGGAGATGATAAGGTAACCAGGTCCTTTGATTTTTGCAACCAAAGTTGAGGGTAGGCTGTATCTTCTAGTATCTTATTCTATGTTATGAACAGGTGTTGCCTTCAATATGGGGATGGTTCACCAAACAAGGGAAAGAGCAAGAGGAACTGCTTCGACAAGCAACAGAGAACTTGAAGCTCCTTGAAGAACAACTTGAAGGGAAAGTGTTCTTTGGAGGAGACAAAATCGGACTAGTAGATATTGCACTTGGTTTTCTTGCAAACTTGATCTGCATACTTGAAGAAGTAAGTGGTCTTGAGTTGATTACAAAAGAGAAATTCCCGTTGTTGTTTGGATGGATGCAAAATTTTGCAGCTATTCCGATGATTAAGGAAAGCTTTCCTCCCCATGAAAAGATGATCCCCAAGTATGTTGCTCTCCGAGAGAAGTATCTCCCACCGGTTGTGCCCCCAGAGTAGCAGATCCAAGAGCTCTGGCTTCAGCAGATGTTGAAGGAAACCCGGTTGTTCATGTTCAGTGTGCTGTTTTTTTCATCAATATGTAAGGCTCACTATGCCACCAAAATAAAAGTCTAAGAATAAACATGAAAAACTACACCAGCGAGCTTCAATTATACACAATCGGTAGACAGTAATTTTTTTATTGGGCCCAATTTAAAAACAAAGCCATGGCATCTGTCCCGCTGCATAACATATGGATAACAAAATCATGATCCATGGTGCCATAACGATGGTACATAAAGAGCCTGCAAGTTTACACAAGGGCATATTGTGTTCCCCCAATAAAACCTTCAATTCTTACAAGGCCATGAGAAGCAAGGACACGAATACACAACAATTTTTGGCTCAGTTGTCAGCCGAATATCGTGAGCATCCTGAAATCTATGACCGACTATTGTTGCAGGTCCAAAATTGAGTATTCTGTCCTTCCTATTGCCAATTGGCACAATTTACTCTTGAAGTTGTTCATATCATCCCCACTGGCACGATATCAGGATAAAAAGCTAAATAAAACTTCAAAAGAAGGAACCCTAAAAATTTAAAAGATAAGATTAAAAAAATTTTAAAATAAAAAGGAAGCACAAGGATCTTCTGCCTTCTTATTAATACCAACCAGTCAAAACCGCCAATGATACTTTGTTCTAAATTCTTTAACAGACAGACTCACATGTGCCATCAGCAACCAACAAAATTCCATCCAAGTAAAACAATGTCATCCATGAAAACCAGGCAAAGAAAGATTATGTCAACCAAACTACTACATTTTCTGTAAAAATGAAGTGGGGTTGGTTCAAGTAATGGCAAATCCAAAGATCATACATACATCAAGAGCAAGCAAACACGTCTGACTATCCCTCTATTTTGGTGTAATCCACGGGAATTGACTCATCTGGTGGACTTCTATCTAATCAACTACAATAGAGCCAATGTCATTGCTATGTCCACATAAACATTCCAAATTCATCTACAGCACTAAAACCATCTGGGACATGAAGGGCGCCTAACAGGAAAATATGGTGAAAGATGCACTTTTCATTTTCATCGCTTCCTTTCAGTCTGCCACTTGTAGACTGGCCTGGATGTTGGACAAACAATCTCATCGTCCCGAAGTTTCCACTTCCGACCCTTTTTCTGCATCATAAAGACGATCATGTATATTAGCATCTTTTCTTCTTCATTTTTCAAAGAGCTTACTTATTTCAAATTATAAATAATTCAAAAACCAGAGTAGAAGAATGTAATTCCCTGCAACTCCTTTTGCAGCGTCATCTCCATGTACAGGTTCTCCAGTTGATTTACTCTTTCCTTTCTTGCTTGTAGCTCTCTGTAGGACCGAACGGCATTCGTCCTGCAGATGGAAAAAAATTTATATTTTCAAGCTAATAAAAAAAAAAAATCATTTCCAACTGAGAAACTCTACTTTGATTTAGAATGCTTCCATTCATGTGATCAACATGGTGAAAAAGCAACAACTAGGGTTTCATATAATCAAGCCAAAAGAGTTTTTAGGCATTCACATGCCTTTTTTAAAATTTAGCAAGCTTAATATTGAGCTAATATCAAGCTCCAGTAGCTAAGCTTATTTTGGTTCATTTGATCTAGGCTTGCTCATGAGGTTGCAAACTTCAACTTCTTTCCAAATGTTTTTATTACACATGAAACAATAATGTAAGCCATTCAATAACCATATCCCATTATTACCTTAGTCTATTAACTACCTGACCAACAATAAAAACTCAAGATAAAATAAATACTTTATTAAAAAGATTATATTACAATCAGGCTTCTAAAAGAGTGTTGCAAGCTTAAACTTGAGCTTTGAACTGTACAGACTTTTGCTCCAATAAACGGGCTTCAAACTTATGGTTGAGCTTTGCAGCAAACAGAAGCATGCATTTGCACCCTTACAACAGCCAAAATTTTTCCATTTTTTCTTTTGGGGTGAGACCTGAAATTTGACCGGATTCATCTATCAAGGTCACAAAGTTTATTTTTATAGCATCTGAAATTGACATTTTGAGATGAAGTGTTTGACTGGGAAAAAGTAATCAACAATGCCCAGCTTGTATTAAAAGCTGTTTTTTTAGCCTGAGGCAAGCTGCCCTCAATCAGCGCGGAGAGGGGTAATCTGACAAGCCCATTTGGGTTAAGAGGCAAAGCAGATCTCAGGTTTCTTCTTCCTGTTTTTTTTTTTGGGTTTTGGGGGAGGGGGGGGGAGGATTTGAATATTGGAAGGGTCCTAGTTAGCTTGAGAGGCCCTTTTCCAAAATATTTGGAATCATTACAACAGAGAACATTGGCACTCCAAGTATAAACAGGTTTACTGTGGCTTTCTTCTCCTGAGAGATGATGAAGAATGGTATTCTGAAGATAATATTAAATTCTATGGAAATTGATTTCAAGAAGATTTTGTGTCCTACATTGTGGCTTTAACTATAAGGCAACAATTGGCTTGGGGCAAGTGTTTAGACTAGATATGGCCACCATTCAGATTGAACCGAACTGTGAAACAAGACTTCAACCAAACCATGGTCAACCATTCAAAAATTTCTTGAACATTTCACAATTCCAAAACCAGAACCATGCCTATAAGATTTGGTTACGGTTCCTAATTTTGGGGGGGTGAGAGGCAGTTCTTTTTTGTTAAAAATTAAATATTGATAAATTAGAGTGTTAGAAACAAAACATTAGAATTATCTGCAAAATAGAGTGAATTATGTGGTATTTCAATTTCTGAATCTACCATACCAGCTAGCACAACTAAATCTTGATGTAAAACTATGCAATATTAAAAAAAAAAAAAAAGGAAAAAAAAAACAAGGATTTAAAATACACTCATTGGACTATGTGATTTTGATTCTTCTACACCCCATGAGAATACAAATGCAGTTAAATATTTGGAAACAAAAGTTGAGTTCAAACCCTTCCTCCCTTCTTTTAATTTTTATTATTTACTTTTTTTTTCTTTTCAGTTCCAGTTTCAAAACCGGAACCTGAATCATTTGAAACCAGAAATGGAACAGGAACTGAAATCTATGGTTCTGGAACTGAAATCAAAACTGGCCCTTCATAGGGACAATTTCGATTCCTCTAAATCTAGAACCAAGAATCAATAGTTCCAGAATCGAAATCAGCAATTTTGTAACAGAGGTCATGTCTAGTTTAGACATAGACTGCAAAACTTGTAGGCAGCCATGTTCAGAAGAATGTTGACTAGTGCAGTAAGTCCCTTGCAAAATGCTTCAGAAAGAAGAAAAATCCTAATGTGGTCTTGATAACCAATAGTCGGTTCTAATCTTGGAAACGCAACTAAAAAATCACTAATAATTTGAAAATTGATAAAGCTGATTACAAATGCCAACTACGGTTGCAAATGAACCAAGTTGTGAGCAACCTGCGACTCAATTGTTAAAAGCTTGGCTTATCAGCCAAATCACGTCCAGCACAAGCACAATTTTAGACTCGTTTTGTTGGATTTATATGCACATACACATGCGGAAGCGTGCAAAATATTTCGGAATCATAAAAGATTAGGGTTTTCGGGCATACCTCAAAAAGTAGATTGCAAAATCTGGGAACCACGAACCTCGATCAATCGACCTCGCAGTCGGGATAATAACCACAAAAGTCGAGCTATCACCGCAGCACCACGACACCTCAATCGAATCCGGTGACACAAATTCTCTTCGCAGAATTTTTCTCCCTCTCTCACAATTGTCTCCTCACAATGTTTGTGCAATGGTTGTGTCTTCTAGGGTTTACCCTAGTTTCCATATTCCTCCGTCATCACAAATGGTAGAGAATTCAAATCTCATCAGTTACCATTTATGCATATGGAAAGTGGGATAATTTCCTTTTTCCAAATATGGAAAGATGCCCCACGTGGGCATTCATTCCTTCATCTCCCACTTGCACACGAGGGCATTTTCATCCATCACGAGATCACAGCTCATGCGATCTCCTGTATCACCCTTCTGGATTTTCATACTAGATTGGGTGTCGTGCGACTGGCGAGTACACTTGCAAATAAAGACTTCTCGATGCACCTGTTAGGATGTTCGAGGAGTCGTCGTTAATAAAAAAAAAAAAAAAAACATCTCGCTGTACCCCAGACTCATCACATTTACATCCTTCGAGTCACTTTCCTCATCGAAAGTCATCCCCAATATATCCTCGAATGTGTATTCACTATTACGTTCGTATCCCAACATGGATATATACGTAACAGACCGGTCGGTGAATACAACACAACGATGTAATGTAAATTGGTCTTCCTTTCCCAAACTCGAATCCATCGATCTCAAATCAGCTGCTTTCCTAGACTTACCCCTTAGACCTCAATTTATCTTCCGGGCCATAGGTAAACAGACTAAAGTAGCAAACACTGAATCAAGACTTCTAGAGACAGTCGAAAGTAAAATAAGGGTACTAGAGATCCCACCCAATGGATCTCGGGTCTCACACAGTGGGAACGGGGATCATGAATAGATCGTCTCATGTAATTACTCCCACTATCCCTAGTCGTCATCATACGCGGTATGAAACGCGTGCCACAGTGTTAATCCCTTATTTCTCAAAAGGGCATATGTCAAATTTCTTAACACTGTGCAGATACGGGACTCAGTCTACACATAAGACTCTACCCAGAGATCTCAGAGAGAGTGTCTCAGAGACAATATCACTATCGCAGGTGATGTCTGAGATCTCAAATCTGGCTACTCACAGGCAACATGGATGTGGGTATTTCCATGTCGGTCATATCCCAAATGACCTCATCCTGAACGCGTATCAGGACGACTTTTGTTCTAGCTGGGCCACTCTCAATGCCTCTTACGACTAGAAACTGTCTCATCTCCACTCACTCAGAGTTGGAGGTGGTCCCTCGTGTGAGAGAGTCGACCTCACCTGCCTGACATATATTTTATCACATCAAAATATACATGATATAAATAAATGCATTATTTAAGAAAATATTAATGTGACTGAATAATGCACAAAATTATATATGAAAATATAATAAGCATCACATCGTCAGTTTAGTACAATGAGAAAAATCAAAATATTCCCAAACCCAATGACTCTCTATATGCTATAAATGAGTCTCTAGTGATGGGTTTGGTGAAGGGGTCAGCCACCATGCAATGTGTCGAGATGTACTTGACGGTCACTTCACCCTTCTCGATGATGTCTCTAACAAAATTATATCTGGTGTCTATATGTTTGGTCCTACTATGATACTTAGGGTCTCGAGTATAGACGATAGCAGCCTGATTATCACAGTAAATCATCACTGGCCTCCCACTATCAACCACAACCCCTAAGTCATCTAATAGTCTTCGGAGCCAAACACTCTCCTGAACTGCGACTGAGCAAGTTACGAACTCAGCCTCCATCGTAGATAAAGCTACACAGGTCTGCTTCTTGCTGCTCCAAGAAATGGCACCGCCAT
The DNA here is from genome assembly GCA_033439265.1 of Dillenia suffruticosa. Classification (NCBI taxonomy): domain Eukaryota; kingdom Viridiplantae; phylum Streptophyta; class Magnoliopsida; order Dilleniales; family Dilleniaceae; genus Dillenia; species Dillenia suffruticosa. The sequence continues at coordinate 6,803,217 of JAVTVX010000030.1, forward strand.
TGAGCAAGAATGCAAAACCTGATGTCGATTTGGCTTATCCAGATCACCGCCCTAGTCGGCGTCTGAATATCCTATGAGGCGCAAATCCCCTCTCCCATAACACAAGGAGTAGCTCGCAGTTCTCTTGAGATATCTAAAAATCCTTTTCACTGCTCTCCAGTGACCCCTTCCAGGATTTGATTGATATCTACTCACCAGACCGACTGCGTAACATATGTCTGGTCGTGTACACAACATCACATACATCAGACTTCCCACTGCGCTGGAATAAGGGATTTTACGCATCTCCCTTATATCTTCCTGAGTTTTCGGGCACATCTCAAGACTCAGACCATCACACTTGGCGATTGGAGTATCAATGGGATTACAATCACTCATCCCAAAGCGCTCGAGAATTTTCTTAATGTAGGTCTCTTGTGAAAGAGCCAACATTCTTCTCGATCAATCTCTCTGGATCTTAACTCCAAGGATGAACTCAGCTTCACCCATGTCGATCATGTCGAAGCGCAATGACAACCAAGCCTTGATCGTCATCAAATACTGAATGTTGTTCCCAGCCAACAGTATATCGTCCACATACAGGGACAGGATCACAAAAGAGTTATCAGATCGTATCAAGTAAACACAATGATCCTCCTCAATCATTGTAAAACCATAAGATATCACCTCCTCGTGGAATCTTAGGTACTACCGCCTGGATGATTGCTTTAGGCCATATATCGACTTCCGAAGTCGACAGACCTTGTCCTCATGACCTACTAGAACGAATCCAGAGGGCTGCTCCATGTAGATCTCCTCATCCAGATTTCCATTAAGGAAAGCGATCTTTACATCCATCTGATGCAACTCTAGATCCATGCTTGCGACAATCGTCAAGAGTAGACGGATCGATGTAAATTTGACTACGGGGGAGAAAGTCTCCTCGTAATCAATGCCCTTTGTCTGTGTGTAACCCTTGGCTACTAGACGGGCTTTGTATCTTTCTACCGATCCGTCGGCCTTTCTTTTGATTTTGAGAACCCACTTGTTCCCTATGGCCCTTCTATCCTCAGGTAGGTCAACTAGGTCCCAGACCCCGTTGACCCTCATTGATTCCATCTCCTCTTTCATGGCCTCTAGCCATTGGTCCTTCATATGACTCTTGAGAGCCTTCTCAAAGGTTTGAGGTTCTTCATCATCCTCAGGAGTCACGATGAGGATCTCATCCTCTATCGGAAAATGACGTCGGGGTATATGTCCCCGACTACTCCTACGAGGAGGAGGAGCCTCCTCACCTCGAGATGGGTCACTCCTACTAGGAACAAGATCCTTTTCAGGCTCTTGGGTCCCACCCCTGGGCTTAATTGGGCCGTCAGGCTCACCCATCTCATAAAAGGTGAAATCCTGGTCGATTTCGCCTCTCTTAGGGAAATCATTTTCCAGGAACGTAGCATTACGAGATTCAATCTCGGAGACCGTGCCATCCGTACGTTCACCTACGAACACATGTCCCTTAGAATGTTCAGAGTACCTTACAAAGATACATTTCTTTCCTCGTGGGCCTAACTTGCCGTGTGGGTGCGAGGAATCGTGAACGTATGCGGCACAACCCCATGGTCTCAAATGGCTAAGGTTAGGCTGTCTCCCTGTCCAAAGCTCGTATGGGGTACTGACTACAGACTTGGTTGGAACACTGTTAAGAACGTAGGCGGCAGTCAACAATGCGTTTCCCCAATGGGAGATAGCCAAATTGGTCTGTGCCATCATCGATCTTACCATCTCCAACAAAGTCCTATTCCTTCTCTCAGCTACCCCGTTCTGCTGGGGAGTAGCAGGAATAGTCAACTGTCTCGTAATGCCCTTCTCGAAACAGAGCTCTTTAAACTCCTCAGACAAGTACTCGCGTCTTCTATCGGTTCTGAGAGTTTTAATTCTCAGGTCTAACTGGTTTTCTACCTCGCTGATAAACCTCCTAAAGCAATCTAATGCCTCAAACTTGTACGAGATTAGGTAGACGTAACCGAAATGCGTGTAATCATCTATGAACGTAATGAAATACGTGGCTCCGTTTCGGGCTCTCACATTCAGCCCTCATTGCTTTTCCAAATGGTTTCCTCGTCGCTTTGCCGGCTAGGCAAAACTCACATAAGGGCAACTCGATCCGGGTTAGCGGGCCCAACAAGCCACTCGTAGCTAACCGGTTCATTCTCTCTTGCCCTATGTGGCCAAGTCTACTATGCCAAATAGAAACATCATCAACTACGCTATCAGATGTATACGCAATAGAAGACAAATCAGAAATTTTATTAAAGGAAACCAAATCCAACGCATAAAGTCCATCATGGACTAAACCAGTACACAAAACAGAGTTATCGTAAATGACAGAAACACTCAGATTTCTGAAAATGACAGAGTATCCTAAACGATCTAAACAAAGGACAGAAATGAGATTCCGCCGAATCTCGGGAGCATACAGCACATGATGCAGGTATAGGACTTGGTTACTTGGCAGCATCAGCTTGCATGTACCAATCCCCTTCACAACCACAAATGCTTTGTTCCCCACGTACAGCCTCCTCGCTTGGGGACTCAATTGGCGGAACTCTACATATGCGCTCCTATCTCGAGCTACATGGTCGGTGGCTCCTGAGTCTACAATCCACAAAGGAGAAGAGTTAGTAAGCATCACAGTGGATGAAACATAACTTATACCATGTAAAGAAGAAGGACATACCTTTCGCTCGCCACACTCGCGAGCGAAATGCCCAGATTTGCCACAAACGTAGCATTGGACTTTGCTCTTGTCGAGCTCCTTCTTCTTTCGTGTCTGCCCTCTATCAACGGTTTTCGCTGCTGGCTTCCTCTTAGCCTGGCTAGGTTTCTTGTCATATTTGCGCCATTTACGCTTGACGCCCTTAGAGCCCTTACTCGACTCCGCTACATAGGCATGACCAGAAACCGACCTAGCCACCTCCTGGCGCTCCTCCTCGAGCTCACAATGCCTACGCACGTCCATGAAAGTACGAATACTCTCAGTGTGCGTGAGGTAGGTCTTTACAACATCCCAGGAGTCTGGCAAGGACTGGATTACTCCCAGTACCTGAAGCTCATCAGACATTGGCTCCCCCATGTTCTTTAGAGAAGCGATCATACTTGACATATGCATTAAATGTTGTTTCATGGTATGATCGGGTCTCTTCTTATAGGTGATAAACCTATAAGTCAGCATCCTCAGCTTAGGAGCTGACCGGGAGCCAAGGTGCTCTCTCAGAGCACTCCAAACCGACATCGCAGTAGGATACTGCTCGTACACTGGAATCAGATCATCGTGCATGCTGCTAAGGAGGATGACCCAAGCTTGGCCATCCTTCTTCTTCCATGCACGATACGCCTCCTCATCCAGTTTCGCCTGAGGCATATCACCCACCCCGGGGTCTGTCATCTCGTGTAATAGAACCTCCGCTAGGTCCTGCTCCTCGAAGACAAATTGAACTTTACGGTGCCAAATCTCATAATTGTCACCGTTCAACTTGTCTCCCTTAACGAGATCAAGTACGATACTTTTTGTCGCAGCCATTGTCTCTGTCACACAAAAAGAAAGAGACGTTAGTGACTAATAATGATTATTTTCATAATTTCGTGCACCCTACGAATTAACAATCCAAAATGAATCGAGTATTGACCCCAAAGTGAGCATATGAGTCAACGGACACCATACACCACAACCCGGGACCTCATCTCACCATCCGGACTTTAATTCAGTGCACAAAATCCCACAAATAGTCACAAATATACACATAAGACCCCCAAAAAAATGAAAAAATCAATTTTGGACGACCTGACGCGCCGCCGGGGTTCCCCACGCGCCGCCGCTCGCCGGCGGTGCTCGCCACGCGCCGCCACGCGCCTCCACGCGCCGGCGGCAGCCTGCTGCACGAGCCAGACGCGCGGCGCGCGTCACACGCGCCGCCACGCGCCACGCGCGGCTCGGCTCACGCGCGCCCAGTCGCGGCGCGCGGCTCACGCGCCTCACGCGCTGAGCCGCCCATGAGCCGGGTCAGACCGGGTCGGTCAACGGTCAGGGTTGACCCGACCGACCCGGTCAACGGTCCGGTCCGACCCGGTCGGGTCGGGTTGAGGGGTCGGTCCGGGTCAGGGTCCGACCCGACCGCCGCCCGCGTACCCGCGCTTCACTCGCCTCTTTGGCGCGTGCACCACACGCGCCTGCTGGACGCGCCCTCTGGCGCGTGCTCGTCACGCGCCCGCGGGTCTGGGCTTCTTCTTCTTCGCCCGACGGGTCCTGCAACGGGTTTTTCGACCCGATTTTCCAAAAACCCAGTTCCGGCTAATTTTTTACGACGGTTTCTGCCGGAAAATATATTTGGACTTCCCAAAAATATTTCGAACTCGTTTTCTGAATGATTCAAGCCTTAAACACGGCGAATCATATATCCATATTTTGGCCCTCCACGGCTTCGCCGGAAATCCCAGTTTCCGACAACCAATCAATACAAAATGCATGTCAAAACGTAGATCAGTGCACATGGAACACAAATATGCCATTTATTTAGATCAACAATCCCTCTATACGGATAGATCTAGGTTTTTAAGTTTTGGGCACCCTTAGGGCCGAAAACTTCAATTTCAATTTTTATGGCTTAAACATGCTCCAAAAATTCAGAAAAAAATTATATTTGAGATCTACGTGATTTGGGTAACGTCACGGTATATTCAGATTCACGAAACTCATCCGTGATCCGAAACCCATTTTTGCAACCCCATATTTTTATACCCGAAAATAATTTAATAAATCCAACCCTACGCTCTGATACCAATATTGGATTTATATGCACATACACATGCGGAAGCGTGCAAAATATTTCGGAATCATAAAAGATTAGGGTTTTCGGGCATACCTCAAAAAGTAGATTGCAAAATCTGGGAACCACGAACCTCGATCAATCGACCTCGCAGTCGGGATGATAACCACAAAAGTCGAGCTATCACCGCAGCACCACGACACCTCAATCGAATCCGGTGACACAAATTCTCTTCGCAGAATTTTTCTCCCTCTCTCACAATTGTCTCCTCACAATGTTTGTGCAATGGTTGTGTCTCCTAGGGTTTACCCTAGTTTTCATATTCCTCCGTCACCACAAATGGTAGGGAATTCAAATCCCATCAGTTATCATTTGTGCATATGGAAAGTGGGATAATTTCCTTTTTCCAAATATGGAAAGATGCCCCACGTGGGCATTCATTCCTTCACGTTTATTGAACGAGTCAAGCTTGAACACATGGTTCGGGCATGTTTATGTGGCTAGGCTGCTTAGGAAATGAATGAGCTTGAAGTCCCTCTGATTTCACTCAGCTGGCTCATTTGAAGCCCAACACTGACTGCTCTATTCAAGGGTTTGGATAGGATTTAGGATCAATAGAGGAAGGCAAGATAAAGCTGCATCAACTTTGGGCATTTTGATTCTCATTGATAGGTCTCCCTTTGATTATGCAATCCTCTACAGCATTTATGCAAGGAATTAGTTACCTTATTTATTCAAATAGGAGTTGGCCAGGCTGCTTCAAAGGCCTAACATAAGCGATCACAGATGGGTGTATGTGCGAGGTGGAAAAGAGGGTTTAGATGCCGCTCACCTTTTATTTAGTAATGACAGTACTGTTCACAGCAGAGCAAGTGGTTAGCCTGCTTGCAGCATAGGGCTGGAGCTGTTCTTTATGAAAGACAACACAGATGTTTACTTTGGCACGCAACAAGGGTTACTGTCTCAGTGACTTTTTGAATATTCTACTTGGCCCCCAATTTTGGCATGTGCTACTCCATTTGATAATTTTAATTAAAATATTTTTTCAGATACTTACGGAAAAGTCCTTCAACCCACAGGTTTTTTAAACAGTAACAGCATATATCTTTCTCACCTCTTAGGAGGCACATTGAAACCTAGTACAAAATTTTTGGGAGTTAATTGACTACAATTAAAATTTAGGAAGCTTTTTGAAAGTAAGCCTAAAATGCAGGAGAGCCTAAAGTTCAGGCGGCTATTTGTGGTCCAAACAAACAAAGATACATCTGCTATCTCATTCTGTTTCACTTTTAAGATGTATTAGGATTGTTGTCCCCAAGACAATAAAGGTAATGTGGTATAACTTACAGAGAGAAGGAAATGGTCATGGTAGAAAAATGTTTTCCAATTATCCATATTTCTTGCTGTACAACAACCAAGAACATTCTAACAAACTAGAGAGGGGTCAGTTCCTCATGGAGAATATTTAGGTTGTTGAAAACATCACCCAATATTCAGCCTGGTCATATATGTGCAAGCAACACAAAAATGTTAACGTCTATGTCCCATACTCTTTTGGATAACAAATTTCCGAACTTTGAAAAACCTACACAAACATCATCCCTCCTACATGACTTTAGAAAGAGCACCAGACAGATTATTAAGTATTGAGTCTTGAATAGCCAGACTTACAAATATACGAACTCAAAATAACTATCTATTGTTGTCATAAATAGAATTGAGGGGGAAAAATACCTTTCACCATTTGCAGGAACATCCTCAAGTCCAGACAGTTTTCCTCCTCCTGAATGTTGTACATGTAATTCTTTGATCTCCCCCCTAAAAGTCAAGACAACGGGGAAATTAGAAACGCTTTGATATTACATCAAGAACTTCAACAGTTAGCACCTCAAACAATAATCAAAAACTAAGAAATAGAGCTATGTATGATCAAAGTCCAGCAGTAAACTACTTCATGACATTCTTCAACATGCCCGAGCACTTATCATCTGAAAGCAGTGAACAACAAAACTTGTTACATTACATGTCCAACTAACAATCCAACACCAAGTGCTTGCTAAACCAGCTTTCATAGTTAACTACATGTTTATACATCTACTTCTACGAGAAGAGAAGGGGTATGAGGGATTTGAGAAGGGGGTGAGAAGTTATGACACTTTAAGAGACAAGCAGGTATTGGCCCCACAAATGAAAAACATAGACAATAATAATAATAATAATAATAGTAATAATAATAAACCCTCATTACTCCAGCAGCTCTAAGTGAATGTCATCCCCTCAATAATTAGATATCCCCAAGACATGGTTGAACATACCAAGTGATAATGACATACGTATGTCTCAATACAATTCAACCCTTTAAGAAGATGACAACAGGAGTTCATTTGATCTCCTGTCTTCATGTCTCTTCACTTCCCCAGCACTACAAGATAGAGCCACCAAGCCCAAGCCCCAAAGCCTACCAGAATAAAGCTTCAGTTATGAACATTTGCAATCTATATTCTGAAATATTAGACTTGCCACTCCTTCCCATGGGTAAAAGTAGTGGCAGCAGGAAGTGTAAAATGAGAAGGGCAACATCAATGAACAAGAAATTGACCCAAATTTTGGGGTAGGCCATTTGAGAGACCAATATAGGAGAGAGGAGTAAAACGAAAAGAGCATTTTGAGAAATTTCTTTTGCTAACGGAAAGGAAATTGAAGTGATAAAATAGGGCATGGTGCTATATTTAGTATAAGAGATTTGTACTCAACCCTGACCTCTAAGTCTAACATTACTTCATGGAGATAAAAGGTCTAAAGAGGGACTGACTCTATCTATATCTACTTAGCCTGGAATAAGACTTCTGGCCAAGGAAATTTACAAGGAATATATTTGAGGCTTAAGTGGAGAAAAGGATCATGGCCCATACAGACATAACCATAAACTTGTAAAAGCCCTAATTGTGACCTTTTTGGCTATCATTAATTAAATAAACAAGATTGTAAGCATTCAAATCGCATGACATGGCTCCAAATAGGGCAAAATGAATAATTGGATTTGCACGGCTAACTCTATCTGCTTAGGACCCAAGACTTAATTGACTTCAGCTGAGCTCCAGATTTAACAGAAAGGAAGTCCACTGGGAAGTGGTACATTTCATTCCCTATCCCTGAGGCAAAAATAAAGTACTGCCAGATGGAAGGAAGTGGTAGTAGCCAAATCGTAATATCTTTCTAAGTTTAAATGTACACGAAACCTACCAACATATTCCACCAAAAAAGGCCTCTTTATCCTCCTCTATACCCTTCAAAGCTATATTTTCAAACAAAAGCTCAACCAAGGTGCACAACTCAATTAAAACTACAGGTCCGTGCTCTTAGGCCTTAACATACATTACATACTATGCAAAATGGAAGCCCCTTAGTGTTAGTAGATGAGAATCCTACAAAGAATTGCTTGACCAAGGTCAGCCAAACTTCCATTATGCAACCCTGATCATGATTCAGGAATCTGCCACATGGAGATGCTATCATTTTGACCTCTTGGCTTGCACTGTATGATGCACAGGCAAAAGATTCTATTTATGATATAAGGGTTTTGGGTTAATAGATTCATGCATCACGGCATTTATTGCTTAGTGCCAACATAATCTTAAGGAATAGTTCTGCTTGATTTTTCACATAGGAAATCATTATTACTATACAACATAATCATGTGTAATGCACAATTTTCTGCTTGAATTTTTTCTGATGCAAGAGTTCGCTCTTTTGAGTAAGCGAAACAGAAACTAATGGACAGTCTGCGGCCCTCAGAAAGATTTCAGTATTATCTATGACTCTTAGCTTCTATGAGTGCAAAAACTTCAATGCATGAATTTGTCAAACTTCTTCAATCCAAAATCAAAGATAAAATACAGCGCACTTAATTGTGATTATTGAAACAATAACAAGAAGAAGATGAAGGGGCACTGCATTCTCCTACCAGTGCAATTATAGATGAAGTCCATTATGTAAGAAACTCGTACTTGCAGATGATCCATATCATCTAAAAGAAGTTAGATGTTTAAATTTTCTACAATCTTATTATCTATACAGTTGGTCTAAAATACATGCTCACATTTAGTCCAATTAAGATAAACACTACGGTAGAAGTGCTCCGAACATAAAATCTAAAAGGAAAGCATTACCTATGTTCAGTGTAGTAAACATGCTTGTTAGATGGCATACTTTCCAGCCCATGCAAGACAGCAGTTAGCTTCTCAATTTTCTGCAGCAAATAACAAAGAGATTTATTTAAAAAAAAAAAAAAAAAAGGAATCCAAGCAACTGAATTATCCAAGTTTCTAAGTGAAATTTATAGCCAGCAATAGGAACACCTTTCTCTCGCTCTGAACTTTTTGAAGGACATAACCTATATCTTGGGTCTTCATCAGCATAAGTTCTTCTGCACTGTATTTGTTTGCCTCAATCCTAAGCCAACAAAAAGGCTTAGTCAGTTGGGGACTGCAGGCTCTAGATTAATGAGAAAAAATGAAGAGGGAGTGCAAAGTATAAGTTACCCGGGTCTATGGACTCCATCAATTGTTCTACTATTAATCATCTAAAAGTAAAACTCATCTGTGTTCTTGTTTGCTGCTTTCTCCAGCAGTTTGTGCAGAGAAATCACACTAAATAAGACCAAACTGCAAAGACCCCCCCTCACGTCCGTATGAATTAGATATTTGTTGTATTTGTAATCAAAATTTGTTATCAAACTGTGGTAGAGCTAAGGGGGCAAGAGGAGCAATTACACTTTTGAAAAGAATTTATAGTCTCCCTTAATTTCTTAATATCACCCATCTTGAATAAAGGGTAAATATCAATTTTGTCCGTCATCACTCTTGTAAACAATTATAAATAATTTATAGCTCTCGTTATTTTTAATACAATTTTAGTAACACTATATTCATGTGATATTCACTCACCGTTATAATAACACAATATTTATTTATATATAAAAAGAATATCAAAATTATATTTGCTATATATACCGTAACATATTCACCAATATTAAAGTTAGAATTATTTATTCAATACCGAATAAAATATAATGTTTCTCAATTTTTCTCTTTTCTCTTTAGTTTTTGAACAACAGTTCCACCTTTTAAATTTTAAATTCTAATAAAAACGTCTAATTAAATTGTTAAAATGTTCATCACTTATTCACTTTTTGTTTTCATAAATCTCTTTCTTTTTTATTTAAGATAGAAAACAAAATGCTTTAAATCAAAGACAAAGGAAGATAGTTGAAACAAAACATACGTGTGTGTGTGTTTTTTTTCATATTTATTGATTTTTTCTTTAATTAATATGACATTGTTGTCATGTATTACAACTACTATTGCTGAAAGATGTCACGCCCCAAACCGGGATCGTGAACAGCCGCCCGTTGCCCTAAGATGCCGGCTGTATTTTTACAGAAAATCGGGCAGAACCTCCCCATAAATCGGAGGTTTCCCGTGTACAATTAAACCTGTATAATCAAAATCAATCTATAATTTAAATAAATGGCCATCCCGGCCTCTCCAAAATCAATAAACACCACCGCCAGCATCCAGAACAACGCAAGGCTACAAGTTTCTAACAGTCCTAACCACAGACCTCTACTATCCTGCCCAATTAGAGCATGAACAGCCGCCACACCGAGCGGACCTAAATTTTATGAAAGATACAATAATATTCCCAAGTACACTCAAGTACGTACAATCGCCTCAATGCAAAGGAAATATGAGAGTTAAATTATACAGTCATCCCAAAATAAGTACATGGCCAACTACGGACCTCTATGTCAAGACCTCGCAGGGTCGAAACTAAATTAAAAGTAAATCTTACCGTCGGAAATACCAACTCCACTCTAGAGCCTGTAACGTCGCTCTATCACAATAAACCTGTCTGAGGAGAGAAAATAGAGGGGTGAGTATCATGGGAAGATACTCAGTGAGTGAGGGGGATAATATCCAGCATAAATAACATAGGTGAACAATTGGAGTGTCAAATAACATCAATCGAAATAAAATTCGCATTTCGCAGCAAAACATGATATGTCTATCAATTTGAAATCATTTAACCAATCACACAATAACAAGCATATATGCATCCATTTAAAATCAAGTAATGTCAGAGCGAGCCAAAAATAGTCCCGGCAAAGGTCAACCGTGACCAAGGACAGGCGCGTCGGGGGTTTTTATTATGCATAGACTTTAAAACGCTCTCTACCCCGACGTTGGCCATGAGCTCGCTGGGGCCAACTCATCAACGTGTATAGGACCCCGCCCGGTGCTAGACGGTGGCGTCACACACGTCCTCCCCCTACGTGGGTTCAACCGGCCGCGCCTATAGCCTTTAGAATAAATGACGTTTGCGGATACCTCCTGCAGAAGCGTATCCGGGCAACCCGTGCCTCTACAAACGCCCTTCGTAGCTACGGAATCATCATAATATCACAAGGGCACAACGTCCCATAGTATCACAAGGGCACAACGTCCCAGGGCACAACGTCCCACAAGTATCATCACATCATCACATAACTAGTGGGCATCCAACCCACGTAGTTCATCAAAAACATTTTAAATTTGCGTGCCAATACGTCTCTTCAATTCATTTCAAAACAGCATATCAATGCAACGGTATAAAATGAAATTTATACATTTTCAAGTAATGGCACAATTATTGTTTCATTTCAAACCATGGATGCATAGTCATTGTAAATATAATTCAAGACACTCCAAAAATCACAAAACAGATTTCTAAATTTAATATCACACGTCAACGAATGCATATCAAAGCATGTTTTATCGAAAATGCGACAGAAAATACGTTTTACTATTTTATGCAAGAGATTAGAGTCCCACTCACTGTCTACGGGAGGGAAGTCACTCCCTACTGACAAGCCAAATCGAATCTGACCGCTCGAGTCTCCAAAAGGTCAACCTAAATCAGATTATCAACATTTAATATCAAATAAAGGCCAAATCAGGGATTTTCAATTTTTCCCTTCCAAATTTCTCCCACCTAATTTACAAAACTTCATCATAGATTCTCGTTTCCTCAATTTCGAATCATCTGACTCACCAATGGTCAAGTTTCTAACATTTATCATTTTTTTTGTCTATTTTTCCTCGAATTTCACACATTTCAATATATTATGTAACTCTCGATCTAAATTCGACCTAATTTCGATAGAATTAATTCAAATGTTGAAAATGTTGCATTTCTCTCACCTAGGGTTTCTCGGATTTCCGGATCTAGCTTTCGTTCGCCCGTCAACCTGGTCTAAAACCTGTAATATTATCAAATTTCAATTATATTAGAAACAACTAAATTTCTAACACCAAACCCTAGGACTTCAACCAAATATAGTCGTTACCTGCAATACAGAAGACGCAGGTGAGCTCTCGAAGGGGAAAGCCGGTCGCGGGCTCGCGGGCCGTCACGAGCTCACGGGCCGGCGGGCCGGCAGGCTAGCGGGCTGGCCCGCTGGTGGCTCGCGGCTCTCAGCCCGGCTTGCTGGCCGCAGCGGACTTCGCGGGTTGCAGTGGGCCGCGGCTGGACTGGGCCTTGGGCCGCTGGTGGGCTCGCCGCTGGTGGGTTGGCCCGCTCACGGGCTAGGGCTCGCTCTCGCGAGCTGGAACGCGCGCTCGCGAGCTGAGGCGCGCGCTCAGGACAGGATTGCGTGCTGTGAGGTGCGCGCGCTCGCGCAGATGGGTCGCGTGCTCTGCGCACTGTGCTCGCGCAAGGGCGCGCAGGCTAGGTCGCGGGAGATAGCGCAGGCTGGGTCGCGGGAGATCGCGCGCTGTGGCGCGCTGGGCTCGCGCGCTGTGGCGCGCTGGGCTCGCGCGCTGGCTCGGGGGAGATCGCGAGCTGTGGCGCGCTGGGCTCTCGCGCTGGGCCGCGCTGGGCTCGCGCGCTAGGCAGCGCTGGGCTCGCGCACTGGGAGGCGCTGGGCTCGCGCGCTGGGCTCGCGCGCTGGGCTCACACGCTGGGCCGCGCTGGAATCGCGCGCTGGGCCGCGCACTGGCTCGTGCTGAGTCGCGCGCTGGGCCTTGCGCTGGCTCGCGCGCTGGGCCGTGATAGCTCGAGGCGGCAGCGCTCGCGGGAGGGCCGATCTGCGCAGTGGCGTGCTCGCGGGAAGGAGGTCGCGCTGTGGCTTGGTGCGGTGGCGGAAGGGAGAGGCCGCAGCGGAGGAGAAGAGGAGAAAGAGGGAAAGAGGGAGAGAAAGAGAGAGAGAGAGAGAGAGAGAGAGAGAGAGAGAGAGAGGGAAAAGAGAGATTGGGAGAGAGGGAAAAGAGAGATTGGGGCTTTTTTGCCCCAATCCCGAAATTTTAATTATTTTTTTTTTTTTTTTTTTTTTTTTTTTTTTATGGTTTTACATTTTCTAACCCCCTAAAAACAAGTTTCGTCCTCGAAACTAAAAGAAATCTATACAGAAAATGAATGGGGTATTGTCTTCTCATGGCCTCCTCGGATTCCCAAGTTTCTTCTTCGACCTGATCGTTGCGCCATTGCACTCAGACAAGAGATACCTCCCTGCTCCGTAGCTACCGGGTCTGCTGGTCAAGTATGGCCATAGGCTAAACAGGTAAGCTCACGTCCTCTCGCATTTCTATCGGCGGAGGCTCCAAAATGTGTGAAGGACCTGAGATGTACTTCCTCAACACGGATACATGGAAGGCATCATTGATCCGAGATAGTTCATCTGGCAGCTCTAGCCTGTATGCCACGCTCCCAACCCTATTGAGGATACGGAACGGGCCAATGTACCTGGGGCTCAACTTGCCCCGCTGCCGATGTCGTACTAGTCCCCTCAAGGGAGAAATCCTCAAGAACTCCATATCGCCCACCTCAAACTCTAAAAGTCGGCGTCTTCGATCCGCATATGCCCTCTATCTGTCTTGGGCGGCTTTCATTCGCCCACGGATAACCTTAATTTTATCCTTTGTTTGCTCAATCAACTCAACGCTGTTGAGACGTCGCTCTCCGACTTCATCCCAGCACATCGGGGTACGGCACTCCTTGCCATATAGTGCCTCATATGGGGGCATCCCTATACTGGCTTGATAATTGTAATTATATACGAATTCGACCAGTGGAAGGTGTCAATCCCAACTACCCTGAAAATCCATCACACATGCCCTCAGTATGTACTCAAGGGTCTAAATGGTCCTCTCAGACTGGCCGTCCGTCTGAGGATGATATGTTGTACTAAAGTTCAATCTAGTACCCAATGCCTCCAGCAACTTGGGCCAAAACCTAGATGTGAACCTGGGGTCTCTATCTGAAACAATCGACACAGGCACCCCGTGAAGCCGAACTACAGTATCAATGTAGAGACGTGCCAACGCCTCTAAGGAATAGTCACCGCGGATAGGGATAAAATGTGCAAATTTGGTGAGTCGATCGACAATCACCCAAATCGCATCATGCGTGAAGAAGTCCGCGGCAACCCCATCACGAAGTCCATAGTAATATGCTCTCATTTCCACTCAGGAATGGGAAGAGGCTGCAGTGTGCCCGTTGGACGCTGATGCTCGGCCTTCACCTATTGGCGAGCTAAACATCTTGCCACAAAATCCTCAATTTCTTGTTTCATGTTAGGCCACCAACAACTATCCCGAATAGTCCAATACATCTTGGTACTACCTGGATGAATGCTTAAGTTGGGGAGTGTGCCTCCTCAAGTATGGCCTTGCGGAAATCAATGTCAACTGAAATACAATTCCGTTCTCCAAACACTATCTATCCGTTTTCTCGGAATCCGAAGTCTCTGACATAGTTGAATAAGGTCTGCCTGTCCTCATATCTGGCTAATGATGCTTCTCACACATCATTAACCACACTGACTCCTAATGTACGGAGTCCCACCAATAAAGAGGGGTAAGCACTCTCTCTGTCGTCTGAGAGTAAGACACTGAGCATGCTCCTCAACACTCTGCAAGCTGATTAGGATGTCATCAGTGGAAACGATAACAATTCAATCTAGGAAATTCATAAAAGACCCGATCTATTCGGTCCATAAATGCAGCTAGGACATTCGTCAGCCCAAATGGCATGACCAAGGACTCAAAGTGTCCACGCTGATACGGAATGCGATTTTTGGACAGATCCTCGACCCTAACCCGTAACCGAGTATAACGCGATCGAAGATTTATCTTCGAAAAGACCTTATCACCGAGAAGCTGATCAAACAAATCATCGATGTGGGAAAATGAATATCAATCCTTGGTAGTGACCTTAGTCAACTGTCAATAATCCATAACAAGTTTAAGTATTCTATATTTCTTCTTTACAAATTATACCGAAGCACCCTAAGGTGTGGTGCTTGGATGGATGAATTATTTATCAAACAATTTCTGTAGTTAAATCTTGAGCTCTCTCAGCTCAAATGGTACCATTCTATATAGCGGAATAGAAATAAGAGTAATCCTTAGAGCCAGATAAATCTCAAAATTGAACTTCCAAATCAATGATAATTAGGGTGGCTCCTCATGAAATACTTCCGAAAACTTCTGTACCACCAGAATCTCATCAAGTCTCGGATTCTGTATGGTGGTATCGATCATATGTGTCAGGTCTGTCATACATCCCCGACGTATTATACGTCTGGCTTTCCTCACTAATACAATACCACGAGGTAACACCCGTCTCTCACTCGCAAACGTCAGTGGTGGCCCTTCAGGCCTCCAAAAATCGTCTTTCTTGATAAAACAATCTAAGGAAACTCTATAAGTATACAATTAATCTATCTCTAAGATGGCATCGAAATCTGTCATATCCGGTGGGATCAGATTTGCTCTCAGCACTGTCCCACCTGCCATGACATCATACTCTCTATATACGAATCTCTAACCAACTGCTCACCAAGAGGAGCGACAACTAATAGCTCCTCATCAAGTAACGATAACAGCCCAACCGACTGTTGAGCGAAAGAAACTCTCACATAGAATTAGTTCGACCTTGTGCCAATAAGAACACAAACGTCGACTCCATGTATTTCCATAGCACCAAGATTCAAAAAAATATATATATAAATAAATAAAATAAATAAAAATAAAAATAAAAATAAAAAGAATTTACTAAGAGTACGGAAAGAATAGGGATATACACCTGTATATCAAAATAGTTAAAGCTCTAGTACTATAACAATCATGTCTGTACATATCATCACAAAATACACGATTTCAAAGGAAACTGTGCATAAGGACCTCTAAACGGAAGGATCCGCAGGAGGATTACCCATGATCATATCTGGGTTCGCCAGAGCGTTCTCCTGAGTCACCGCATACACAAGGGCGTGCACCCTCAACTAATCTCGTGAAAACCTAATACTATATTGCTCCCGGCTGCAGTCCGTGGAGCAGTGTTACTAGAATGCGCAGGTGTTCCCTGCTGTTCTACACGTGGTGTATTCCGATGACTCGAAGCCAACTAACCTCCAAGTCACAAATCAGGGTATAAAGTCCTGATATGTCCCGGCTTCTCATAGTGGAAGCATGTAATAAGTGCTCTACATATTTATTCGAGCGTGGTGCTTGCCACATATGCGGCAAAGAAAAGGTCGCTGAGCAGTAGCCTAGCTCATGGCACTAGAACTGGTGATATAACCACCGGAGATATGGTCCCGCTAAAACTCCGTGAAATATCTGCGATCGAATTCCATTAGGAAATCACTTTGCCGCAATGGCTTATAGCCTCATCGCAAATAGCCTCCCATCAAGTGAGGGCTTCCCTATCGAATAGTCTCTCAGTAACTCGTAGACTATACTCCTCGCGCAAGCCTAGATCTATCAAGATCCGTCGGGTTCAGTTGACTCAGTGCTGTGCTACCGTAGCATCACCAAGTCCAAAAAAATCTATGTATCCCAACTGTCGAGCTACTGTGACTAGCTGAGTCATCTCGGGGATGCACCTAAGTATAGCGCAATTATTATTACTCAGATTCGAAACTGTAAGAAGAACGGCCACCGATGGACTTTTTGGTGCCGCTTGAGTAAGAACTACTGTAGGAGAAATAAGCGCAGCCGTAGATATCGGCATTGCCATCAAAGGTGATGGGTGACATCTGGACCCCATGTGCCGTGTACCACTCGTACACTTGCCCGAAAATATCAAGAGTAAATGGTGAAGACGTTGGTATAATAGCCGGCTGAGAAGGTGCTGGAGAAAACACACACCTTGAGGATGTATTCTTCGGCACCGAAAGGGGCGCCAGAAATGAGGAAGTATCCTCGCTCTCTTTAAGTGAATCAGGGGGTACATATCTAGCGCTCCATGTAATCGTCATGGTTCCGCAATATGAGAATTTTCATTAGGCATTGTTCAAGGATTAGGGTTAGTTACAACTAACCCCCTAAAATGAATGAAATCATCAATTTAAGAACCATCTCCATTGGTTCCTTCTTTGAAAATGAAGAAATGCTAGGTTAGATAAGAATTAGTATCTAACCCCCTAAAATAGATAAACTCAATTCCTAAGACCATATGCAGGGATATAAATGACTGTATGAAACTCTCATGCATCGAGGACTTTAAACGCAAACACACTCGGGAATATTTTCAAGATTTTCTTCCTATATAGCGCTCAACCTAGAGGCTCTGATACCAATAGAACTGTCACGCCCCAAACCGGGATCGTGAACAGCCGCCCGTTGCCCTAAGATGCCGGCTGTATTTTTACAGAAAATCGGGCAGAACCTCCCCATAAATCGGAGGTTTCCCGTGTACAATTAAACCTGTATAATCAAAATCAATCTATAATTTAAATAAATGGCCATCCCGGCCTCTCCAAAATCAATAAACACCACCGCCAGCATCCAGAACAACGCAAGGCTACAAGTTTCTAACAGTCCTAACCACAGACCTCTACTATCCTGCCCAATTAGAGCATGAACAGCCGCCACACCGAGCGGACCTAAATTTTATGAAAGATACAATAATATTCCCAAGTACACTCAAGTACGTACAATCGCCTCAATGCAAAGGAAATATGAGAGTTAAATTATACAGTCATCCCAAAATAAGTACATGGCCAACTACGGACCTCTATGTCAAGACCTCGCAGGGTCGAAACTAAATTAAAAGTAAATCTTACCGTCGGAAATACCAACTCCACTCTAGAGCCTGTAACGTCGCTCTATCACAATAAACCTGTCTGAGGAGAGAAAATAGAGGGGTGAGTATCATGGGAAGATACTCAGTGAGTGAGGGGGATAATATCCAGCATAAATAACATAGGTGAACAATTGGAGTGTCAAATAACATCAATCGAAATAAAATTCGCATTTCGCAGCAAAACATGATATGTCTATCAATTTGAAATCATTTAACCAATCACACAATAACAAGCATATATGCATCCATTTAAAATCAAGTAATGTCAGAGCGAGCCAAAAATAGTCCCGGCAAAGGTCAACCGTGACCAAGGACAGGCGCGTCGGGGGTTTTTATTATGCATAGACTTTAAAACGCTCTCTACCCCGACGTTGGCCATGAGCTCGCTGGGGCCAACTCATCAACGTGTATAGGACCCCGCCCGGTGCTAGACGGTGGCGTCACACACGTCCTCCCCCTACGTGGGTTCAACCGGCCGCGCCTATAGCCTTTAGAATAAATGACGTTTGCGGATACCTCCTGCAGAAGCGTATCCGGGCAACCCGTGCCTCTACAAACGCCCTTCGTAGCTACGGAATCATCATAATATCACAAGGGCACAACGTCCCATAGTATCACAAGGGCACAACGTCCCAGGGCACAACGTCCCACAAGTATCATCACATCATCACATAACTAGTGGGCATCCAACCCACGTAGTTCATCAAAAACATTTTAAATTTGCGTGCCAATACGTCTCTTCAATTCATTTCAAAACAGCATATCAATGCAACGGTATAAAATGAAATTTATACATTTTCAAGTAATGGCACAATTATTGTTTCATTTCAAACCATGGATGCATAGTCATTGTAAATATAATTCAAGACACTCCAAAAATCACAAAACAGATTTCTAAATTTAATATCACACGTCAACGAATGCATATCAAAGCATGTTTTATCGAAAATGCGACAGAAAATACGTTTTACTATTTTATGCAAGAGATTAGAGTCCCACTCACTGTCTACGGGAGGGAAGTCACTCCCTACTGACAAGCCAAATCGAATCTGACCGCTCGAGTCTCCAAAAGGTCAACCTAAATCAGATTATCAACATTTAATATCAAATAAAGGCCAAATCAGGGATTTTCAATTTTTCCCTTCCAAATTTCTCCCACCTAATTTACAAAACTTCATCATAGATTCTCGTTTCCTCAATTTCGAATCATCTGACTCACCAATGGTCAAGTTTCTAACATTTATCATTTTTTTTGTCTATTTTTCCTCGAATTTCACACATTTCAATATATTATGTAACTCTCGATCTAAATTCGACCTAATTTCGATAGAATTAATTCAAATGTTGAAAATGTTGCATTTCTCTCACCTAGGGTTTCTCGGATTTCCGGATCTAGCTTTCGTTCGCCCGTCAACCTGGTCTAAAACCTGTAATATTATCAAATTTCAATTATATTAGAAACAACTAAATTTCTAACACCAAACCCTAGGACTTCAACCAAATATAGTCGTTACCTGCAATACAGAAGACGCAGGTGAGCTCTCGAAGGGGAAAGCCGGTCGCGGGCTCGCGGGCCGTCACGAGCTCACGGGCCGGCGGGCCGGCAGGCTAGCGGGCTGGCCCGCTGGTGGCTCGCGGCTCTCAGCCCGGCTTGCTGGCCGCAGCGGACTTCGCGGGTTGCAGTGGGCCGCGGCTGGACTGGGCCTTGGGCCGCTGGTGGGCTCGCCGCTGGTGGGTTGGCCCGCTCACGGGCTAGGGCTCGCTCTCGCGAGCTGGAACGCGCGCTCGCGAGCTGAGGCGCGCGCTCAGGACAGGATTGCGTGCTGTGAGGTGCGCGCGCTCGCGCAGATGGGTCGCGTGCTCTGCGCACTGTGCTCGCGCAAGGGCGCGCAGGCTAGGTCGCGGGAGATAGCGCAGGCTGGGTCGCGGGAGATCGCGCGCTGTGGCGCGCTGGGCTCGCGCGCTGTGGCGCGCTGGGCTCGCGCGCTGGCTCGGGGGAGATCGCGAGCTGTGGCGCGCTGGGCTCTCGCGCTGGGCCGCGCTGGGCTCGCGCGCTAGGCAGCGCTGGGCTCGCGCACTGGGAGGCGCTGGGCTCGCGCGCTGGGCTCGCGCGCTGGGCTCGCGCGCTGGGCTCACACGCTGGGCCGCGCTGGAATCGCGCGCTGGGCCGCGCACTGGCTCGTGCTGAGTCGCGCGCTGGGCCTTGCGCTGGCTCGCGCGCTGGGCCGTGATAGCTCGAGGCGGCAGCGCTCGCGGGAGGGCCGATCTGCGCAGTGGCGTGCTCGCGGGAAGGAGGTCGCGCTGTGGCTTGGTGCGGTGGCGGAAGGGAGAGGCCGCAGCGGAGGAGAAGAGGAGAAAGAGGGAAAGAGGGAGAGAAAGAGAGAGAGAGAGAGAGAGAGAGAGAGGGAAAAGAGAGATTGGGAGAGAGGGAAAAGAGAGATTGGGGCTTTTTTGCCCCAATCCCGAAATTTTAATTATTATTTTTTTTTTTTTTTTTTTTTTTTTTTTTTTTATGGTTTTACAAAAGAGATTTTCCTTCTATAACTATCGTAAAAAAGTCGGTTACGCAACATAATGAGAAAATAATCGTTAAATGATTGTTTGGTCATATACATGGAAAATGATATAATCTCAATTATTGAGAACGGACAAATCATCAGAATAAGACTCGAATGATACAATTAAATTCTCTTTTAATAATAAAAATTATATATATTTTTTAATGATGTCATACATACATAAATATATATATATATATATATATATGTATATAACCGACGGATAGTTGATCTAGTGAAATGTGGTATTAGAACATTTAACCAAATTTTTTATTTCGACTCGTAGTTTGGATATGAAAAAAATTACGTTGGGAGAGTAGCTCTTTAAATGGATCATTGTAAATCTTGAACCAGATTTATCGGAATATGACTCTAAATATGGGTTGGTATAATACCACACACACACACACACACATATATATATATATATATATATATATATATATATATGTATATGTATATGAATTCATGTATTGCATATATACATTGCCCCCGCAATCAAATCCCGACTCCTTTACTATTATCAAATATGATACTATCATAGATATAGTTTTCCTAGATTGATTAATCTGAGCATCCATCTTGTATTAGTAGAGATTATGGAGTATTAGAGGGGTTCAAATTCATTTTCTGCCTCTAATCCACATGACCTCTCCTAAAGTAGGAAACATATATGGTTTTGAAACCAAAGGGTTCATGATATGCCTTTGTCTAACAGTTAACAAATGGCTAAATAAAGAATCAAACTAGTAAATGTGATATTTATTGAATTTTGAAACCTAGCATACAACAAAGAATAAGGCTACATGAAAAGGAAACTGTACCAATTTCCCTACTAGCAAGCGTAAACGGTAGAGAGTGTGGGCAGAAGTACACATAACTGGAACGCGTGGCATCAGAATGTCTTTGCTAGTTATCCCATTATTCACTCAATTTTCAGGCTTTTTTTCCATTCATTTTTTTTTTCTCCCGTATTGGTCCATCGTCGAGTATTCGGGCCTTTACTCTGACTAATCTCGACTAAACTACTGTCAGGTCACAATCGAAAGGGAGATTTTTCAACGTCGTTTTTACCACTACCAAAATTCGAATTCTGATTCTTGGTGTGGGGTGATAGTACGCTTCCTATTAGACCAACAAACAATTAATCTATTTTTCCATTCATAGAATCAAAGAATATGCAATTTTAATAGATAATGCTTTTAAGAAGCTTATTAATCAAACTTTTAATATGATTTTTTTATGCTTCTCTCACCGGCAAGTCTCTCTCTCTTACTGTGTGATAATCATAAATTGAAACATGAAGGCTGGTGGACATTTGAATTGCTCACACGACTTGGGGTTTTAATAGCCATTATCATCGTGGTCATTTCCTTTAAACATTTTACGACAAGGAAAAGTCCCTTTGAAAACCGAAAAAAAAAAAAAAAAGGAAAAGTCCTTTTGAAATGGGCTTTGGAGTGAGATACGCCGATCTGTATTTTTTTTAGTGAAAACTTTTTTTTTTTTTCAAATTGCGGATACAATGAATTGAATTTTTTTCTTTTTTTTTTTTTCAGAAATACAGCTTGGATTACAATTGAATATTTCTTTCAAAGCTGAAGGGAAGGAAAAAGGAAGAAGGTGACGTGGGTTTTTTTTTTGCCACAAGGAGACAAATTGCTGAAGGAGTAATATGCCAAAATGAAACACTTGGCACTACAATAAAAGAGGGAGATAGAAAAATATCTATCGAAAATATAAAAGATCGATGATGGGTTAATGTTAGACATTATAAAATAAAAAAATAAATATAATCGAGAAATCAGCGATGGATTAACGACGGAAATTTTTTATTGCTAATCTGTCGCTGATTTCAAAGACTAAAACTATCAGCGACGAATTATCGATAAAAAAATTTTCCATCGTTGATTTCAAAGACTTAAACTATTAGCGACAGAAAATTTCCGTTACTGATTTTAGAAACTAAAATTAACAGTAAAAAATTAACGACGGAAATTTTCCATTGCTAATTTCAGAGACTTAAACTATTAGCAACGGAATTTTAACGACGGAAATTTTCTATCACTAATCTGTCACTGATATTTAATCTTTTTTTTAATTAACATTTTATATTTTATTTTATAATTTTATAATATTATAATATTATTTTATAAAATATTATTTTATCATATTTATTAAAATAATGTGAATATAAGATAACAAATAAAAAAAAAGTTATCACATAAGTCAATTTGGTACGGTAGTTATGACATCTTAAACATTCCTCGCATGCATAGGAATATTTAGCGACGGAAATTTTTCATCGTTAATCCGATGGAAATATTAGCGACCGATAGTATTCCGTCGTTAATATTTAACGAAGAGTTTTTTAGTGACGGAATCTTTATTATCAATGACAGATATTTCATTACTGATAACTTGTTTTCTAGTAGTGTGTGTCATTTTGCTAATTTTGAAAATAGATGGGCAACTTGCCAAAAAAGAATTACATGGGTTTTTTTTGTCTAATTCTGTAATTATTAGGGACTACTTGCCGGTCTTACAAACCACAAGATGATTGTCTACAAAAAATTATAGAAACAAGAGGCTGAAAGAAGGTTCATTCATTGCAACATGTTAATAGTATTTTTTTTTTTTTTTTGGGTTTTGATTCGGACTCCAGAAATTTCTAGTTATTTAAGTATGAAACAGGTTAACCCTTTGTTAACTATAGGTGGGGAAGGCCATTACGTCCGCATAGGCAGCTATCCATGGGGATCCCCCCTGTATGGGTAGGGGAGATCCCCCCCCCCCCCCGGGTGCGGGGGATGGGGTGGAAGGGAATTTATGGGTGCGGGTCTGACGATTGAAAGTGCTTACCATCCCGCACCTCTTTGGGGATTTCTGTGTGTGTGTGTGTGTGTGTGTGTGTGTGTGTGTGTGTGTGTGTGTGTGTGTGTGTGTGTGTGTGTGTGTGTGTGTGAGAGAGAGAGAGAGAGAGAGAGAGACCCTCTTATGAATTTTATAGTAGATTGGTAACAAATTTTTGATACTCAAATAGCATTACATTAATTCACTTTATAACTTGAACAACTAATGCACTTGCTAGTGTTAGTCCCATCACATCACTACGCTTGGTTCATGGTTTTTTAAATTTTAGACTAATAAGAGTTTGTGGAAACAAATTATTTATATGCTTTTGATTTATCTAAGATGTTGAAGACTTTATATATTTTATTTATGTAAATGGTAGAATATATTCTCTACACCAATGGGAAGCGATCAGTTGCCTTCTTTACCAACTTTTTTTTTTTTCTTTTTTTTTTTTTTTTGCTGAATCACATCAAAACTCTCCGATTGATATAGAACTTGAAGAAATAGATGATAAAAACGCTCAATGCTCAAACCCCAACAAAAAGAGCTAAAATAAAAAATTTGGAAGAGTTACAAAAGACATAAATTCGATTCGCATGGAAAATAATATGTAAGCATTGTGATAAATGCCTAACCGGAGAGACTAGCCAGCCACTTGTAGGATGAAGATAAGACTTGCCCTCTCTAATTGGTTAAAGGCTCAAAGAAAACAACACTTCAAACTGTAATACAATCAAGTTTTCAGGGGATTGGATCTAAAGGTGATGCACATGTGATTAGAGCTTATTCCTTTAACCAAGAAACCGTTTGGAGGGAACTCTCAGTGATGATTACATTGCATGAATATCATCTCTCAGGTTGAGTAGGTTGATTTAGGAGATTTTGTGGGGGCTCTTCATCTCTCATAATATGATCAAAAAATGATATTTTGAAAACATAAGAGTGTGAAAAGTCCATGACAATAAAGTTGATAGCAAGCAACCAAAGTAAAATTGCCATCACCACTCTCAAGTGGACTTCTAGCAATCAAAACAAGGGACACATGGTGTCACGCCCCGATCCTCAGATCGAGTACGTAACAACTATCGCATTATCTCAAAATGCTAGTGAACCTAACCCACACATCAAGATGCCACAAAATATTTATCGATATCTATCTATTTTTAAAAATAATTCAATATTTTCAAATAAATTAACACGTATTCATCATACAACAAAAGCACTAATCCAGTCTATTCCTATTCAAAATATGCATGCATAAAACCAGCTCGATCATTCAAATCCAAATACATACACAAAACTAGCCCGACCATTCCAATCAAATCCACCAAATATAAAATAAATTTCTATTCAAGAAATCTATATCCAATGCCACAAAAAAAAATTTCAAGTAAATTTCAAAAAAGAAAAGTGAAATTTTTTAAGTTAAGTTATGCAATTCCAACTAAAAACAATACAAAGGTTAAATAAGTTTTCAATGAGTTTATATAAAAAATTTCTCAAAGGGTCCATCTAAAATCCTAAAAAAAAAAGAGACAAAACTAGTACCCGTAACGAATCTTTTGAAATGAAGGTACTAATAACGACAAACCTTGATCTAAACTTTCTCTATGAAAAATTAAAATAAGATAGATGAGTATATAATAATATTCAGTAAATTAATAACATGTTATAAAAGTGATAATTGTGGACGTGTCAAATAATTATCTCAAAATCATATTAATTTATCCATAAAAATTTAAAATTTATCATCAAATATAAAATTTTTCAAATAAAATTCAATATTCATAATAAACAATTTATATGCATTCAATCATATCCATAATTTTTCTAAAATCATAGAGTTACCAAAATCATAACTCTCGACAATGGTTTACTGCGACCAAGGGCGGAGCTGCCAAGAGTTTTCAAACCTTTCAAGCTCATAGATCCCCCAACCTTTACATTGGCTCGGACCTCCCTTGGGGTGCAATTAAGCTAGTCCGAAAAATAATAATAATAGATTTGGAGATACCTTTCTAGTGCAGCTATTTCCTAAGACAAACGCCCCTAACCACGTTATCCTATCGGGCCACATCAAGAAGAAATGACTATAGTTATTAGATTCATTCAAACACCATTTCACAAATCTCATAACATATATTCAATATGAATTAATAAATATGACATATTATTTTAATAAAATATTTAGATATTTTCATTCTAAACTCCTTTTTGGGACACTCTACAATTACAAATTAATTTATAAATCAATTTTAAAAATATTTACAAAATCGAGTAAAATATTTTTTCATTCAAAATTATAATCATGCATCCACTCATATTTTGAAAGGGTATTCACTCCCAATCTAAATCCAAATCAATGATTTTCTCCTCGTTAGATTAATCTAATTGTCTTAAACATAAGACAATATATACATACATATTTATCACTTAATCACAAACTAATATTAAGAAAAATCAATATTTTTCTCACAATCCAAACTTCAATTTTCCCAAATTTACCAATCCATTATTTAATTTTATCAAATCATATCACCAATCTAAAACAATAATTTCTCTTTCAAGATTTTCCCAAATTTTAATATTATATATACTTTAAGTCTAAATCCCTCATTTTTTTTTTCTAATCTCAACATAAAATTTATATACTAGTAAAATACACTCAAATTTAAGATAAAATAAGAAAAATTATCTTACTTAAACTATCAATTTTGTCTCTCGGTCACGTCACGTTTAAACCATAAATTTTTCTCTTTCTAGAAAATCTCAAATATCAACACAAATTCAAAATTTATATATAAATAATTAAAATCTAAGTTTAGGAAAAAATATTACCTCTACTGGAACTACTAATTTCATCTTTTATTGAACCATTCCAAATTTTAAATTTTTTTCTCTTTACAAAACTTAAATATTCCTCTAGATTCAACTTTTTAAGGTTTTGTTTGAGAGCTTAGGATTCAAATCTATGAGTATCTGAGGATATTTGATCAACTTGCAAGGAGAGATGAGAGGGAGAGGGAGAGTCGAGAGGGTTAGAGAATGAGAGAGGTTTGGGGGTGAGGGCTGGGTCTCGGGTGAGGGGAGAAAAATGGGGGGGGGGGGGGGGAGAGAGAGAAGGTGTTTGTTTTGTTTTTTGACTTTTCCCATGGCCCTTTTTTTTTCTTTCTTTTTTTTTTTCGGCTCTTTCGTTGTTACACATGGAAATGCTACCCACTTCACTTACAATGCTTGGATCATAGATATGTGTGTGTGTATATATACTTGGAACTTGATTGATGAATATTTTTTGATAAAAAAAATAGAAAACATGAAAATAACAATCTTATAAAATTTTGATCGATTATTTATTAATAGATTCTATGCATGTTACTTAGGCTTTTTTACTAGTGTTCCCCCTCATTGATTGACTACTTGGCCATGGATAATTGTGGCATCAATGATGTCATGATTGATCATTGGCTTGACACGATTTCACCAACAGCATTTATTTTACATGATGATCACATGGTGACTTGTTTGATATGCATTGTTATCCATATAAAATTAGGAATAAGGTTGCTTTTTTGTTGGTAACACCTTAAAGGGAGGAAAATTTTCAAAAAACTTGGCAATATGGAACTAAATGAAAAATGATACTTGATTGTAAAACAATATAGAACTTTGCACATCTGATGCTTCTTAGTGCAATAGCATATAAAGGAGTTTCTTATTGCCTCTAGAAATGTGATTCCCAATATAAATGTTTTCCGAGTAAATCTAATTGGAAAATGGGATTTGGAATATATGAGAGGTCGGGATTAGTTTACAGTGTTATTGAATTGTTTTCTAGTACTAGATATCCAAAGTGTAAATATTTATTTTCCAAAGACTTGTGAGATTTTGTCGTTGAAAGAATGGCTTGCATGGGATGATGAGATTATTAGAGAAACAGCTAAAAATATTGTTGGCAAGTTTGATGTGATCCGTCATTTGAGTGTTACATCTCTTAGCAAGAGAAATAAAAATATGTGAAATCAAAACTTAAAATCATTACAAAAAAGATGGCACCTAAGATAACAGTTTTTAAATCATCATCCATGTGTATTTAAACTCGAAAAGAAAAAGGATGAAAAAAATGTAAAACTTTTATTTTAATTAAAGTTTTTAGAAAATTGGGTTGAGTCTCCCATATAAATTGGTTAATTCCAACTACACAACACTATCTAGAAACAAAACAAAACTTACTATCTTTCAATCAAATATTATCGATAGAACATAAGAACTACATTTTCTCCCCTCAACACCGACAAGAAGGTTAAGGGAACAACTTAAGAAACTAAATAATCGATAATCAATCCTTCATCAGAAATAATGGCATAAGGCTAACTAGCTAAACAGCACATATGTCATCGATTTCATTGTTACATACTTTCTATATGATTTATAACCAATATTATTACATAATTACGTTAGAGTAAACTACTAAATCAAATAATAAATATACCATAGTTAATCGGATGGACAATCTCGGGTGGTGAATCACAGCATAATAATACCTTTGGTGTTTTATATATCAACAAACTTGAAAGTGGCATTCTTTTCTTCCGTATATTGAATTTGTTAGAAAATGTATTATATATCAAAATTAAATCAATTATTGATTTAATTTTAATATATATTTAACTTTTATTATTTTTATACTTTTATATTTATAATAACTATTTTTTATATTTATGAGAATGAATTTTCTATATAAATCAAATTTATTATAGTAATTAATTGAAACAATGAATCATTAGAGGTCATAGTATGATATTACTATTCATATTTAACATGGTATTAAAATTATGTTTATCTATTTTTCATATTTATATTATTTTTTATTTTTATCATGGTATCAAAGTTCTTTTGCAAAAAGATTATCCATATGCCTACACACGCCTTCAGAAAACTCTTGATCTGTTCTGAAAATTTGCTTTTCAATATGGCCCCACAAGCGTCTCCAAAAGACTTCTGGTCCATTTTGGAAAAGTTACTCTTCAATATGCCCCTTCATGATGCTCCAAAAGACTATTGGTCTATTTTGAAAAAGTTGCTCTTCAATATACACTTATCACATCTTTCAAATTCGAATAGTTTTACTATACCATATTAAATTTGGAGGGACGTTAGAAAATATATTAAAATCAAATCAATTATTGATTTGATTTTAATACATATTTGACTTCTCATATTTTTATATTTCTATATTTATAGTAATTATTTTTATATTTATGAAAATGAATTTTCTATATAAATTAAATTTATTATAATAATTTATTGAGCAAGTGGATAATCAGGGTTAACGTTATTATATTGTTTTTCATTTTTAACATGATATTAAAGTCATATTCATCTATGTTTCATATTCATATTCTTTTATATTTTTATTATCTAGTATAATACAACAAATCATGCTTCTATGAAAGACTCCCTTTCAAACTCTACTCGGAAGACCACCACCAACAATCTTGAGATGTTTTGGTACGACAACTCTAAGATAATTTGTATATAATAAATAATAGGATAAAGCAAAAGGTAGACTCTAAGCAATAGGATATCGAATACCAAGTGGGAGAATTGGTGTTTCTCAAGCTCCATTGTCATAGCCAAAACTCAATGTTTAAATGAGTTTATCAAAAGTTTACAACATTAGATTGAAGAAAAGATTGGGGAAAAGTGGACTACAATGTTTTCCACATATCACTACTTAAGAAGAAGTTAGGAGAAAACTCTATTCATGGTATTGAATTGCACCTATTGTTGAACATAGTGATCTTATCATGGAACTATAGGCTCTATTAGATACACGTGGGAATGAGTTTATTGAAGAAACTTTTATAAATGGAACCGAAATCTTGAGAATGATGCTACACGGGAAAGCACTCTAGAAGTGCGAGATAGATTCATGAATAAGAACCTTGAGGACAAGATTCCAGTTAAAGAGGAAATGTTGATAAGCCACGAAGGTCCCAAAGAGTGCCAACCAGAAATCCAAAATATATTGATAAAGTACCATTGTGCATGTGGGATGCAACGTATGTGTTAAGTGATACATGACACATGCAAGTTACATGACTATTGAAGTGTGCATGGTCGTGCAAGACATGCAAAGAGTCAAGAAGCATTAGAGGATTATTGATAATAAGGATTTGATCTAATTTGTTAAATTACGTCACAAGTTTGCTTTAGAATAGATTAAGAAATTTTTATTTTTTTATTTCAATAATTTTTGCTATTTTGTTGCAATTTGCCATTCTTATCTTCTAGAGATATGATCCCAAGACTAGAAAAGTTGATATTTTTCTTTTGTATTTAAACTTTTTTAATGTGATAATAAAATAATCTTATTCTAACTGAAACATTATGGTTTATTCTCACCGTTAATAGAATTCTACTTTATTACAAAAATCATTACTAGCTTTGATTGGGATTTATCAAAGTGACCATTCATCATAAAACTTTTAATTTATGTTTAAATTATTTTTATTAATTTATAAATATTTAAATAATTTTTGTATTTATTATATTAAACTAAGTGAATGATAACTAATTTTCTATGAATATTCGCCCATTGCCATCACTATCTATAAGATGAAATCCGGGCTAGGTTTTGGGGGTTTTTTTTTTTAACAAAATATTGTTTTTTAATTAAAATTATTTAACTATCATTTTTTTATTTCCTAAATTATTGATTTCGCATATTCGAAGTAGAACTTAGGTTTCTTATTGTTTATTTTTTTGTAAAGCATTAACTTTTTTTAGAGTACAAAATATTGTGAAATATGGTTTCGTACTCTCTGAATGTGAAAGGCTTTGCGACAAGAAGTTCTATCCTTGTCCTTCTCCTTCTACGACAAGAAGTTCTCTCCTCTCCTATCCAGTACTCCATAATTCTTCTCTTTTTTTTTAACTATTTGTGTGAAATTTGTTTGATACACTGAACATGACAGACCAAATGTAGGGCTATTCAAATATATGTTAGGGATTTTTGTGAATCTAGGGTTTGTTTTCTTGGGTTCTCTGCAAATCTAGGGTTTGTTCTCATGCTCTACAAATCGTTTATGTTATTTTATGCTTTGTTTATTTGAATCTAGGTGTTTGCATTCACACAAAAGGGGAAAAAAAATAGACTATTGAGAGATGGATCTAGGGTTTTCTTAAAAAAAAAAGAATTTTGGTGCAAATATATTTGGAAAAAAATATTGTTGCATTATATTTGTGGCAACTCTTAAAAAAAAAGCTTCACTACACATTATATTTGTTACATTATATTTGTTGCATCTACATCACTATAAATCAATTAAAATCACTATTAATTAACTCTAAATTCACTATACATATAATGTGGAGTTGCATTATATTTGTTGTTGATACTCTATTATTGATACTTTGCTAGAATTAGTTCTAAGGTTTCATTATGGTTGTTATTGATGCTCTACTGTTGATACTTTGTTAGAGTTAGTTTTAAAATTGCTAATAATGCACCGGTTATTATTATAATTGATAAAAGAAAAAGAATATAGGTGACAAATCATGTGAGGTTGGTTCTTTATTGGGGGTATATTTGGTGGAGCTTGAAGATGAGTATCAGATAGTATGAGTCCAAAAACGGGTGTTCTAGTTGATAGCACGATTAGATAGCAAGAGTTTATAAAAATTTTACATCACATAAGTAAGATTGATTCTAGATAATTTAAATTGAATGTGACATATAAATATCATCTTTGATCAAGTCACTCCCTTTCTTATTGTGCATTACTAGTGGATATGTCCCGAGTTTATTGGCAATTGAACTATTCTTAGAGCTTGAAGTAATTATGAGTATATCTGTTACTCCACCAATGGTTAGTTGCTCAAGTTGGGGCAAATAGAATATGTCAGACATTTCAAGTAACTGATTTGGAACTCAAAATTGTCCTGACTTTTTAGGGTGAAACAAAATTTGGTTCTTACATAGCGATGTTGAGAACTGGAAATATTGGAGATGAGTGGTTATAATATGGGACATTCATTTCAGATGATATTATTTTTACTGGTCATCATGAATCAGTTATGTCTATCGTAAGTGAGTATAGAGAGCTTAGTACCAGTAAACCCTATGAAGGGTAGGAGACAGATCTTGTAAAAACACTTGTTGATAAGCAATCAGAGGGTGAAAGTGATATTAAGCAAAATGTTGTAGATTAAGAAAATCGGATTATTAAAGAGGAAGATACAATACCATTCCTACACACTATAGGGGAAGAGACCATGATGGTTGATGAGTTCAATGTTTATGACCCCCCAATATGGGATAATGATCATATTTCGGAGTTACAAATTGGGACGATCTTCAATTCCAAAGCGGAAGTTCAACATGATGTCAAGTGCTGCTCGATGTGGAAGCATATGTACTTTAAAGTGTATGAGAATTCTCCAAACATATAGTTTATAAGGTATTCATTATACCGTGAGAATAACTACTTATAGCATGTTTGAGCTAGACAAAAAAGAGCTAGTTTGTGAGGTATTCATTATACCGTGAGAATAACTACTTATAGCATGTTCGAGCTAGACAAAAAAGAGCCATCGCCTTTGGAAAATTACAAGGTTAGCAAACT
Organism: Dillenia suffruticosa; assembly: GCA_033439265.1. Lineage (NCBI taxonomy): Eukaryota > Viridiplantae > Streptophyta > Magnoliopsida > Dilleniales > Dilleniaceae > Dillenia > Dillenia suffruticosa. The sequence continues at coordinate 6,835,185 of JAVTVX010000030.1, forward strand.
TGTTTTCCAGAATTATTCTTGGGGGATCACCCCAATGTGGACTCAAATATAATGGATTATTTGATTAGAAATCATATAAAAGAGAATATTAATTATAAAATATGTGATGTGACTGAGAATATGAGATCATATTGGGTAAACTTGTCATATAAAAAGGTTTGGACGGGCGTCTAAAATCTATATAAATGGTGTGTGATAATTGGGAGGCTTCTTACACATTATTGCCCGAGTTTTTGGATGCTATGTTAGATAAGCAATTTGGAGACTGTTGTTGAGTTGAGATTTATTGAAATATCAGGGTTTAATGAGAGGGTTTTTTACTCAATTTTCTAGGCTCTCAAATCATGCATCGATATATTTAGACATTGCAAGCCAGTGATTGGTATTAACAGAATATTTCAATATGAGAGATACAAAAAGAAAATTTCAATTACTGTTGGAACGAATGCGACTAATCACATTTTTATTTTGATGAGGAGACTATTGTGAGCTAGACATGGTTTTTTGAGAATTTGAGAGTGTACATCATTGGTGGTCGGCCTAGAGTATGCTTGATATTGGATAGAGTACTAATATAATATGAACCATAAAGAGGAATAGTAATCTCTACTCACCATTTGTGTATCACAAACCTTGTTTGTGCCACGTAGAGGCTAATTTCAGCCAACAATTCAAGAACAAGTTGCTAACAAAATTAATGTATAAGGCAGTCGAGTAAAAACAAGTTAGAAAGTTTGATACTGTCATAAACAAGATCAAAGAGTTTAGGAAGCCAGCATATAGGTGGCTGATAGAGATTTTTCTAGACAAATGGATATTGTGTCATGACAAGGACCACGAATAGGGGAACATGACCACCAATTGATCGGAGTAATTTAATGGCATGCTTAAAGGTGTAAAAGAACTACCAATAACTGCATGTGTGCGGGTGATATTATACCGTATGATTGGATTTTTCAATAAAAATCGAGAATAATAAGCTAACAATGTCAAGGATGGTAAGATGTGTTCAATATTAGTGATAGAAAAATAGTTAAAAATGAACAGAAATCCAACTTCCACCACATCATTGCATTTAATAGATATAGAGTGGAGTATAATATGATAACTGGATTCCATAGTAAGAGGATTGGGAACAACCACACCATGATTATAGATGTCTTATCTCGTACTTGTGAGAAATATGTGATATCCAACCTTCCTTGCTCCTATATGTAGGGAATTTATGTAGGCATGGGCTGTGAGTTTAAGACACTTGTAGACAGACTGTATAGTTACCAATAAATACTACTTACATATGGTGGCGAATTCTATCTTTCTCCACACAAGGACTATTGACCATCTCCTTCTTTCACAATGTTATACAATGTTTCATGCATTAGTAACTAGTCAGGTAGACCATGAAGTACGTGGATCCATAGTGAAATAAATAAAAGAAGAACTCTCAGTTGCAAGACTTATGATGAATACAAGTATAATCATCACCATTGCCTAAATATGGTCCGATTGCAAGAGAGGGCAAGATAAAACTGAAAATTTTATGTCCCATCATGTACTTGCTTCATATTATATCGTTAACTTATTCAATTATTATGGTTCTATAATTTTCATAACTCATTATTTTATGTGATCATTTTTTTTATTATGTTTGAGGATTTGGAATTTTTATTTTTTTAATTTTCTTATGATCATAGCTATGATTTTGGATTGGTTATGTGCTCTAATGGATATTTTTATGGTTTTTTATTTTTAGGGAATCAAAATTGGAGATTGGATCAAAGTGGATTTAAGGAGACAATTTTTGGAGATAATTGTTCAAGATAGCATTTTGGCCTACAAAGGAAGGAGGAAGCATCTAGAGTGGGAGATTTATTTGTAGTAAAAATATTTACTTCAAATAAATTGTTTTTTAGGGATTAATTGTTTTCCTATTTTAAGAGATTATTTGAGATGTGAATCTTTTTTTAGATCTAGATCTAGGTCATAATAAGGGAACACTTCTACTTCACATAAGGAAGCCTACAGGCTATATATATCCTCTCCATTGTGGCGGCTACAACATAGAGCACACATGTAGCACACATAGCGCAATTCTTTTTTTTTTTCCCTTCTAGGTTTTTATTTTTCTTTTTCCTTAAGTATATTTTTTCTTTCTTTTGTTTCCATCATGAGTGGCTAGTTTTCTTATTTCTAATTCAAGGGAAATTTCATTGGTTGTTTTCACTGAAAAGTTATGTGTTTCATTTAATTTCTTATATTTTTAGTTCAAATATTTGTCAATTCTTGATTTATTTACATGAAAGATTGATATTGGTTAATCTGACAATTTAATTCAATATTAATTTTTCTACTACATCTAGAATTTATGTGATCCGTAATTATCATAAATGAATGGTACGAATAGCAAATAAGTTATTTATATTATGAGTGGTTTACCGATATTCATTTTAACCTAAAGAATCAATAGAACAAAATCAAATAATTATATGACTATTCTGGTAATTTGTATTTTGGTTTAACTGTTTTCACAAAACTTAATACTATCATTATATTGATATGAAATGCTATCTTACTCAGTCGATTAATGATAAATTTTAATTGGATTCTGGGTTTGGTCAATTAATTTAGGAAAATATAAGATTCATTACGGTTATCCAAATAAATTTAAGATTAAATGATTGAATCGTAAGAATAATATTTTTAACCGATAATCAGTGAAACAATTGAATGTGTGAACTCTTGGATCAGAGTTTTGTATATTGATTTGTTTTCTAATTTTTAGTACTTTTTACGTTGTTAATTTATCTTTTATTTTGAGATTATTATTTTTTGATTTTAGGAATTTATGCTATAAACCCCCCTTTTTATTTTATCAGTAACTAGAGATTAATTTAATATAGTTTTCGTGGGATTCGACCTGATACCACTATTACTACAAATCTATTACATTGGGGGAATTGATATTAATTTGAGGGTTTCGACAAACCCGACCAAGAGTTTAGCCCAAACTCATAGGACCCTAGTGTATTGACTTTACAGTCTATATACCGGTCTCAATCTATATGGAAGATCGAGAGTGATACCCCAAAGGTATGTCGTTCCGATCGTGGATTTTGAACTGCTCAATCCCTTGATATTAGGGTCCAACAGATTTTGTTGTGGGTGGGCTTTTATCACCTCTATAGGTGTGAGTATATTCAGCACGTTCATGCGCTTATTATCATGTTTATCGAGAGATGGAGATAAGAGACTCATACTTTTCACTTATCGATTAGTGAAACTATGATTACATTACATGACATTTCAGTCCACACATCGGTTTCAATTTATATGGGAGACCAGGAGTGATATCCCCTAGAGGTACGTCGTTCCAACAGTGGATTTTGGACTACTCAACCCCTTGATGTTAGGGTCTAAGAGATTTTATTACAGGTGGGCTTTTATCGCCTCTATAGGTGTGAGTATATTTAGCACGTTCATGCGCTTATTATCACGTTTATCAAAAGAGAGAGAAAAGAGACTCATATCTTCCACTTACCAGTTGGTGAAACTACGATCACATTACATGACTTTTAGATCCTTGTTGGATTGCCTATTGATGGAGATACAGTTATTGGGATGGACTTAACTTCTTCTATCATTGAGTGGCATGATTTATATCGCAGTCTCTTGGGTTTCTTTCCTAGTCTAGAAGAGTTTTTTGAGACTATCTTAAATTACGAGTTATCACGGATTTTCTTGATTCACATCTTCTGGATCCAAAATCAGATGCAACATTAGTAGAGTTTCACAGACGTGGTCACATTATGCGGTTGCTGTGTAATCTTTTTGGAGACCAGTCTGGGTCGAGAGTGAAACTCATGTATTTGAAACTTCTATGAGATCTTGATTGTGCCAAACAATATAGATGGAGTAGTGTTATCTAGGTGACACTTTATAGGGCCATGTGTTGGGTTTCTATTAATGGCGTTAGACAGATTTGTGGTCTAGTCTTGTTTATATAGGCATTGTATCTCTATTTGATGTATTATTTTTTACTTAATTATACTTTATCTATATACTATGGATCAAACTAGTATCATTTTTTTCGTTTGTTTCTATTCGTTAGGATGTCACTATTTGTATGTGTGCTAGTATCTCTCTTGTCTGTTTTGAGGTCGTCGAATTTCATTTCCCTAAGAAGGTTATAAGACAATTCGATTTACTCCAGGCTATTCCCTTGCCCATGCAAACCAACCAGGAGTTGTACTGGATTGATCGACGTGGGAGAAATGGACGGAATTTGACTAAGGTACATGCGGTACTCTTACAGTTGTGAGCTAACCATCGATATCACATCATTGAGAGAGTGTAGTCTTTTGGTGAGTCAAAGACGACAGCTGACTATATAGCATGGTATCGTTAAATCACCCCGCCTATACATTCGCTGCCCTGTGCATCATTATCAGTAGGAATTTCAACTAACAGAGATACAGATAGAGTATCTCGTAAGTCAAAATAAATTTACCATTTAATATTACTTTATTGTTTACATAATATTTCTTTTCTTTCTATCTTTTATAGTGCTATGAACTCGAAAGCATACACTTAATAGCATCTGACGTCCTTATAATAGAAGAAATGAATCCTAAAGTTGGATATCTCAAAAATATGTTATGGTGTGCACTTCAACTAGTTTGGAATGTGCCATCTGAGGATTATCGTTCTTCGACATCCACACAGAGAGCTACTGAGCCGATGGAGATATCTTATATTTCTAGTACTATGGATGCTTATAACAAGTCAATAGAGATATCTGTGTCATTTTCATATCCGACTCCTACTCCGAGACTTACAGATGATATTGATGATACTGCATCGACTAAGCCTCCATGACTGAATGTTTACTAGTGGTATCGTCAACATTTTGATGATATTGGGAGGGTTGCAATCACATTCCCCAAGGGTGATGAGAGTATACAGTTATATGATATTCCTCTACCTCCGTCTGGTAAACTGACTCGCATTCCCATCAGATGTTAACCATGATGTAATACTGGACAACCTCCTTGCTTTACATAGTCTTGGTTTAATATTTAACATTATTATATTTAAACTTTATAAATAGTAATTTTAATTTTTATTCATAATTTTTTGTTAACAAAATTTCTTATAATTTATTTCTTTATGTTAATTAACATTTATAAATTATTTGATTTATGTTATTTAGATAGTGTAAGTTTTGGAGATGATGTATGCTTGGTTGAAATTTGGTGGTGGCTATGGTTGAAGATGTTTGCTTATATTTTGATTGTTAGTATATGTTGTTTTGATGGTGGAGGTTTTGGAGATGATGTATGTTTGGTTGAAATTTTGTGGTGGCCATTATTGCAGATATTTACTTATGTTTGGTCGTTAGTTTATTCTTTTGACAGTAGAGTTAGGTGCTGTATATTTGGTTTAAATTGTTTGGTTGAAATTTGGTGGTGGTTATGATTGAAAATGTTTGATTGTGTTTTGATTGTTGATATTTGGGTTGGTAATATTTGTTTTGGATTGAAATTATCTTGTGGCGTGGAATATGATTATTTGGTTGTGTTTTGAAATATGGTTATTTGGTGATGATATTTTGAAATATGGTTTGGTTATTTGGTGTGGAGTAGAGTTTGTGATTTTTTTATTGTTTTATAAGTTGTTGTGAATTGTAAGTCGTGTTTTGGTGTGAAATATGGTAAACAACAAGTCAACAGCTAGCGAGCCACGAGCAACAAACCACCAGGCTACGGGTTGTATGTCATGGAACTTAGGAAAGCTCTATGCAATGTTTAGGATAGGGCACGACGTGCGACACAACTCTCTCGAGCAGACAGCATGGAGATTCGCAAGGAAGGACACAAGTAGTACGCCATGAACAGCAAGCAACGAGCAACAAGCAGCATGCAGCGAGCCAGTAAGCAGCATGCAATGGGTAGCAAGCAATGTGCAGTGAGTAGAAAGCATTGTATAGTTGGCCACATGCCATGCAATACCAAGCCACAAGCCACCCATGCACAAGCCACACGCACACATGCCACAATGCATTCATTGGACCATTATTGCTCAGGAGAAAATGGAAAGACAGTAAGCCATGGTGCCATGCAGGCGCAACACTTTTACTATGCAATAAGCCATTAACCTCTGTATTTTATTTTAGAAAAGTAATCATTTATGTTTATGTTAGTGGGGAATAATTTTAAAAAGAGGGAATTATGGTGGTTATAACCTTCGTAATGATTGAAAGACAAATTAATGTCTCCTAAACATTAATAGGCCGAATTAAAAGCAATATGCCCTTTAGGCTACCTTCTCGTGCCTATAAAAGGCCTTATAATTCCTCTCATTGAAACAACAAGAATTTTCAAAATTTTAGTCCCCTATATCAGCCGTTATTCTCCTTTGCGAGATGGTTTATCTTGGAATAATTGGTATAGTATAGTGCTGCCCATTCAACACTTGCATTGCCCATTATTCAAACATTACGTTAGAGATCTTTGTGATGTAACGTAGCGAGGCCCATGCCCCTTGAAGTACAGCAGTTGCTTGAGTGATCCCTGTGGTACAAAGCCTTTGTTCACCCAAGAGCCATGAGTCATATCCTACCTTAAACTCGTTCTTCCACCCCTTACTCATTTTCCATCAAGTCACCCTTGTGCATAGGACATGTGTGTCACGTGCCAAGGTGTACCTTGCCATTTGTAAGCCCCACACTCATCTCCCTATCCCTCACAAGCCATACAGCCCGTGCTCCTTAACAAGGACCCAGTGATGCCCCACCAATTTTTGGTGCTTTCATTAAGAAGTTTCATTGAAACATTTCATTGAGAGAGTCATCCATACACTTTCTTTACTAAATTGTGCTCATTTCCTCACATCCTTTCACCTTTTCACCCAAAAGACACAAGAAAGAAAAAAAAAAAAACCTACAAGCCTTTCACTTCCAAAAACAACCAGCACAATACTCTTCCTTATTACCAAGTAATGGTTGAGAAAGCACCCACTCAAAGGGAAAGACTTGAGACTGTTGAAGCACGCCTTGAGATTGCAAACAAAGAAAGGCAAAACAATGAGCAATGGTTGGTCAGAATAGATCAAAGGTTGGCGATCCTTACAACCATGTTCCAAAACCTCCAAATTCCAAGAGCAACTGAGAGAGGCCAAAGTAGGAGGCATAGAAGCTGAACGGTTCTTAACATTGGAGAGTCATCCAATGCACCCAATCAAGTTCCCATACCATCACCCATATCAAGCATTGAAGGAGATAAAGATCAAGAGCCACCAAGTAGTACAAATGATGATGAGATGCCAAGAGGTAGGCCAAGAATCAAATAACTATGATTGGAGTTTTCAAAATTCCAGGAGGGTGATCCAACCAATTGGATTGCTTGGGCCAAGACATATTTCTCCTATTATCTAGCCAAGACCGAGGAAAGAGTTCAAATTGCAAGTTTCTACTTAAAAGAGAAGCACAACTATGGTTCAATAGCTGAACAAAAGATACAAGCTAAGCAAAAGAATATATCTTGCTGAAGACTATGCAAGGAAATTGCAAAAAGATTTGGAGACACCAAATATATCAATTATGATGAAGCCCTCACACGTCTTAAGCAAACCACATCCTTACGGGAATACAACGGGAGTTTGAGAAGATATCTACTCATGTGGATTGGCCTAAAAAGGCACTAATCGGTGCATTCATAGGTAGGCTTAAATCCGAACTCATAGTCGAAGTCAAATTACAAAAGCCCTAGACATTGATCTGTGCATGAGACATAGCAAGACTCAAGAATGAGCAACTTCATGACATTCAAAGGACATCTCGGCCACAAGCATCCCAAGGGTTAAGAGGTACCAAATCATTCTCTAAACCTATTACCTCTAAGAACCTTCCATAGGCCACAACAAGTAATCTATCACAAGGAGTAAAAAGACTTATCTATGCCGAAATGGAAGCAAGATGAGCAAAAGGTCTATGCTTCAATTGTGATGAAAAATTCACACTCGGACACAAATGTAAATAGCCACATCTTTATATGATTGAATTTGTTGATGAAGATAACAAGATATTACTTTAAGAAGAGGCTGAAAATGAGAATGAAGACACCCACCATGATGATGATGAACTAGCCATTTCAATACATGCCATGGTCGGAATTCAAGGCCACATACCATGTGCACAAAGGCAAAGGTTATCAATCGAGATGTGACCCTTCCGGTTAATAACGACTCCACTTTCAACTTCATTAACCATGAGACAGCAAGAATGTTGAAATTGCCCATAGAAAAAGTGCCACCATTTGAAGTGAAATTTGCTAACGGTGAAAAGATGTTATGCTCAAAAATTCATCGAAACGTCGTAATTCAAATCCAAGGGTTTGAGATCTGAACTGACCTTTAATCCTTACCTTTAATTGAGATGAACATTGTGTTAAGGGTACAAAGGCTCAAGACACTTGAAAGATTTGTGTCTGACTACAAAAAGCAAGAGATAGAATTCATACACCAAGGACAATGAATCAAACTTGAGATAAACAGCAAGGAGTCGTCTCAGGGAGTAGAGATTTTAAACATGGAGAAAGCCATCTACAAGAGCACTCAAGTATTTATCGTGCAAGTCTCATTTACACCCCAAGAAGAGCAACTTGTCTGAGATAACATTCCATCCGAGATTCAAAACTTTCTGGCTAGATTTCCAAAACTCATGAAGGAACCTAAAAGCCTACCACCACCGAGAGATCATGATCATACCATTCCGCTAAAGGAACCCAACAAAACTATGAATGTCCTTCCCTACCAATATGCACACTTTCAAAAGGAGGAGGTCAAGAGACAGGTGAAGGAGATGTTGGAAAACTGACCCATCTGACTAGGCAACAATCTTTTCTCAAGTACAGTCCTTCTAGTTAAAAAGAAAGATGGTTCATGGAGCACTCAACAAGGCTACCATCAAAGACCGGTTTTTGATTCCTACAATTGATGAAATGATGGATGAAATGGGAGAAGCAAGGTACTTTTCACAGCTTGATCTAGGTCCGTATATCACCAAATTTGCATGAAGGAAGAAGACATTTCAAAGACAGCCTTTCGCACACTCAATGGTCATTATGAGTATCTCATTATACCGTTTGGGTGGTCCCATACACTTAGCACTTTCCAAGCATGGATGAATGAAACCTTTAGGCCACAACTAAGGAAATATGGGTTAGTCTTCTTTGACAACATCTTGGTATACTCCAAAACATGGGAAGACCACTTCACCATTTGGAAGCGTTACTTAACATTCTTGTAGCCAATAAATTTCATATCAAACCTTCAAATGCATATGGGAACATAAGGAAGTGGAATACCTTGGCCATATCATCATGCCCAATGGAGTTCGAGTTGACCCAAAGAAGATTGAAGAAGTTCTCACTTGGCCGAAGCCTTCAACCATCACACAACTTTGCGGATTCTTAGACCTCACTAGGTACTACCAAAAGTTTGTGGAGCATTATGGAAGCATTGTCCGACCACTAACAAATATGTTAAGAAAGACTCATTCCAATGGACACCTGAAGATGAGAAAGCATTTGAAGATCTCAAGTAAGCAATAACAACTACTCTCGTCCTACCCATACCAAATTTTGATGAGAACTTTGAAATTCACATCGACACAAGTGCAGCTGGCATTGGAGCAGCTCTTGTCTAGCAAAAGAAACCATTGGCACTCATTATCAAGGCTCTTGGCACCCAAAAGAAGTCCCAGTCAGTATATGCAAGAGAAATGCTTGTAGTAATTGAAACTGTACGTATTTAAAGACCATATCTTCTTGGTAGAAAATTCAAAATCATTACAAACCAGTAACCCCTCGAAGCACTACTTGAGCAGAAGGTTATGACCCCTCAACAACAATCATGGGTTGCAAAGCTGCAAGGGTACAAGTTCGAGATGGAGAAGAAGTTCTTGCCAACCTTGAGGACAAGGTTTGTCTCCAAGGAGGGACGAATGTCACGGAACTTAGGAAGACTCTACGCAATGCTTGAGATAAGGCATGACATGTGGCTCAATGATCTCGAGTAGACAGCATGGAGGTTTGCATGGAAGGACACAAGCAACGGGCCATAAGTAGGGAGCAACAACCAGCATATAGCGAGCAAAAGGCAGCGTACAGCAAGCAGCAGACAACATACAGCAAGTAACGGGCAGCATGTGACAAGTGTAGCCAGCCACATGCCATGCAATACTAAGCCACAAGCTACCCATGTACAAGCCACACGTCACTCATGCCACAACGCATTCATTGGACCATTATTGTTTAGGAGAAAATGGAAAGACAGCAAGTAATGGTGCCATGTAGGCGTAACATTTTTACTATACAATAAGGCAATAAACTCTAGGTTTTATTTTAAGAAAATAGTCATTTATGTTTATGTTAGTGGGGAATAATTTTAAAGAGAGAGAATTCAATTGTAATAGGGAGGCTATAAACTCCTTAATGATGGAAAGACATAAATTAATGTCTCATATACATTAATAAGTCGAATTAAAAGGCATTATACCCTTTAGTCTACTTTTCGATGCATATAAAAGGCCTTGCAATTCCTCTTGTTGAAACAACAAAAATTTTCAGAAGTTTAATCCCTCGTATCAGCCTATATTCTTCTTTGTGAGACTGTTTATTTTAGAATAATTGGCATAGCATAGTGTTGCCCATTCAAAACTTGCATTGACCTTTATTCAAACACTACGTGAGAGATTCTTGCAGTGCAACATAGTGAGGTCCATGCCCCTTGAAGTGCAACAATTGTTTAAGTGATCTCTGTTGCACAAAGCCTTTGTTCACTTAAGAGCCGTGAGTTATATCCTACCTTATACCCATTCTTCCATTCCTTACACATTTTTCCATCGAGTCACCCTTGTGCGTAAGATATATGTGCCGTGTGACAAGGTATACCCCGTCATTTCTAAGCCCCACACTCACCTCCCTATCTCTCACAAGCCATACAGCACGTACTCTTTAGCAATGTCCCGACGACGCCCCACCACTCTGCCTATGGCATGTGTATGATTTCATATTTAGAGAGTGCGAAACCATATGAAATAATTTTTTTAAATAAACACATAAAAATAAAGATTTTGTATTTTAAAAGTACAAAATCAATAGTTTGGGGGAGAAAAAAAATAATTTTAATTAAAAATTATTTTTGTAAAAAACCCGGTTTTGGGGATTGGGTCCCTATTTCGGCGTTTGGGAGCACAGATTTGCCTGAGGCAGAAAACGACGTCGTAAGAATGGTGTTTCATTCAATGAGGCATCTTAGAGTAGGTGTTAGTCCTTCCGAAGTTGAATTCATTAGGGTGGGAGAAGAGGATTCGCAAATCACACTCATTCGATCGCAGATTTCAACTATTTGTTGGATTCCCAATTCCACTCTGAAATCATTTTAAAATTCTTCAATCTCGAGCTCGATTTCTTGGGAGGATTAGAGTAGTGGGAATGGGATTGATTTTATTGGCGTTGGTGATATTTGGATTTGCTCCTTCGATTGTTAGATCAGACTCTGTTTTAGGAGTCTCTCCTCAAGGTCAGCTTCTGCCTCCGACAACCGATTCTCTCTGTTGTTTGTTCTTTACAGAAATTTTGTCATCAATTGAGTTCGGATGAATGCAGATGAGGAGTTTTACAAGGCGTCGTCCTCCGGTTTGATAAAATGCAAAGATGGATCCGGAAAGTTCACCAGAGCTCAGCTCAATGACGACTTCTGCGATTGCCTTGATGGCACTGATGAGCCTGGTCTCTTTTCCCTGTTAATCCTATTTACAGTTACTATTAGTATTAGATATGAAAGCTTATGATTAATAAAAAAAAATGGTCTCTCTCTCTCTCTCTCTCTCTCTCTCTCTCTCTTGCAGGGACATCAGCATGCCCAGGTGGTAAATTCTTTTGCCGTAATGCTGGACATAGTCCTCTTTATTTGTTCTCCTCTCGTGTCAATGATGGCATTTGTGGTATGCTTCTTCCTTCCCCCCCCCCAATTTTATTGAAGAAATGCTGATAGAATGAGAATTCTTTTCACTACTTATATACACTAGTGAAAGGGGTTATGGTTTTTTATTTGGTAAGTAGTTTGTATAGTTTGATTTCTAATCTAAGGTGCTGGTGGGTCAAAAGGCAGTGTAAAATTAACTAGGCAACACTTGTTTATGGTTAGGGTCAAATTCTTCTGTTTGTTATTTAATTTGAGAAAAGATGTAAAACTTGAGGTAAGATCATAGGATATGGTTAAGTGTGTATGCAAGCTTTGAATCAATGTGATAGTAGAATTGTAGGGTAGTGCAAGTTGCATTGGAATTTTGACACTTCAACTGTAGGGTCGGATTATTTGGATATGGAAAAGCTTATCACCATGAGTCTGTAGGAATCTCTTTTGCATATCATAGAGAGGATGCTTCAGTTGTGAGTAGAGGAAATGGATTACAAATTTTATACACTATTTGAGCACCCTAGACCTGCAGAAAGGGTTCATGAGCATAGCTTATACCATACCATATGACAAAAGCATGGATGGTCATTTGTAGCATGGTGGAATCATATATAGCAAAGACTTAAAGATCGTAGTAAATAGGTCTTTCTTAAAGAGATAATTTATTACTAGTGGGAATTCATTGGATTTGCCATACTTAAATTTACATATTTCTTGCAGAGTGTCAAGCTTAAAGCATGAGCAATTAGGACTTAAGGATATTTAGTCTTGAACATCCTGGAGTAAACTTTCTGTGATGATTGTTTAAAGATCTTTTAATTTTTGTGATTAGAGAAAAAGAGAAGAATCTATAGGGATTAAGAGAGGTACAACCCTATCGTTGTTGATTTTTTGGCTGTAAGATCGCTTACTGTTTGTTCTCATTTCATCTATCTGTGAACAATTTTGGTGTGGCAAATATTGTGGTATCTCTCTCTTGTTGTAGATCATACCAGGTTGTTCCCATTTTGTGCTTTTCTTCTGTAAATCTATTTTTTCTCATAAAATTAGTCCGTTTGTCCCCAACTAATACACGGAACTTGTTACATATATATGAGGATCACCAAAGGGCTATCCACATACTAAATGTCGTGCTGACAATGTACCCATTTAGATATTTTATTTTGAGATGCTCTATGGCTGCATTTGGCTCCTCTAATGCCAAAGTACTTCTGGGCCAAAAGTCTTATTCCTGTTATGTTTTTGCAAAAACACTTATTCAATAATACCAGTAGGCAGAAGAGTGTTTTCTGGCTGCATTTGGTTCCTCCAATGCCAAAGTAGTTCTAGTCCAAAAGTCTTATTCCTATTATGTTTTTGCAAAAACACTTATTCAATAATACCAGTAGGCAGAAGAGCTGCTATAAGTACTTTGTCTTGGTTTTCAAATTTTCATTCCCATTAATGTTGCCACCTTGCATTGGAACATGGTCTGAGGTTTTTATGGAGCCACATGGCTATCCTTGTTTTTCTTGCTCTGGACATGTGGACATCAATGTTCTCAATCTGTCATCTCTCCCATGCAAAGATTCTAGATTGTAAAAATGATTATTTGTTCATTTATTTGTTTTATTTTTCTTTTTGTTTTGAGCTGGGTGAGGAATTGAAAAAGTCTTTTGACAAATATAGTAGAAACATTTATTTCGCAAACAGGATTTAAGAGGAAAAGCCTATAGCCTTAGAAGTGCTTAAACTTAAGAGGATCCAGCTGCAGCCTATATCATTTTCTGGAACTACTATGAAAGGAGCAACTCTTTCAGCCAAACTTTTCTTGATGTTTCTCCAAAAGTCATATCCATACTTAATAACTATGAAGTCCAATATGTTCTTTTATTTTATCTTTTATTTTTTGCATTAGTGACTCTTCTCTATAACTGTTTCTTCTCTTGATCAGGCTTGCATCATTACATACCTAGAAGAGCATATGGGTTGTTAATTATCTTCTAAAAAAATACCCATTTTATGGAAAGTAGGGAAACATATTTTCCTTTTCTAGTAGTTGAATTTATCATTTCTATGACTAAACTAAGCCTCAAGGCACACCTTAATTAGGGTGGAGCCTTTATGATATATCTTTTTCAACTCATATTCTTATTGTTTGGTAACATTTTATGCTGAATGTTAACCTGATACAACCCTCCTTAATCTGGCTTTGGGATTGGTTGTGATTAAAGAAAAAGTAATAGGTACAACACAACCGGAGTTTTCACCCAGTCCTCTCAATGATAAACATAATTTTTGCAAATTTTTGTCATCTCAAGTTAAGGGTTTCTTGTCCAGTGTATTAGCTACTCCATACTTGTTCTCTTATCAGTCGATAATAGAAAGTTAATATGTGGAAATTTAAATGTAACTCAGCTAGCAGAAGTCAATCAACAAATATGTTAGAATTTCACACCTCCTTAATTTTTAAAACCACCATGATTGTTGACGTGGACTTGCTATGTGAGCCGGCGGTTCGGAAAGTTGTTAACAAGAGGCTACAATACCATTTCACAACCTAAACATAACTCTCAAATTCTCACAAAAAAAGTAATAGTATGTTAAGAAGTAGAATCTAGGTGACCAATCTTGGGTGTTTGTAATTCCAAAGAGACCAATTGTATCCTAATTGCTATCCTTTCACAATTTGATACAAACGCATCCTTTCTGTGATTAATAATAGATATGACTCTTCATTGGATTCTGACTTCTCATGAGCAGACACTGATTATAACCTTTTATTAGTGAGCAGATGCCAATTGCATCTCAGATAATCCAACAGTTAAAAATTCCAGAAACAAAAAAATTGGTTTTCGTCTCTCATCCCCATTGGTCATTCTTGTGTGAAACAAAGGCTGCATCACACACATGCAAATGCACACAAGTAAAAAGAGTAAAACTCACACACATGCAAATGCACACAATTAAAAAGAGTAATACCAAGTGTTGCAAAAAGCAACAAGTACCCAATCTTTCCATAAGGCATCTCTCTCTCCATCTTAATTTGTTGCCTTGTATTACTGATAGGAATATATGTGCATTTAGTTTTTATGACTTTGAGATTGCAAGCTTAGTTTGATTGCCAATGTAAATAATAACAATGATACCAGTGGGGTCTTTAAAATTATATTTTATCTAAAAAACATAAATAATATGAAATTTGTTATTCTGCAATTTAAATTTATACGCTTGGTCCATGGTTATTTATCTATAGTTTCATGCATTGATATTTCTTTTTGTTATAATAATATGATAGTTTTAGACATAAATTTGGAAAGATAGAGTATGACGTTACTTCAACCCCTTGGCAACAATTTTTTGGTTTTGCTACTATCTACCATAAAAATTCTTAACCCTGTATAATGTGCTTGAGCTGATTCATTAAAACGGTTGTTTGATCTATTATACACCATTGTGGGCCATAAATATGTTTTTTCTAAGTTTTCTCTACAGTACAAAGAAATTAATGGCTCTTTGGTGACCATTATATTGTTAACAGCTTGTCTTTTCTTGTTCTGTTTTGTTTCCACCAATTAATGATGAGAAGATTGCTGTGACGGAAGTGATGAGTATAATGGTAGCATTAAGTGCCCAAATACATGTTGGGAGGCTGGAAAAATGGCTAGAGATAAATTGAAGAAAAAGATCGCAACATATCAGGAGGGGCTCAATTTGAGAAAGCAGCAGATTGAGCAGGCAAAACTCGCAATAGCGAAAGATGAGGCTGAATTATCAAAGCTAAAGTCTGAGGAGACCACACTTAAAGGACTTGTGCAACAGCTGAAAGGTATGCCCTTTTTTATTGCCTTCTCTCAGTACACTGATATCATCATTTCTCTGATTATCCTAGATAAAGAGCCCAACTATATAAAGGGCATTGTTGGAACTGAGGAAGAGGGCGAACCTTGGCACAACGGTGGAGTTGCTCCTTTGGTGACCTTGAGGCCATGGGTTCGAGGCGTCGAAACAGTCTCTTTGTAAAAATGCAAGGGGAAAGCTGCGTACATATACGCCCATCCTCTCCCGACCCCCGCATTAAGCTGGGGAGCACTTTGTGCACCGAGTGAGCCCTTTATGCTGGAACTGAGGAACTGCTATTAATCTTAATTAGAAAAAGACTGGAAACAGGGTGATGTTGTATGCAGACAGTTTAATCTAATGAAAGAAAAAAAAATGATATCTGCCACATTAATATTACTGTTCACTCGAATGTTTAGCACTAGTTGAACTTTGTGTGAGTAGAGAATTATGTGTAGAATGCATTTATTTTGTGCTTATGCTTTCTATTCCCACAATTGTGAGTCATTCTTTGGATCCGGTGCTTGTCATGAACTGTTGATATGGAAGAAAAAGTTGTTCTAACCTTGAGTCCTGTTTTCATTGATTTACCTGATTGTTTCTTTACTCTTATTGCTTTATAGTTTAAAAGATTTTATATGGTAACTAGGATTGCTTCACCCAACTAAAAAAAATCATAATTTACTATCGTCTAATTGTGCATGTCTACATACATATAAATAATATTATGTATGATATATGTATATCATTTGGATAGATGCATTAGAAATGTATGTTCTTGGAAAGAGAAAGAAATATATATTATTGAGAGAGAGAAAGGATTTACTATGAAACACCCAGAGGATAGAGTATCCTCCCAAGCAAGGCAAAGACAATATAAAAGAAAGTGTTGGCAATGCTTCAAAACAAAAATGCTCTTCAATTGTTGAATATCTTGCAAAGAGATTTGAAGCTTACAATTCAACATATGAGTTTATAAAAGTGAATTGAAAAAGGTTACTAAAATATATTATATTAACTACAAAATTTAATTATGATTGATAAGCAAAGCACATGCACGAAACCTAATACATGAAAACATGTGAAAGATTAGAATGCATGCAATCAGCCACATAAAAATTGCATTTTGAAGCATTTAACAGAGCTTATCCGCTGTATACCGTGCACCGAGCAAGGTATACCGTGCACCGAGCAAGGTATTGTGCCATGTTCCCCTTCCTAGTCCAGGTATAATAATAAAATGTCACCCTGGTAACATTAATAGTATACAACACCACACAGTTCATCTCTTAAATTGGTTAGTCTTTCCTATGAAGCAAGAACTCAGATAGACACCACGCTGCACAACATAAACAAAATGATGTTGCAAATCTTCATAGAATAGACAATACGACTCAAACAAAACATAAAAGTTATAGTAATTTTTTGTTGATAAGACAATTTATGCAAGATTAACAAATTTCCAGGGCAATTATTGCAATTAGCAAGTTATATAGCTGAATGTGACTATTATTATAAATTACTCTGAGAGCATGACTCATATATTTTAGATAATACAAGTATACTAACTTTATTAAGAAGAAGTTTGCAGGACGCTTTCTGAGGAGTATCCCAGGTTACGAGAATGATACAAAATGCACCTTACATGGTCAACATAACCATGGTAGGGGTACAAGTTTTGTGTTCGACACGACGTCAGACATGAACAAGGCTTCGATGCCTAGCTAGAAATGATGTCATGACTTCTCAAATTTTGGCTTTGACATATGTCATGAAATTCAGTGACCTTTAAAGTTTCAGCAGCGAGTTCTTTGAGGCATTAGGAAATAAAAACATATATTTTTTTTCCTTGGAAGAGATATTATTAAGAGAACCAAGAGATGTAAACATACAAGCAGTAGATAAGATGCCCTAAGAGAAGAAGAAGAGGGTAAGATTAATTAAGTGGCAAGTATCCAATATCCTCCTTTTGATATCTTCCAAGGCAAACCTCTAAATTCCCCCATGATAAATAGGTCTATGTGAAAGAATATAGCACCTTTGAAGCCCCAAAGGCTGTCAATGCCCTTTGGATCATTATAGATTCTTTAGCCACAGTAAAGATGAGTTCGTACAAGCAGTTGCCGACATGGATAACAACTAGCCAGACAAGAATATCCCTAAGTTCTGTTGAAATCATAGTTCTTATTGGAGTGTTTATTTCTCATGTTATTATGATATTGTACTGTTTGAAGTAATTTTCTTTCTGCATGACCAAAAAGAGAATCATTTACTGCTATGTTGATTTCATATTCACCTTGATATACTTGTACTTGAATTATTCAATAAGATGTTGCTGTGAGATGAAGAATCTTAAAAGGTTATACTGATTTTCGTTCTCCCATGCAGAGCATAAAGAACAAATAGAAAAGGCTGAGGAGAAGGAACGGTTAGAGAAAGAGAAAGAAGACAAAAGGAGAAAAGAAGATGCTGAGAATTCTAAGACAAAGAGTGAAGATGAGAAAGAAGTCCACATTCAAGATGAAAGTGCTACGGAGAGCATACAAAACAATTTGGAGGGCTCCCCTAAGCATCAGGTCAGGATGAAAGTCCCTTCATCAAGCCTCTTGCTGCAAATCTTTTATGATGCACATGGTTGTTTCTGATTTTTCAAATAGTTTATACCTGTTTTATCTTTCATGTCAATTGATCTCTTTACCACTTTCAGATACAATTTTTTTTTACATAAGAACAAAAATGAATTAGATTAAGAAGAAGAGAAATTGTGTGCATCGTGGAGGATAAAAGGAAACTATTAGCAAAATTAGTAGAGGCGTGCCCTATAATCTTTTTGGACATCTTGACAGAATCTCCATTTAAAAGCTGGCCTCTATAGACCATGGAGAAGTAAGAAGATTTCCTTATCTCACAAAAGATTGACAGAAAGGAACACACTGATAAATCCTTGTGTTATTCAAATTCCCCAATTGATTGCCATCTTAATGTGATTCTGCAGGGTTTTGCATCCTTCTGAAATCCAAATCCCCCAAATCTAATTCACCAAAATTCACAAGGTCACAAGGACAAATCTAGCTTCACCCAAAAGTATCGATAAGCCCATGCTGTAGAATGGTGATAAATGATTCTGAAATTCACCCCTTTTTCAAGACATACACAAATGTTATAAGATGGGGCCTCATTTGACTCTCTCACCTGTAGCAAATTGTTGATAATTATCCTCATAAGGACAACTGGCTGAGTAAAGGCCTCTATTTTGAATGGAACTTCAATATTTGAATTGAGTCAAGAAGTTGAAAAAAGGAAGATAGGTTTTGAGTAAGATGACTGAGGAAAGATATGCATGCAACTGAAATGCTACAAATCATGAAGAGACCAAATCCTCCTATTAAATGGTGATTCAAGTCCAAGAAGAAGCTCCAAAGTCTCGTGGCCGATTTTGATGGCAGAAAAAGTAAAAATTCCAAGTGTTTCCTTTATATTGGCAATATAATGCAAAATATGAGTAATGTGAAGTCATAATAAACAAGAAAATGAGAAAAGCAGCACAAAGTGGGGGAATCCCCACAAGTCCTCTTAAAAGTTAACTGGAGACCTATACCCTACTTTATGGTTGAGACACGTTTGTTAAATGATATAAGTAAAAAAGGGCATCCTGGGCTTCTGCCGTTTGGGGCATAGGGGATGTGGTGAACTTTGTATTAGATTGTGAGGAATGTTTTGGTAAAACTCTTTTGGAGAAGCTGCTTTAAAGGTTTATGAACAAGAGGAATTTGTGAAGAAAAGTAATTGTTGCAAGGGAGAAGGTGGGTTTCTATGATATACATATCTGAATAGTGTGGAAAGCCATAAGGAAGGGGTATGCTGATTTTTTCATGGAGGTTTTCCTAGTGCCAGAGAGGTCCATTGCACCGTTTTAGTTTGATGTTTAGAGTGATGGTATTCCTCTTAAAGACCATTTTCTGAAAGTCTTTTCCTTGCCAGGGATAAGGAATCGCTGGTGAGCTGTTCTTATGTCCTTATTGGAGGTGTGTTTTCTTGTTTGGTTTGTTTCTTTTGCCATTTTAATAGTTTGGGGTTGGAGTGCTTCTGCTTATTCTTTGAGGTTTTGTGGGGTTAGATATTCTTGTTTGGCAAGATCTGTGAAGTTTGACCATAAAGGGCTTCACTGGTATTTAGGTACCGTAGAGGAGGGGTGACTATAAAGGGCTTCACTAGTATTTGGGTACTGTGGAGGAGGGTGAATAGTCACTCCTTTCCTTGGAAGGCATGAGGAAATCATGTATAATATTGAAGATTTTTCCCCTTTTCTGGGTCTCACCTCAGAGGCAACTTGGGGGATAATTCTGGCTTATCTGCATATAAGGAGAATGACTACGGGAAATAGATGTTCTTTATGTAACTAAGAGGTAAAGAGAGTGGATCATCTTCTTCTGCAATGTGGTTGACTAGACTTATCTCTTCTCCTTGTCCATTGAGTGCTCACAAAATCTATGTAGAATGGGTTGTGGATGTGAATGGGTGATGGGAGTTGTACAATGAGGAACAAACATGTTCTTTGATCCTTCTCACTAATTTTTGGTCGGGATTGACGGGGGAAAATGCATGTTTTTATGGATGACAAAGAGTCTAGCTTAACTGATTCATCTTTTGAGAATATTGCTTTGTTCATACATCTTTACTCAGATTTTAGATTGTATTCCCTCTGTCCTTCCTTCCCCTGTCCCACCACGCGTGCGCGCGCCCCGCGGGGGGGGGGGGGGGTTTGGCGCAAGGCCAAAAATATTCCCAAAAGAATTGAGAAATGTTGGCATGTGTTGTAGTTTTACATCGTAGGTTGATTGCTGAATAGTGTTACTGAAATTATTCACAAGAGAATGAATATGAAAGCTTTTAAAACAAGATGTACGGAGCCAAATATTAACAGTGATTGAGAGGGACTATTTTGGTTCCTTGAAGATACTTCCTCTATTTCTCCCCTCATACTAGTCAAATAATAGATAGAATGATAACGAGGATAATGTCTTCATGTACATAACCAAATATGCTGTGACAATATATTTCATTACTCACTGAATCCAAAGCAACCCAAAAATATTTCTGAGCATAATAAAAAGACAACTTACTCCTAATTTCTCTATTGATCCTCAAGCAACAAAGGATTTGCCATATCATAGTCTTCAAATGAAGAAAAATATTGGTTGAGACTACTTTGATATATATTGTCTTCAATCCAACTTCTATCCAGGTTACTTTCAAAGAAAAGAAAGCAACCTTTGGAGAGCAACAAAAAAGAGCATATAAGCTTATCTATATTCTCTCTATCCACGCTCATTTATATTATCTGTATCTGTGGTTTTCTTGTAGGATACAATGGATGAAGTAGAAGATTCAGGCACTGAAGTTGAACGTGATGGTAATTTTGATAATGAAGGTTCTTTAGAAAACAGCATACAACAGGTAAATATGGCTTTTTACATGTTTCATTTTTCTTCAACCTGATAGATATTTAATGTTTTCATTGATTAATTGTTTGACATTGAGTTCTTCTTTAATTATTTTTCCATATTTATAAAGCAAGCAGCAGTAGATGAGAAGGAGACTGCTGGTATATCTGACACTGACCTTCATTCTGGTGAGGTCACTCGTGATCAAGTTGCAAAACCAGTATGTACAACAGTATTCTTCCAATTGACATTGCCTATCCCTTGCATCTTATATAAACAATGACTTTACCCTGTGGAGACTTGGTTATTCTTTCTGATAATTTGATCAGTTACGATGTCAACAGGACATGAACTTGGTATCACCCCTGGATGTTTATGTATATGCGAGTCAAGCTTGTGCATCATGCTATTGCTAGAGCTTGACTTTTATAAAACTTGTGAAATAATCAATTTCTGCAAAAGCTTGGGCTAAAGGAGAGCTGCATGTTTATTCTTTTATATTATAAGATTTCCCCTTAGGGATGGGCTTGTGATGACTTATATGTGTTTCAAACACATACAATAGTAAATGGAGTGAAACGGGACATAGGAAGGACCTACAATACCATGTGGATGTGAAATAATTAATTGCTTCGAAAGGTTGAACTATGGAAAATGTCATGTTTTTGAATTCATAGCTCCTCTGCAAACAATTTGCTTCTTTTTTCTTAGGGGAACAAAGTAACCTTATTGGCCACCCAGCCTTGTCACTCCCCAGAAAGGAGCAGAGTAGTAGAAGAAAATGAGGGTTCTTTGTGTTATTCTTTTCCCCATTGCAAGTTTTTAATGAAATTTCTTAGATCTTGGATGTAAGCTATAATGCCCAAAACATTGATGTCATAGTGATATTAAAACATGGTCATACATGCAGGAAAAAGATGCATCCGAGAATACTGAGGCACTGTCAAAGGAAGAGCTTGGTCGTCTTGTTGCTTCTCGATGGACAGGGGAACGATCTGAGAAGTCAAAGGAGGATACTACTGCAGAAGATGGTGGGTATGATAACAATGAACAGACACCTGAGAGCACACATGGTGAGGAGAATGATGCCTACGATTTAGAAAATGATGATGATAATCAAATGTATGATGACGACGACGATGTAGACGACAGCGTGGGTGAAGATATTGGGGATGAGCATCATGATAATGATCCTGCTTCTTCGTACACATCAGATTCAGAAAATGAATCTGACCTGTCAGGTTTGCATTTTCTTGCTCCATATAACTGTCCTAGTTTTTTAGTCTTCTAAATGAGCTAAATTTGATTATCTTCAATGCTAATGTGATTCCTATAGAAATAGCAACTACAAGCAATCCTTCTTGGTTGGAGAAAATACAGAAAACTCTTAGAAACATTCTACAAGCTGTAAATTTGTTCCAGGCTCCAGTAAATATATCAGGTAGAAGATAACATGTGTTTCCTAGTTCCGCGTGGTGAGTGTATGAATATGTTTGTTATGTGCTCGTTTGCTGTTGCAGATGCTGCTCATGTACGCAAAGAATATGAAGACACTAGTTCTAAGTTGTCCAAGATACAGTCAAGAATATCCAGTTTGTCTCGGAAGCTAGACAACGATTTTGGTATGGGAATTAATCAAAAGATCTCTAATCCATATTGATGTATGAAAAATTGTTCTACTTGCTTTCAGCAAGCTGAATGTGAAAGTTTAAACTGCAGGCCCAGCAAAAGAGTTCTATTCATTCTATGATCGATGTTTTGAGAGCAAGCAAAACAAGTAACGGGCACTATGCTTGTGGTATTGTGAATTTTACGAAAATTATGCTTTCTCTTTGTTATTTTTATTTTCTATTGTCAGGTATGTCTACAAGATTTGCCCATTTAAGCAAGCTTCCCAGGAGGAGGGACATAGTACAACTCGTCTTGGGTAGGCATCTATATTTTCACTTTCGATCAGCTAGACTCTAAGCACCAATGGTGTTCTATTTATTGCTTTCTTTTGGAGGAACATATTTCTTGCTGCTATGTTTATGAGGTTATTGAGGCAAGCGTGGGAAAATTACTATTGTTTGATATGCTAGAGCTGCAGAAGTTCTATTATACATAATATAAATATATTTCATACAAAAAAGTACCTCATACCCATCCTTCAAGCAATTTCTCTTTCTTTGAGTTTCTTCCTTGTGCTATTTCTTTACCTGTGCCCCTTTCCTACTACTTGTCTGTAGTCTAATTGTTGTCAATGTTCTAGATGTGCATGCACACTGTCCCTTTTCTGGTTTTGAGGATCTTGGGTTTTTGGCTTTGCTTAAAAATGGATGCATATTTTGTCGCATGCTTGCCTTACCCACCTTTTCCCACTCTGAATGGGTGGGTCCTAGCACCTTCTAGTATTATGTGTGGGTCTAGGACATTATTCTAATTCTCGTATTCGGTACAGTTGGGAATGGGATTTGGTTTAATTCTGGACTCTCCTGCCCCACTACTATATGACTGCTTTGTAAAGCTGTAAAATAGGGTATAAATGTTATCTGGGTAACCTTCCCCCCCCCCCCAAAAAAAAAAAGGAATAAAAGAAAATAAGGTGTCTGATAAAATTTAACCTTGATGTTATATACCCGTGGGGGAGCTTATTTGATACCCTTCCTTGAACAATGGCAAGTTGGCACCTTGGATCCCCACCTATATGAGTTTTAATCAATATCTTTCTCCCTTGGTGATGGATTTCTGCAAGTTCTCTATTTGCAAGGTCGTCTCTCTCTCTCCTTGCCTAAACTGTGTTTTGCAATCACATCATTTTCTCTCTCCTCCCTCTAATTCTAACACCCTAGTGATCTCAATCTCTATCGTATTTGCATATATCCCCACCTATATGAGTTTTAATCAATATCCTTCTCCCTTGGTGATGGATTTCTGCAAGTTCTGTATTTGCAAGGTCATCTCTCTCTCCCTGCCTAGACTATGTTTTGCAATCTCATCATTTTCTCTCTCCTCCTCCTAATTCTAGCACCGTAGTGATCTCAATCTCTATCGTATTTGCATATCCAGATCTGAAATTGTTCATTAATTCTCTCTCCCTCTCAATCATAACAGCTTCTTCATCAAACCCTAATTCCCAATATCCTATTTAAAAATCAGGAAGCTCTATTAAAATCTGCTTCTTGCGTCTCTGTCATTACCACAGCTATTGTTTTCCACTGCTTCTCTGCTATGTTTTCCACCACTTCTCTGCTATATTTGCCACCCCTTAACCACCACCACATGCTATAGAAACTCCAGCTTCTTACATTAGACAGAAGAAGTGGAAGAGCAACTGACCTTAAACTTTGAAGGGATCGGAGCTATTTGTTCCCTAATGGAGATCAAAACAAAGTGCCAAAAAGCTTCAACAAGTAGTTGAAGTGATCAATTGATTAAAATCAAACCCACTAAGCCCTAATAGTCTCCCCTGGATCTATCTGTTTTTTTTTTTTTGAGGGGTGTTTTATCTTTAGCAGTTCCTAGAGAAGTTTTAGTAGTGGATCTCTAAAATATATTAATATCATATAAAAATAACAAATACCCATTTGAATAAAACTTTTGAATACTAACAAATAATATTGTTTCCCTTATTTGTACGAAACATGGTTAAAAGGTAGAAGGTTAATAGTTACCCATCAATTGATGCCAATAAAAGCAGATATAAGGGGGAAAACATTATTTCGATGCTTTCACATATTATAGGCAATGTAGGAGACATCTCTAATTTTCCCCTGGAGTCATTTAGAGAGGTGAGCATTTCCCCTCAAAGATTTTTCCTTCCATCCTTTTCCCCTTGAGCAAAGTGCAACCTAGGATTATTATTATTGTTGTTGTTGTTATCATCATCATCATCATCATTTAACAAAGAGAGATGCTTCAAAATGTGCCAAGATAGTGCAAAAGATACAACTTAAATGATAGAAATACAAAAGTGCAGCAATGGAAACAAAAGAATAAATAATTTTAGAGAGGGATATCATAATCCACAATAGTCTAGTATTTCTCTCTTCAAATTAATTACAAACTCTTAGAGGAATAACTATCTTCTTCTTCGTTGTCCAAAGCCTTATACCCCTCCAAGCCCACAATTTTCTATTCACAACCTTTATCAGCACCGAATGAATAATGATCTCTGGCAATCTCTCAATCCACAACCAATGGATTAGCAGATAATCAACAGTTTCCAAGTCACTTGCACAAGGTGAATCTATTGATTATGGAAGTAGTTCTGTGATGAAAGTTTTCTTGGGTTGAATTCTTCAGTAATGGCCTCACTGGTGAAAAACCTTGTTAGGAGTTGGAGCCCTCCAGACCACTCTCCAAGGGAAGATCTGGGGCCTGGTGACCTCTCTCAAGGGGAAAATTGTCCTATAGAGCCTGTTTATTTTGAGAATGCTTGATTTGTTTCCTTTCCAAACAACTGTGTCATCTATTCCCAAGTAGATCCTGCATTCTTTAATTAAGCATAAATTCTTGAATTCTAAAACACCGCCCCCCCCAAAACACAGATTCAAGGCCATGGTGCCTCCCCCGGTGAATTAGCGAAGGTTGCTTACAATGTGATATGAACCAGTCCATCGATATGCAAATATATATATATATATATAGGCCATAATTCTTTCTTCAAATTAGTACAGAATTTTATCAATCTTCTTGGCTGTCGGGCATAATGATTTATAATTGATATCATCAGTTCCTGAGATGATAATTTGGTTTAAGTTGGTCTGGGTCTTGTTTCTTGCCACGGGTGGGGATGGGAAAACAGTTTGGGACAGTGATGGGATGGGGTAGGATCAGGCTATGTGACCCAACTTTTGCTAGCCTAGCCAGGCCCCGGTGACGTCTCTTCTTTGATCACTAGCAGGGTCTTAGTTACTCTTCTTCTTGTCCTTTTTGTTAGACAATGCTTTGCTTCTTCACTCTTATATTAGAGCTTTCTTGTTTGTTTGTGCTATATAACAATTCTGTACATGCTGCATCTTGGCAAACATTTTTTTTTGGGGCCAGATTTGTCAAACAGACTGGTTGAATGTCCAAGGAGTCGGTGTGTCTCCATGATGTTGATGTGAGGTAACCTTCTTTTGGGGCGTTTTCTTCAATGTTGAGGCTTAAGATGGGAGAAGGCCCTTGGGTGTTGTTTTTGCATGATGTTTGGTGTGGATCAACCCCCTTAAGGAACAGTTACTGGTCGCATATAAAGTTTTAATTGTAAACCCAAACTTGCAGCTATATGAGGTCTAATTGTAGCTTTGGTACGTATAGGATATCCTCTCCACGGGGATCAAAAGTGTTACCAATTCCTTAAAGTCTTCCTAAGTGTGAATGGGGGTATAAAGTGATGATACCTAAACAAAGCAAGCAATGAAATAAATTAAATTCAATGAATGGTCTCTAAAAACTAACAAGGGTTTTGGATCCAGGGGAGATAGGCCTAGGGTCTTGACTACTCTAGCATGCTTTATGACTTGATTTTACCTAGGATTTCCATTTGATTTGTGTAGGGTTATAAGCAATAAACCTAGAACTCTCAAAAAGCCACATTAACATAACATATCTAGAGCACTAGCATAGGGTATTCAACTCAATCATCAAATAGTGAGAGACATGATTTATGAATCCCTAGCATGATTCATAGATGATTATGTCATCTATTACATAGCATAAATCATTCAAAAGTCATCATAATCAACAATTCATCACCATTGCAAAAATCATCTTTCACAGAACTACGAGAATTGCAAAAGATATCACTATTTTCAACATCCCTAGCCATGATTTCTATAAGATAATCAAAAGAGATAAAGTTGAATAAATATCAAAGCCCATTAATCAACAAAATAGAGATCCAGGTTTTGCGATCACACAAACCTAACATTAATCCTAAGCTAATCAATTGAAATCCATGTTACGGTTTCATCAAAGAGAGTAGTGAGAATTACAACCACAAATTTTCATTCTTCAATCTTCTAATCTCCCTAGATCTTGAGATTCAACCCTCTTTTGATTCTTCTATTGGATACCCAAGCCTTCTCCTCAGCCCCAGATTCTTGACTTGGCGCTGGTGCGGTTATGCACAGTGTGAAGCGCGGTTGTGCACAGCATGAGGTGTGAGCACAATGAAGAACGAGGATGACCATGGTCTGCTGCTGAGGATCTTCTGAAATCAAAAGCAGGTCCTGACTCCTTGGTGGTATGGCTGTAGTATGGCATAGAAGGGATGTGTAGTGCATGCAGGTGCAGGAATGGCCATGCGCGGCTGTGTGCATGTGCATGCAGGCAGAAATATGTGAAGGCAGCCATGAGTATGGACAGGTGCGGCCATGATCGTATGCTGAGGCTTGACTCTAGGGCTCATAAACTTCATATCAAAGCTGGTGTTGCTCCAATCCGGGCTCCATTTCATCCATAAAAGCCTTCGCCACTGCAGCTGCTTCAGGCTGCCGTTCTCTCTCTTTCTTGATCCAAATCCCCATACCTTCATGATAAACCTGCAAAAGAGAGGAAAACAACATTAAATGCATATTGAAGCCCATTTTGATGCATTTTGTTGATAAATCTCATGCAAAAATATATGAACATGAGCGTAGAGCTGAGATACATCAGTTACTAATCTTGTTTGTCATTGCTAGGAACAAGGAAGCTATATTTAGCACAATTTATATGTTGTTTTCCATGGTGGTGTTGGAGCTTGGTAACTGGAGCTCAAATAGGGGATTCTGATTCGGGGTTGGTAGAGTTTTGCAATTTCTCTGACTTACTTTGTGGAGTTGTGGGACATTGGATTTGGTAGACAATTTTGGGGAGAGGATCTTAGGTGTTTCTTTGGTTTAAAGTATCTACTGTAAGTAGGGAGTTGGAGGATCGTAATGTTTCTTTCCATGGAAGGGAATTTAGAAAGTTTCCTTATAGAAGAGTTCGTTTTAAGCAGAATATTATGTCAAGACAACCGATGTGTCTGATATTACTGGATAGGTACCCTCATTGCATAATGGATCTTGAGTCAGTAGACCATCTTGTTTGGCATTGCGTGTGGATACACTGGATACACGTAATAAGGTAGTTTGTGGACTTTTGCTATCACATCCTGTGGCTACCTGCAAAAATGTGTATCCTTAGTTGTGAGTGCGGAGGGACCCGCAAACATTTTTCTTATGCCCTATCACTTTGTGATATTTTTTCTTTTTACATTCTGCAAGTTCCAATATAATTTAATGTACCTTATTCTATTTGATTTTCTTTTTCTTTCTTAATAAAGGCGCTGGGAGAAATTTGAGGACTCATACAGAACCATGGTATTCTCAAACGGTGATAAGTGCTGGAATGGGCCTGATAGAAGTTTAAAGGTTAGTTATGTAATATTACTTTTTGGGCAACTTGTTCTTTCTGGTAGAAGTTCACAGAAGTTCACTTGAACTCCTGCATTTTTCCCTAAAAACTTTTTTCGATTTTGTAGTTTAAAGCGCATTTTTTTACCTTGCTTTTGTAGTATTAAGCAATGAATTTTTAAAACATGGGATGATCAAAAGGAATTTAAAGTATGATACTGTTATAAATTGTGAAGGGTACATGTGCATCTAGTGCTAAGTAGAATAAATCCCATGAGACACACATAATAAACAGCAGGATAACAACTTATTTGTGGCCAATCAAATGCAGTTATCATTTCTGTAGCCCCCAGTGCCCCCCGCCCCGAAAAAAGAATTGTATACAGAAACGTAGTTGAATATATTGTAATTGTTGAGTGCGGCATGAATTTTGCAGGTCAAGCTCAGGTGTGGGTTGAAAGATGAAGTGAATGATGTAGATGAACCTAGTCGTTGCGAGTAAAATTCTCTCTCTCTCTCTCTCTCTCTCACACACACACACACACACACACATCTGACTCATCCTTTCAATTGCATTTCAGATATGAAGCATTTTTGTCCACACCAGTTATTTGCTTAGAAGAAAAGCTTAAGGTATGTATTGAACTAAATTTGCATTTTGATTCTCTCATTGATTGAAGATTTCTGTTAACCATGCTAAGCTTGGTTAATTTAACAGGAATTACAACAAAAACTAGAAGAGATGAAAAAGGAGCAGCCGCAGAGCCATGATGAACTTTGAACTTAGGAGGATCAGATGACATGGCATGCCTTGCCTGCTTCTGTGTCTGTGAAGAACTGCCTCTTGTGTTGAGAGTATTCTTCATGCAGCATTTAACGGAATTTTGACTAGAATAGAAAGTAAACCTTCAAATTTTCCATGTTTGCAGGTCAATCATATTGTATGTCTGTAATTCTTCGTGAGGGTTTGAACATGGTAGGGAAGTGGTTACAAAGAAACCAAATGGTGAAAAGAGAAGGGGGGTTTAAAGAAGTAGAAGACCCCAACATCGTTAAACTGATGAAATTCTCTAATTCAAGTTAAGGATAGTTGTGGTAGCTATCATTTAACTACTATTGATTTCGTTGATCTAGACAACAAATAGGCAAACATCAAATTACTCTGCAATTGACCACAATGTGGAGAATGAAAAAATTAAAACAAATTAAAACAGATAATGTTGTGGTTTGGAAGGACTGAAACATCTGATCCTAAGGCCATGCATGCATGGGGCCCTTAGTAGATGTGCTTGACCGACTTGGGTATTGTACAACTCCGTAGCCCTTGGTCAATGCTTGACGTTTTCCTTGTAGAAATATGTTGGGGTGTGGCTACGCAAGTTTGGCTGATTGGAAAGTTATCTGTTTAGGCCTTTGTCCAGTTTTACTGGAAACAACTACAGCCTTGTTTGGGTCGCAGCAATTGAAACGGAGAAGTTGAACTGTTGCGGTCAGTGATTGGGAATGCCAAGTGGGTTTCCAAGCGGTGCTGTTTGAGTCGGGAAAGGAGCCCATGAGAAAGAAAAATAAATAAAAAAGTAAAACTTAGAAGAAAAGACAAAAAATCATATTTGAATATAATTATCAATCATTTTATTTGTTGCAAATTTGAATTTTTTTTATAAGAGAATGTTATTATAATGTTAGTGCAATATTGTAAACATTTTTAATTTTTTACTAAACTACAATTAAAAAGTTAAAGGTACTAAAAATCAATTGTTAAAATAAAATATGAGCATCAGGATTTTCTTTGTTGCAAAAATTTAATTTTTTTTAATAAGAGAGTGCTGATACGAAGAACTAAAAAAAAAAAGTAAGTACAAAAGATTAATTGTC
Organism: Dillenia suffruticosa; assembly: GCA_033439265.1. NCBI lineage: Eukaryota > Viridiplantae > Streptophyta > Magnoliopsida > Dilleniales > Dilleniaceae > Dillenia > Dillenia suffruticosa. The sequence continues at coordinate 6,865,648 of JAVTVX010000030.1, forward strand.
AAATTAATTTATAATTAAAAATCCATCATAGTTAAAAATAAGCTATTATAGTTTTAAATGTAAAATTATAAATTGAATTATAGTGTAAAGATAAATCAAAAATCAAAAATCAAAAATCAAAGGAAAAAAAAAAAACCAAAGCCAAAATCCTATAATAAGGTATTATCATCAATTATTTTCTTTGTTGCAAATTTAAATTTTTTTCTATAAGAGAATGTCGATATATAATGTTAGTATGCATTTTTAACATTTTTTTTAACTAACAAAGAACTAAAAATATGGAAAGTGCTAAACATTGGTTGTTAACTTCTTTTGGTTTTCACCGACTACTACCCAGATTTTGCATGACTAATCTCTTCGAGCATTGTGGGGTTTATCGAGGGATTAACTATCCCAAAACCTTTTTTTCTATTCGCGGGACATGAACTCAAAATTTTTGGTTAAATCAATTATCAATTTCAATTAAAAGAAAGTCATCTCAATTTCGATTTCTAGCAGCAATCCAAACGTGGTCCAGTTATTGAAGTAGGGTTCAACTTTCCTCTTCAATTGTAGTTGGACTACTCTTTGATTTCGAATTTAAATGCTTGTGTAACCAAAAAATTAAAAAAAAAAAAATTTGTAGTTGGACTAAGTGAATCTATCCCATATAAAATTTAGGACCAAGAGGTCGACCCATTGGTTTGTTTAAAGCTATAAATGAATTGTGTTAGCGAATGACTTGTCACTTGGCTCTTGTAAAACAAGCAAACCGTAATTCATAGATTCACTCTTGTTTAACATTCCATTTGCATAATTTAACTACTTAACCAAGTTGACCTTAATATAAGATATTTAAACTTGCTTACAATTAAGTCTAGATATATGTAAAAAATAAATCAGTAGAATTTATCTTTGCTAGGTTTTGGCAATGTATCGAAGAAAAATCAACAGCAACTCCAGCAGAATCAAATAAAATAATTCAAAGGGGCATTTTCTTTGATATGAGAAGAGATTTTGTTTATGAAATCATGTGCTATTCGTGCTGTTCCGGTTTGGCATTCCATATCGATTGTGCATATATATAGTTTTGTGTATGGATTTATTAACATTTCACATTAATTTTAATATTTATGTGCTTTTGGTTTTCCTCTCTTTTGTAGGTCAGAGCATGTTAAAATGAAAATATCTGCTCAAAGGAATGGAGAAATGAAAAGAAGAAATAAAAAAAAGAAGAAAAAAGCTCATACCAACCTTACATCGTACCTTCTCCCACTATGATGGTAAAATTGGCATAATTTGAGTCATAGACATCTATGACTCAATACGATATGAAAAGATAAGAGAGAAAGTTATAATTTTTATGTTTTTGGTTGAAATCGGGTTTGATTTAATTACGAAGATTATGAAAATTTTGAGTTAAATTTGAAGTTTAGAATCAATCTACTATAGTAACTACGATAAATTCATAGAAATTACGTTAGCCTGTATATTTCAAAGGAAAAGCAACTAATGGTAGTTAAGAGAAATCCATGGTAATTACGATGACAACTGCAAATTCCGTGACTTTGATGTAATTAAGTATAATTTGGGATTTTTCATGACTTTTACTTCACTCGAACTTGTACCACACCGTAACATCAAGTTGTACTACACTTCAAACATGTTTAGACATTATTTGTATTTTTTTTTTCATATTTTATAGAGAGAGAAACTCTAACATCTCTCTGCTATTTATACAATACTTAATGGATCAATGTTCATAAAGATTGGATTTTTGTCTTTGATTTGTCTTGTGGATACACGGATTTTGCTTGGGTTGATTGGAAAAGCTTGAAATGGAATTCTCATAATTTCCGTTCGAGCATGTAAGGTTAGGTCGGATTTGATAAAACACTAACACATGCTTAGTTGATATGATGTAGTATTATATGGTATTTTGTGTGATGGCCTGATTCTCTGTCTTTTGTGCATATTAAGTGTAAGGTAAATTACCTAAACATGTCATCTTCTAGAACGATTCTAGGGCTTGTTTATGCATGACTATACATTTTAATTTCTTATAGTTATTAAAATAATGAGCACCCATTGGTGTCTAATATGCTGATTTGTGATGAGTAATATATGCTTTATGCTTAAATTCGATAATTCATGCCTAGTGTTTCAATGTTTTATGCTAATTAATTATACACCATGACAAATTTCATGCAAATCATGAATAAATATGTTGTATGGCATGAGAGGCATAATTGATGTTAAATCATAATAAGTTATGATATTTCATGTATGACTTATGCTCATTTATGTAGGTTTTTTCACCTCATGCATCTCATACACTTAGGTTGCATTCAAAAGTGATCAAAACTCGTAGCCAAGGCCCTCTAACATATGACCATAAACCCCAGATTAATTGACTAATGCATCTTGTTAGTGGGAAATACCTTAGTTTTCCATCCATTGGAATCGTCTTGAAGTGAGTTCCCCTTGTGGTCCAACATGAGGATCTGCTTGTTTGCAAAGCTTCTCAAGCTTCCACCGGGTGTACCCTGTTTTAGATCTCCTCGGTGTCCTCATTCTTCTTCTGGGGTTGTCATTATCATCGTCCTTGTATAGACATGAGTTGCAGGATCATATCTTGAAGAACTTGTATCCTTCGGAGTCTTGAAATGAATGTTCTAGCCTCTCTTCTTTTGTGAAGTACAATATAGGGATGGCATCCTGGCGGCAGGGGTTGCATATTCAATTGACTGGATCATATTTAGTGTTGGAAATGGATTGCTATGTCCGGATCCGTCTAGCTTGCTGTAGAACTTGGCTGTGGATCGTTGAATGGATTCGGTTGGTTGATGCTACTCATAATGAGTGATCTAAGAAATGGCTAGTATCTTCTCTAGTTCTTCTCTCCTGATTTTCCTGGGAATCCTTGTGTGCACAGGGGCATTTTTTGAGTTGATAGTCACCGGGAGTGCTTCATCAAGCGGGCCAGGATGGTGAGATCAAAGGCATGGTTTTGGACCCTATATGTGAATTGGTAATGGAGGGTTGCCTCCAATAGGGATTGGACTAGGTGGTCACTCGAGATTTATATTTGGAGCTTAAGGTAGGTGTTCAAGTGCGTCTCCATGAGAGAAAGGTCGATGTTTAGGCAAAATGTACACAGAATGGTACCAGTGTTGAGGGTGATCTGGAGTGTGGCTATGCAAGCATGTTGGTATAGTTTGAAACGGGTGTCAAGAAGAGCAATCCTTGAGAGTACGACCATTTCCTACTATGGAAGCTCAAGGCGAGTTTGAAGGCACCATAGTGGAGGTGGGTGAATCCTTCTCTTTTCCAAACTTGTAGGTAAGGTAAGGGAAAGCCAAGGGAGAGGAGTTGTACCCTTTCTATGGCTGGGATGTACAATTGGGTCAAAAAGGTTGCAAAAACTAGTATCTAGCTATTTTTTGTGGTCTGAAAAAGATTTTGGTTATCTTTTGGAGACCTTTTTTCTTTTGGGTTTTGGTAGGTATTGTAGGGTTGATGAGGTACTATTCCAATGGAGTGATATGTCTGTGTAGTACTCATACTAGTACGCAAAGTCAACATTGGAACAAGTATCGGTGGAGGTTGATGAGAACGAAGACGATATGGGCAATGACATAGTATCGAGAGATTGTCTATAGGTGACTTTACTGCTTCCCCCTGCCCTCCGAACACTAGTAGTTCTCTTAATATGTGTTTAAGCTAGACTTGGAGTGGAAGGATGTTTAGACTAGATGTGTGGATGTTGGGGCTCCAAGTAAAAGTCGAGTCCCTGCTCTAATACCAATCTATAAGATAGGGATGGTGAAGATAAAAGGGATGGACATCGGGATAAGAAGGGATCTAAACCTGCAAAGTTAGATTGAGAGGGCAATGGGTAATTATGGTGGTGTGTGATACGGATGTATGAGTGATAGTCATAGTGAAAGTGGTGTGTAGGGGGTAATATGGGCACAAATGGTGGTAATGTTAGTGGTGGAGATGGTGCTAGTATAGAGGTGGTAAGAGTGTGATAGTGGTGATAGTATGATGGCGATGTTGTGGTATTAGGGTTGATAGTTATTTTTGGCTTTTCTTTTCTTATGGGAGAGTCTAAGATGGAGGTGAGAGCTATGGATAACTATGGAGGTGGATAACTATGGTGGTGGATAGGGGAGAGGTTGGACAATAGAGAGCAAATAGAGAACTTAGATAAAGATTTTGAGGGAAAAAAGTAGCTCCCCAAATCTTTCTTCTTCATCATATTTATATTCGTTAAAAGCAAATTACAATGTGTTATCGTTGACGTAGCACACCAATAATATTTTTTTATATGCAAGCAAAATCCTCAAAAGGAGATTTTGATGTGACAACACTTAAAGAAAAGCAACGAAATCTTCAAAAGGAGATTTTAACTGGACCACGCTCTTTAAAATGAAAAGAAAGAATCTCCAAAATTAGACTTAACAAGACAACACTATGAAAAAGCAAAAAACAAAGGCACACCTTTCCATAAAGAGATTTTTTATAGAATTATTGCGAGATATACACTAATAATGCAGATATGGAAACCTTCAATAAGGAGCAAGGAATCTTATGGTGATAGATTTGACGGATCGAGAAGGGAATCAAAATCTGTCCAATGTGATATCCATGGGCTTCGAGGTAGCCCGAGATAGGCCAAGTCATCAGAATCATAGTATGATAGAGTTTCTCTGTTACTATATTGGAATCAGGCCAAGATTTATGAGATTTTGTTTTCAAAATGGACCAGATACAGTTCTTCATTAGTCCAACAGCTTATTTCCAGAGCCTTGGGAGACATTCTTAAGAAATCTGGTTATAGTCAATCATGTATAGTGTGATGATGAAATGGTGATGCCACTACAATATGACAAAGGTTGATCCTTCTGTGACTTGCATTGCATGTTCCCCCATGTCTTCTTTGGATAGAATTAGCAGCACTTTAGGATTAGGATATTGATTAAGCAGAATAGTTGGGCCATTAAGTTTCTCGTTTTAATGAATTTTTTGAGCAGTTGGAATATTCTGATAGATCTCGGATGAACTGCTTGCTTATGAAAAATATTTTGAGACTAATATCTCAAGTTAGCCTCTACTTTGACAAGAGCACCTATCTTTCCTGTTTGGACACCAGGTTGAGGATTAGGATGAATTCTTCTTTTGAGAAGCTTCTAATGACTCTTTCATTGAATTCCATAATTTTGAGATATGGTTAGACTGGATAGAAAGGAAGACCTAATATGGTTTCATCCTTTAAGCCATGTTTTGCTACATAGGATGCCAAAAAACTCGTGAGCTCCAAGATCCTTCTATCTTGATGGTATCTTTCCTAGAATTATGAGCTATAACAATAACTGATGCACGGTATGGCTGGTGAGACAATTTGTATGCAAGGAGTCAGTCTGTTGCAGGGGTTTCTGTTGGTATTCTTAAACTATTCAAGGGAATCCTTTCTAGCGGCACTTTACTGGGGAAGTTTGCTATAGTTTTTTCTAATTCTTTCTCATGCTTCACCGTAAACTGGTATTGTGAGAATCATTGAGCCAATCGAAGCAACTGCGGTTGCAGAAAGTCTTGTTGCTAGAACTTTTAATGTTGTAGGGAAGGATGACATGTCCATTTCAACCCTAAACTCATAAGATACTAAATGGAACTAGAACTTTTGTATTTCCCCGTTAAGTGTAAGGATCTATTTGATGGTGGAGTGATGTTGAGTTCTGCCTTAGTGAATGGTCCGCACTCATATCCACATACATGACGAGCCTTGTCTGCCGATTCTTATATCAGTATGGCATTCCAAAAAATGGTCACTTGTATTTGTCTTTAATATTCTGAGTCCCGATCCTGGTATTTTTAATGGTGGCAGAGTGGCGTCTAATCTCTTGAGTCCTTTTATAGCTTTAGTTCACTTTGTCGTATAGGACTACAATAAACTTGTTAAGTTCAGGGAGGGTACTTAAGTTGATCCACAATTGTTTCATCTACTCGTCGAGCCTTATAAGGATTGAGGTGATCACCATTCTGATCGGTTGGTCTTTCAGTAGTTCTGTTTCTTTGAAGTTGAAGATCTGTAGGAAGTTGTCATGCCATTTGTCTACATGAAGGTCATCAATGGAGATAGCTTGGTAAGTTGGGGTATAGGGCAGGACGAAGAGGGGTAGCGGCGTTAGTTGGCTTTGTCTTGCTGGTAATGGGACTTTTCTACCAGACTTGGGTTGACCATAAAAAGGTTATCAAAGGGAATAGGAAAGTTTGGTGGGGAAGGAGTTGGAAGGTCTTGATTTTGGTCAACGGTTTGGGCATAGACCATGGAGATAAAGGTTTTGATTAAAAAAGTTATGGTGTATGGTCATGGTTGGTTTTGGGTCAGGTGTTCATTCGGGATGTTATGGGTTTATCATGAACTGAAGTTGTTGGGTATGTAGCTTTCTGGGTAGAACTGTGATTGATAATTGTGGGGTGTCTAGGACAATCGCTGGATCGCTTTGTGGTGGTTGTTGATCTACAATGAATAAGGTGGTGTGTGTGTATGCAATCATTTGGACTTAGAAAAGGTGAATCAGTGTATAGTAGGATAGTTATGAGACATTTCATTGTTGGAATGGTTGGGGTTGGTATACTGATGTTGGGCTTGACTGATATAAAATGGATGGCGTGTTCTGTGGCATGCTGTATTTCCTCTACAAGTTTTACAATTGCTATTCTAGAGCTTAGATACCTCGTTCTTTATGGGGACAGTCAGGAGTATAGCTCCATGTTCAGGTCAAGAATACCAGTTTGTTGTGCCTGGCCTCAATATCATACTTTACATAGTTGATTATGCTGGCTACATTTACATGATACTCCTGGAGTTGGTTGGAGATATTCTTATGATGGAAATCGATGTTCTGGCTGAAGTTCATCTGGAGCTATCTGATTGTATGACTGAAGGTGCCGAGATCTTTCATGAGTGGGAATAAGAGTCGTCATACTATAGTGGAGGAAATTCTGTCACTGTTGGAAGTGCCTAGATCATGAAGCATAGCAAAGGGGCATGCATAGGCACATGTTTTCGCCATACAGGTTTGAGCCTAATCGATGTAGGGATAGTCTTTGATCTCCAACTTTGCAAGGGATAGACAGGATTCGTCTCATCATCCTCATCTGTGTTAGGATCCTCCAGAAGTTTTCCAGAGTAAATGACAAGGTATTGGAATCATCTTGAAGTGGGTCACCCTAGTCGTCCATCATGAGAATCTCCTCATTTGTAAAGCTTCTCAAGCTACATACTGGGTTTTAGATCTCCTTGGTCGCCTCATTCTTCTTTTGGGGTTGTCATCATCATCGTCCCCATATAGACATGAGTTGCAAGAGCATATATCGAAGAATTTATGTCTTCGGAATCTTGAAATGGATGAACTGACTCCTTTCTTTTGTGAATTATAGTATAGGGATGACATCCTCGCAATAGGGGTCTACATGGTCAATTGGCTGGATCATATTCGGTGTTGGAAATGGATTGCTCAGAGTGGGTTTGTCTTTATCAAAAGAGCTTCGTATTAAAGTAGTTTGGCTGGCTGCAGAATTGGGTTGTGGATTGTTGAATGGGTTGGGCCAGCTGATACTGCTCATAATGAGTAATCCAAGAAGTGGGTAGTAGCTTCTCCAATTCTTATGTCCTGATCTGCTGGGAATTTGTGTGTGCACAGGGACATTTTTTGAGTCAACAATCATAGAGAGTGCTTCATCAACCAGGGTCAAGACGGAAAGATCACAAACATGTTTTGGACCCTATAATCAAACCGGTAATGGAAGGTGGTCGCTGACGTGGTCTAGACTAAGTGGTTACTTAAGATTTGTCTTTGGAGCTTGAGGTAGGTGTTTAGGTGTGTCCATAAGAGGAAGGTTGAAGATTGGATAGAATGTACACAGAATAGTACCAGCATTAAGGTGGTCTAGAGTGTGGCTATGCAAGCATGGTGGTGCAGTTTGAAATAGGTGTCAAGAAAAGCTATCCTTGAGATTATGGGTAGCCCTTTCTTGCAATGGAAGCTCAAGGCGAGTCTGATGGCACCATAGTAGAGGTAGGTGAATTCTTCTCTTTGCCAGGTTTGCAGGTGAGGTAAGGGGAAGTCAAGGTGAGGAGCTGTTCCCTTTCTATGGATGGAATGTATTGTTGGGTCAAGGAGGTAGCAAAGACTAGTTGTCTAACTATTTTTGGTTGTCTAGAAAAGATTTTGTTTATCTTTTGGAGACCTTTTTTCTGCGGGCTTTGATAAGTGTTGTAAGAGTTAAGGAGGCACTGTTCCCGTAAAGCGGTATCGTCTGCGTAGTACTCATACTGGTACGTTGAGTCAACATTGGAATATCTATCAGTGGAGGTAGATGAGAGAGAATATGACCCAGATAATGATATCGAGAGACTAAAACTTGTCTATAGGTGACTTTATTGCTTCCTCCCGAGATATTACAACACCCTTCGAACACTAGTAGTTCTCTTGGTATGCGACTACACTAGACGGTGGAAAGGAGTGATGATGGATAGTCGGGGGCGAAATGATGTAATGTCGAGAGATTACAACTTGTCTATAAGTGACTTTACTGCCTCCTCTCGAGGTCTTCCCATGCCCTTCGGACACTAATAGTTATCTTAATACACGTTTAGGCTAGACTTGGGGTGGAAAGATGCTTGGGGTAGATGTGTTGATATTGGGGCTTCGAGTACAAGCCAAGTCCTTGCTATATACCAGTCTACAGGACAGGATGATAGGGAGGTGTAAGATGGAGTAATCTACCCTGGTGTCCACATACTATAAGCATTACACGAATGATACAAATCTACACGAAGAGATGATTAACTACCAATCTACAAGATAGGGATGGTGAAGGTGAATCTACTACACCTCTACATAATATCTATAGGACAGGGATTGTGAAGGTGAATCCATGACAGGGATGGTGAAGGTAAAAGGGATGGACATCGGGGTTGGAAGGGATCTAAACCTGTAAAGTCGGATTGAGAGGATGGTAGGTGATTGTGATGGCGTGTGATAGAGATATGTGAGTAATGGTTATAGTGAAAGTGGTGCTCAATGTGTGATAGGGGCAGAAATGGTGACAGCATTAGTGGTGAAGATAGTGTTGGTGTAAGTGGTGGCATGTGATAAACATGTATGAGCTAAACACTAAATCCTAAACAATGACCCTACCATCCCTGTCCACCAATCCCAGAAATCAATATATTAATAGAATTTAGTATTTAGGATTCAAGTTTTTAGAGTTTTAGAATTTAGAATTTATAGTTTATAGTTTACTATTTAGTATTTATGATTTAAAGTTTTTATAACGTTTAATATATATTATTTCAAAGAAAAAGTAAAAGTCAAAAATCCAATATAACAAGTAATAACAATTAAAAGAGATAATATTTTCTCTCATATTATTCATGTTAACAAAAGAGTTTGTATTTTTTCGTGAAACCTTAATTTCTTTTTATCCTATAGGTTGATTAGTCAAGATGGAAATCTCGTCAAATGATTTCAGCTCAAAACTTGTGATCCTTAGCATATCTTTTATATGAATGCACGTAAATATTATACCTATTGGCAATATAAAAGAGAGAAGGAAAAGTTTTGATGTTGTTGGGGACGTAGAGACACCGGCAAGTGTCTAGTCAAAAATAAACTATCTTTTCTAATATTTGGTGATTGTTAAACATGCCACATACTAACAATTGTGCAATTAGGCAAAAGCTTGACCAAAGATAAGTACCCTCCAAGAGAAAGATTTGATTTTTTCATTGAATATTTACTCTTGATTGACTCGATTTGCCAAGAAACAAAAATTAACAGAAAATCATATAGTTATCATTACCTTTCGCTTTGTACTTTCACATGTTTCCTTTTGATAAAAAATTCGGGATTTGGTGTCTGACCATGTTCACAGGTTGCTTTCTTGGGACTTGTGTAAACTAACGGCGGAGTTCTCTATACTCAAGACAATACACTAAACTTTCATTTGTTAATGATCTTTTATTGATAACAAGCATGTCTTAATCTCTCTTTCCGTAAACTAATTTGGTCTTTCTAATAGACTTAACCTCTTGTTTCAAAGGAAATAGTTTAGTGATCATAATGTCACTCTTCTAATCTGGGATACTGAATTCAACTCTCAATATAACAAAAAAAAATACTTAACATCTTTCTTATCTATGAATTGAATAATATACATATATATATTTAATAACTTTGGAATATTTTTTTAAGTTATTGATATTTAAGTATGTTTTTATAAATTTATTATATATCTTAATTTTTAAGTTATTCTTATTAAAATTTTTTGTAAGATTTAATTTTTTTATTAGAAAGTTTGTAGATACCCTTTTTTTTTTAGTATATGAGAGGACCAAATTTGAAATCTCAAAAAAAAAAGGATGATATCAGTTAAAATATAATTTATTAGTAAAGTACATGCATGGGTACTTTGTTACAAAATGAAAGTAAAGTTTCTCATACAATTATTAAATAGTTTATAATTATTATTATGATTCATAACTATTTTTTTATTTTTTGAGAAAAGTTATTTGATATATTTCTATCTATATATGCTTGTGTATTTATTTAAAATTTTTATGAGCCAGCAACTTATTTGGAAAGCATTGGTTCATCAAAACCCATCAATTAAGCATGGGAATGGAATGGATGGCTCTCCCCGCCTCCCATCCTCGTTTCTTTCATTAACCATATAGATATAAGCGTGAAAGACCCTTTGCCACCTGAATTTCATCGTCCTCCAGTTGGAGGAAGGTGATTGCTTGTTGGTGAGGTGAAACTCATGTGGTCATTTTTTTTTCCTTTCTCTTCATTTAATTTTTTCTGTTTTAAATTTTTTTAATCATGTAAGTGTTAACAACCTTCTGCCACTTGTCTTCATCATCATCTTCATCTTCGGGAACATTATTGAGGTAGATTTTGTTGTTGATTTCACAAAAGCATACCTGCAGTGGTTGGGAGGACTCTTTAACTAATTTACTTTGTTGCCCTTATTTTTTTTTAGGATGGACTTCTTACTGTCTTGATGATTTGGGAGTTTGGGAGTTTTTGTCAATTTACCTACCTTTGAACTTTTGGAGAGAAAAAAAAGTAAATGAGGCCATTCCTTTTGGTACTCATTGCGAGTCTGTTGTGAATAGATTTCTCTCCTCATTTTATTTACCGTATAGATGTAGTAGTGTGATTCTCTCCTCATTTTATTTGCCGTATAGATGTAGTAGTGTGATCTTGTTAGTGATTATAAAAGAGGGCCTCTCTGTCTCCTTCTTACTCTCTGAGTGGGGCAAAAGGAAACGTTCGGTTGCTCATTATGGAAGTCATTGCTCTCTCTCCGCTATGAAGGTTTGTGTTTGTTTTTCTCGTTTCTTAACATTTACTTTGTTTCACTTTATTCTACCTTTATTTTACTTGTTGTTTTTCGTATTTATTTCTAATTAAAAAATGTACTTTTTTTAGTTTCTATTGAGAAGAGTATTATGTCTAATAATGATGATTGTAATGTATGGTGGCGATTACTCTGTTATGAAGGTTTGTGGTTCTGAGTATTTGTTTTATTTGGCGTTTGTTTTGTTACTTTTCATATTTACTACTTAAGTTTTTTTTTTTTTTTCAGTTCCTGGAGAGTGGTGTTATTTATGATGATGATATGTTGTATGGAAGTTATCCTATAAAAACTGGTGTTTGTTTTTTCCTATTTTTAAGTATGTGACATCGGGAAATTCAGTTCTCGTATTAATTGTAAAGAATCGTTTACGATTTAGAATTTTTGTATTTTGTCCTTTGTTCTGAAGATTTGTATTTCTGAGCATTTGTTTTATTTGGTGTTTGTTTTGCTACTTTTCATATTTACTACTTAAGTTTTTTTTTTTTTTAGTTCCTAGAGAGTGGTGTTGTTTATGATGATGATATGGTGTATGGAAGTTATCCTATAAAAGTTGGTATTTGTTTTTTCCTGTTTCTAAGTATGTAATATCGGGAAATTCAGTTCTCGTATTGATTGTAAATGACCGTTTACGATTTAGAATTTCTATATATATGATTTTTGTATTTTGTAAGATACACGAGAATGGTTGATTTATAAATCAATGTAGATTTTGTTTTTTGGGTTGGATTTTTTTTTTGGAGCTCACTTGATAACTATTTTTAAGTCATTGAGTCTTACTGAGTTACTAAAGTTCTCATTTGCTTAAGTATTCGGTGCTTGGTGGAATTTCATTACTTTGCTCAGTTGGGGTTTTTGTTTTTAGTTACTATTTTATATTATTTATTGCAAGTTTTGTTTTTCATCTATTTAAAAGGTTTTCCTATTTATTTTTTAATATAGTACTTTGAATTGGTTAATAAAATTATGGTTTCGCAATCAAAAAACTGTGGTTTCGCAATTACAGAATCGCAATCATAGAACCAAAGAATCCCAATTAAAACCTAATTCAAATAATAGATTTGAATATATCAAAATTTACATCCAAATTAAACAGTAAAAAATTCAATTGAAATAGAAAAGGAAAAAAATGACTAAGGTGAAGGAGAAAAAAGGAATAAAGGTGAGAGTGAGATAAAAAAAGGGTACAAGTGAAATAGAAAAAGTGATTCTGCAGAACGGCAGAACTACCAAAGGCAGCATTGTATAAAAAAAAAGTGGTTCTGTAGAATTACAGAACTACCACAGTACATAGTTCTGTATTATTACAAGAATGTCATTATAAAAAAGTAGTTCTGTAGAACAGCAGAACTAGCAAAGAATAAAGAATTACTAAAGTTTTATTTAGAAATAATAAACAAACTATTTAGAATTAATATTGTGAAAGAATAAAAAACTCTGTTGAATTAAAAATTTCATTTGTTATTTATAAACAAACTATTTAAAATTAATTATGCCAACATATTTTATTTAGAAAAACAAAAAAAAAGTTTGTTATTTTTGGAACAACTTTTCATATTTAAATAAAAAATTAATGTTCGTCAACCAAGACAGGAATCTTCGCAAAACCATGTAGTTCTGCTAGTATAACCATGTAGTTTGGCATAGCAGAATCATGTAGTTCGCAGAATCATGTAGTTCCGTTAGTAAAACCATGTTGTTCTGCATATCATTTTATTATTTGAATATTTAATATTTATTTAAATAAAATATGAAATTATAATATAAAATATGAAAATATTAAATGATGAACCAAATCAACATTATCAATATTTTATAAATTTATAAATTTTAATTTAATATTACAAATAATCAACTAAATTTTTAATATTACAAATTAGTGTTAATACTAAAAAAATTTTAATGTTGTAAGATTTAAATATTTAAAATATGTAATATTTTATTCTGCTTGTTGCTTTTCGTATTTATTTCTGATTCAAAAATGTTACTTTTTTTAGTTCTTGTTGAGGAGGGTGATATGTCTAATAATGATGATTATGGTGTATGATAGCGATTCCTCTATTCTAGAAGTTTGTATTTCTAAACAGTTGTTTTATTTGTCATTTGTTTTGCTACTCTTCATGTTTACTGCTTAAGGTTTTTTTTTTCAGCTCCTGGAGAATAATGTTATTTATGATGATGATATGGTGTATGAAAGTTATCACATAAAAGATTGTGTCTGTTTTATATGATATTGGAAAATTCGATTCTCGTGTTGATTATAAAGAACCGTTTCTGATTTAGAATTTTTGTATGTATGATTTTTATAATTTGTAGGATATACGAGAATAGTTGATTTAAATGTCAATGTGGATTTTGTTTTTTGGGTTGGATTATTTTTGAGAGCTCAGTCGATGACTATTTTTAAGTCATTGAGTCGGTTATAAAGTTATTAAAGTTCTCGTTTACTTAAATGTTTGGTGCTCGGTGGAATTTCATTGTTTTGCTCGGTTGGGGTTTTTGTGTTTGGTTACTGTTTTACACTATTTATTGCAAGTCTTGTTCTCCATCTATTTGAAAGTTTTTCCATTTATTTTCTAATATAATACTTTGAATTGGTTAATATAATTGTGGTTTCGCAATCACTACAGAACTGCAATCACAGAATCATAGAATCTCAATTAAACAGTATATCAAATATATTGATAATTTAAAAAATCTATATATCTAAACAATATAATATGATTCAAATATATTAAAACCTAATTCAAATAATATATTTGAATATATCAAAATTAAAGAGTAAAAAAGTTCGATTAAAACTAGAAAAGAAAAAAAAAGTGACCCAAGGTGAAGAAAAAAGAAATAGAGGTGAGAGTGAAACAAAAAAAAAAAGGTGAGAATTGCAAAAACAAGTGACCCACAGTACATAATTCTGCATTATTACAAGAATGTCATTATAAAAAAAAAAAATTGCAGAATTGCAAAACTACAGAACTATCAAAGTGTATAGTTCTGCATTATTACAATAATGTCGTTATAAAAAAAAAGTAGTTCTGCATGATAAAAAAAAATAGTTCTACATGTGAAAGAAAGGAAGTAGTTTTGCTATAATAATGCTACTATTTAAAAAATAATATTTCTATATGATGGGAAGTAGTTAATTTGTTTTGTGTGCATGATGGTTATGCATGATTGTATTATTACAATAATATCATTATAAAAAAAATTTGTAGTCTTATATGATAAAAAGTAGTAAGGTATGTTTTGCATGCATGATAGTTTTGTACATATTTACATTAGATATTTAAATATTTTTATTTTTATACGATTTTAAATTGCATATTAATATTTGTTATATATATCCACCGCCACGGGTAAGTTAGAATTTTAATGTTAAAAAAATTCTCATGTTAACGGTTTTAATATTAAAAAAATGAATTCCTATTTTTGGAGACATATTTTACCTAAAACAAAAAAGAAAAAAAAAACTATTTTGTTTGAGAAATTTGATTTTATAAGTTTTATAATTAATTTGTTATATATATGTATATCCTAAACAACGGCAATCTTGGGTCAAACTTCCACTTTTTTTTCTTTTTTTTGTTTATTAGATTTGTTTTCTTTCTTTTAATTATTTAATTTCTTTTATGATGTCTAATTTAATATTATATTATTTTAATTATTTAATTATTTTAATCAATTTATTATTATGTTATTAATTTCTATTTAAAATCCTTAATTTCAAATTTTATTAATATTAATAAAAAATAATTCAATGATATCATTCAAATATATCAAAAAAAATTAATAACAAGGGAGGTAAGAAGAGAAAAAAAAAAGAAACCAACACACACTGTGATATGGCTATTGTTAGTTCTTCACTATGCTTCAATATTACAAAAATGTCATTGCAGAATCACCAATATTACAAAAATGCCATCGTAGAACTACAATTTATAAAAATGTTATCGCAAAACCACCAATATTATAAAAATATTATCGTAGAACTACAATTTATAAAAATGCCATCGCAGAACTATAATTAACAAAAATGTCATCGTAAAACTACCAATATTACAAGAATGTCATCGTAGAACTACAATTTACAAAAATACCATCACAGAACCATCAATATTACAAAATTACAATTTACAAGAATACCATCACAGAACCACCAATATTACAAGAATGCCATCGCAGAACTTTAATTTACAAAAATATCAATATAACAAGAATATCATTGTAGAACTACCAATATTACAAAAGTGTCATTACAAAACTACTGATTTACAAGAATACTATTATAAAACTACTAATATTACAAGAATGTCATTGCTATAGTTCTGCGGATAGTTTTTCACTATGTTTCAATATTACAAGAATGTCATTGCAAAACTTATTACAAGAATGTTATTATAAAAAATAAATATATGCAAAAAATATTATAATTTTATTATATACAAAATATTCGTGCATATATAAAAATACTTTAATATTAATATTAAGATACTAGAAAATTTATGATTTTAAAAGTATTAAGTAAAAAAAAATCAAATATTTTTATATTAAAAAATTATCTAAAAGTGTTATATTAAAATATTATATAATATAGAAAATTTTTTTATAATGTGATACTATAAAAATATTTTAAAAAATGCTAAATATATGCAAAATAATGATAATTTTATTAAAAAAATTTATGATTATACTAAAAATATAAAAAGGATTTGAAATAAATGATATATAGTAAAAATACTTTAATACAGATGTACTATTACTCAAATATTAAGTATCCTAAATTAAAAGAGAAAAAATATCTGGATAATATTAATGTTTGTGTAAAAATTAAAATATGTAAATTTTAATTTGAAGCTATCATATTTAATAACTTAAATTTAAAAAATACTTAAATATTAATATTTAGTTTAAAGTTTGTAAAATATACAAAATATCAAAAATAATTTAGTTATTTAAATATTTAATAGAAATTAGAGTTTGGAATAAAATGTTAATTGTAATATAAAATTTAAAAATATTAAATAACAAACAAAAACAAAAACTTATAAATATTAATATGCAATTTAAAATTTGATATTTATGTAGATATTTATTTAAATATTTAATGTAAATATGTATATATTTATTTAACATGAACTAAATTATGTATTAAATTAAATATATCCGGAAAAAATGTACATATGCAATGTTAAGTTTAGAAGGCATAATTATTTTTGACGGCTTGTATAGTTTTCTTTTTTTTTTTTGTTCTAGATTGTGATAAGTTCTTTTTTATATAGAGAGAGATTGGTAGATTAAAATATTAAATTAGATATTTTATATTTTAAAAATTTTTATTAGTTTTTGCAATTTTTAAATTTTTAAATTGAATATTAATATTTATGAATTTTTTATATTTTAAAAGTTTAAATTATTAAAAAATACAAAAAGAGTTACAAATATTACAAAAATACCATTATATTAAAATATATAAAAAATTACCAAGAATACCATTATAAAAAAATTTGAGAAATAAAAAATAAAAAAAGAGAATACTGTTAAAAAAAATTATTAAAAATAATAAAAAAAGTTACAAATATTACAACAATACCATTATTAAAAATTATTAAAAAAAATTAGTGGTAATTCTGTAGAACCACAGAACTACAAAAAGATAGAAAAAAAATTCTTGTACAAAACTACATAACTACCAATATTACAACATTATCATTATAAAAAATTAATAAAAAAAAAGTGGTGCTCTAGAATTCTAATGCATTTGGACAGATTGCCTTTCAACCAAATCTGAAATAAAATTTCTAGCAATAAGGAAAAGTAATAGAATATAATTGCTCTTTCTAAATGCTCTTTATTACTAAAATTTGGGACCACACTACCCAAACTTTGGACCAGGAAAGACAGAAGCAGAGAAAACACTTTCAGACATTATTACAAACATGAAAATGCATAAGTTGAGAAAGTAATAGAAGCCCAAATCACATATAAAATCTATACACATTGCACAAAGATTTGCTAGGCAAGTTAAGCAAGCTCCAAGTGCTACAAATTTGGCAATTTTCAGCAAAACAAAAGACTGAAAATTTTAGCAAATCAATATCTCTTATTATCCAATTCAGAGAAAAAATGCAATCCGTCAAAGAAATGAAGCATTATATATTTGCATACCTGTGTTGAAGTCCATTGCAGGCTTCGAAAACTGGATTGATCACCATGAATTCTTGCAAAACCACGAGCGCAAAACGACGTGACTCTGCAATCGTAAAATTACGTGGTTCTGCAAAGCTTAGAATCACCCTATTCTATAGAACCACATGGTTCTGCGCAGTATAGAATGATGTGGTTCTGCACTGCACAGAACTTCAACATGTTTTTCAAATATTTTTTTTATTATTTTTAGATTAAAAAAATTTATAATTATATTAAAGATATCAAAATTATTTGAAATAAATGATATTTAGAGAAAATATTATAATATTATAATATTATAAAAATTATAATAATAAAAATATTAAGTAAAAATTATTTGAAAATATTTTTATATTACAAAATTCATATTTGAGATGATTTTACGATTATATTAAAAATATAAAAAATATACAATTATCCGGATAATATTTTTTTCTATATTTTTCTATATTAAATTATACAAAACATATGTTTTTTTTCTATTCTAATCTATTTTTTTATTTTGATTTTGATATAATATATTTTAAATTAGGTAATTTTTCTCATTTTATAATAAAAAATTAAAACTCTGCATCGCGCAACGCGTGCGATGTACACTTCCTTGTGTGTATATATATATATATATATATATCTACTATCTATATAAAAAGCTCGATAACCCCTTCATTCCATAGCACCACGTAGAAAAAGTCGCGAGCCGGAGAATATTTATTGGATGTCCAAGCCGAACACATGGACAAGCCTTTATTATGACTCTCTCTCTCTCCCTCTCTCTCCACATTTATTACTCTCCCCCTCTCTCTCCATGCATGTATTAAATTACTCTCCCTCTCTCTCCATCGATTCCTCTCTCTCTCTCCCTCTCGGTTTTCTCCCTCTCTCCCTCTCAATCTGTTGTTCAACGTCTCATTCTGTGCATTCATTACTCTCCCTCTCTCTCTCCATTACATTCTCTCTCTCTCTCCGTCTCCCAGTCTCTCTCTCTCACCTCCCACCTCCCACCTCCCACCTCCCACCTCCCACCTCCCACCTCCCAACCCCACCCCCTCTCTCTCTCTCTCTCTTTCTTCATTTTTAAATATTAGACAAATATTAATATTATATAAATATTTTTCCCATTTTAATTTCATATATTTAATATTAAATAAATATTTAAATATTTTCATTTTTAAAATTCTAAATTAGATAATAATATTTATAATTTACTTAAATTAAATTATTCAATAATTTAATAATTTAATATTTTATATTACAATTTAATATTTTATTTAAATATCAAATATCTAAAAATTAATATTTAAATAATTGATATTTCAAATTATTAGTTAATATTATATAAATATTTAAATATTTAAATTATTTTTTTATTTTTTATTTTAATTATTATATTAATATTATGATATTCTAATATTTTTATTTTTATTCAAAAAAAATTTTCCATGTTAAAATTTTACAAGTGTTTTAGATGTTTTTAATACAATTATAAAAATTTTTAATTAAAACTCTTTTCCATCGTAAAATTCTACAGATATTTTAGATATTTTTAATGCAATCATAAATTTTTTAATTAAATTATTATTTATTTTATATACTATTATAATATAATGTTTTTAATTTTTTTAATCAAAAATATTTTCAAATCTTTTATATTTGATATTTTTATAATTATAAAATTTATGATATTATAATATTATACAATATTATAGTATTTTTACTGTACATCATTTATTTCAATTTTTTTATATTTTTATATTAAACAATTTTATGATTATATTAAAAATATCAAAAATATTATAAATAAATGATGTTTATAGAAAATATTATAATATTATAGTCCTATAAAAATATTATAGTATTATATTAAAAGTATCAAAACCCGCCTACTCTGTCACCTTTTTAATATAAAAATATTTTTAAAATATTTTTTTAGTGTTTCTATAAGGATGATTTTTTATAGTATTATAATATTATGGTATTTTTTATAATATTTTTACTATATGCATTTTTGCATATAATAAAATCATCCAATCAAATATTGTATAATTTTAAAATTTTATAATAAGATTATAATGTGTTATTAATATTATAATAATATAAGTAACTTTTTTAATATAAAATTTTTTCAAATGTTTTATTATTTAATATTTTAATAATTATAATTTTTATAGTATTATAAGATTATAATATTTTTACTATATACCATTTATTTGTGTTTAGACTTAAATATTTCAACTCTATGTACATCATTTATTTGGGGTTTTTTTTTCTTTTTTTTCCGAAATCTCAATTTTAAGTTGAATTGAAATTTAAGTGTCTTTTTAAATATTTTAAAAAAAAATTACCTAAATTTAAGGCCGAGTTCATTGTATTGGACAGTTATGTGTTAAAAATGGTTTAAAGATAATTTTATGATTATAAAAAAATATTAAAAATATTTGAAATGAATGATTTGTATTAAAAATGGATCATGTGTCTACAATTATATTAAAAATACTAAAAATAACTAAAAATATTTGATATTTGGCATAAATGATTTTGTTACATGTAAAATATTTTTCCATATAATATTTTTTAATTTTTCAGAAAAAGTTCGAGTTCCAATCAATACCGAGCATATCATCTTATTTTTTAAACCTAATCAAGCGCGGTGTACTCATCCTAATTATTTATTGAGTTCACGTATGATACACAAGAACAAAGTAGATTTTTTATAGATCCAAACACTACACTTTCATGTTGGCAAAACTTTGGTAGGCAGTGAGAGTGTGGATTGCACTGTCAGGAATTGCTAGTATAATATAGATATAGAGGGGCGAGGGTAACGAGAAAGAGAGAGGAATCCAAGAAGGCGTGTCTCCACTCTGTCCACGTGGCTCAATAATTAATATAAACTAGATGGGCAGTGGCCGCACCGAGGCTCAAAAACTTCTGTAAGTTTTTACCATTTTTATTTGGACACAATGAATATTTACCATTTTATGATTTAAAATTTTTATAACCTGTGGTATATATGTTATTTCAAAAAAAGAAGAAAAAGCTGAAAACTCAATATAATAAACAACAACAATTAAAAGAGACGTGTTTTCTCTGATATTGCCCATCTCTTAACAAAAAAAAAAAAAAAAAAAAAAAAAAAAAAACAGAAGCAATGGTTGTCAAATCTAAATTTAGAACCGCAAATTCAAATTCTATTGCACAGACAAAATCTCAATTGAATGAACATAAGCTATCATACCTGCATGAGGCCCTCCAGAGGGATGATTGGAAGCAAACACGACCATTGCAAACATGTACAATAATTAATGTTGGAATGGTTAGGAGAGGGCTTATAAATGCGCAAAATCAGTTCTGTGTGAATTGGGGGGTCTTGTATTGTGCCTTAAATAATGCAGAAAAAGTTTGGCCGTTGAAAAATTGAATTCAACTTTAATGAACTCAAAAGAAAAGTGACCATTCACAAGGGTTATAAGTCAAATGATATCCTCAAGTTAAACTGATTTAGGTAGCATCATCAATAGAACTTATAAAAAGGCCTGAGAACTATAAGACTAACACTTTTTATAACAGAGCATTAGTAAGAGATGAACTCCTTAATGATCCATTCCTTCTCAAATCCAAGGAGGAAATATATTCCATGGCATACAACGTACCATTCCTTAGAACATGACTTTAAAGGTCTATGCATCATAGTGCTTATTCTTCATTTCCAAAACAAGTTGGCTAAAGGACTCGGTAGCTTTATGCCATCTGGGATCTCCTCAGTGTTAACCTGATTGAGAATCTTGTAAAAATCTCTAACAAGTCTCTGTATCACAACAACCATAAGATCCTAACTTAGAATAGGTGTCTTGTAGTTTGCCCTTTAAAAGAAAACTACACCACACACTACTAGAAATTAAGGTATCAGCGACGGAAATTTTCATCGTTGAAAATAAAAAATCAGTCACTAAAGAGTATTACCGACCGATTTTTTTCGTCGCTAAAAACTACTCCACTAAATTTTATCGACGGAATACTATCCGTCGCTGATATCAGCGACAGAAAAAATCTGTCGTTGATAGAAGAAAATATGTAAAAATATCAGTGACGAATTAGCGATTAAATTTTTCCGTCACTAAAAATTCCTTCAATAATTCGTCGTTTATAATTCACTATCAATGGTAGATATTTTCTATTGCTAATTCTAGAACCATCACGCACGCGCCCAAACACGCTCCTCGGCCGCACCTCACGTGCACGCGCCTACACGCATGGACCTGCCCTCGCCTCGCCCACGAGCTGTCACACGTGCAACCCGGTCCTGAGCCGCCCGCCCGGCCCACGCACCCTACCTGCTCGCCCTACATTTGATTGTCAAAAATGTGTCTTCACCAAGAATTAAACCTGTGCGGTGGAGATAAGTTTGAGTTGTCCAACCACCACACTACAAAGGCTATTGTGATATCTTTTTTATTATTATTATCTAACTTTCATTTTTTTAATATTAATCTCACTCTCACTTTTTTTATTAAAAAATTTATCTAACTCTCACAATTTTTTTATCTCACTCACATCTCTTTTTTTTTCCTTTACTTTAGGATAATTTTTTTTATTAAATTTTTCTAACTGTTTAAATTTGATATTGATTAAATTTACGCTAAATAAAGAAATAAAATATTTTTTTAATTAATTAAGATAGAATAACAAATTATTTTTTTATTTGCCCATTAAATTAAATAATAAAATAATAGAATAAAAGAAATAAATGAAAGAAATAAAAGAAAAATAAATAATAAAATAATAAAATAATAAAATAATAAAATAATAAAAGAGAAGAAAAAAATAAAAGAAATAAAAGAAATAAAAGAAAAAAGAAAAGGAACTATAAAATAATAAAAGAGAAGAAAACAGAAAAAGAATTATAAAATAATAAAGGAGAAGAAAAAATTAAAAAAAATTAAGAAATTAAAAAAATGAAAAAATGAAAAAAAAATCCGTCATGAAAATTTCCGTCAATAATCCATCGCTAAAATTTTGTCACTAATCTGTCACTAATAGCTATTTATATTTTTTTATGTTTTTTTCCTTCACAAATATACCAACAGATTATCGACAGAAAATTTCAGTCGCAAAAATTTCTATCGGTACTCCGATGCTGATAGATTTACATATATTTTTCTTTCTTTTTTTTTTTTACGATTGACCTGCAAATATATTAGAGATGGAAAAGAGTTGGAGGCGTGTATTATTGCCTCTGAATCATCGGCTCTACCTAAACAATCTGCAAACAAGGAAGTTAACCATGAATAAAAAACATAGAACTCTTATGCGTATTGAAGCAACGTAAGGGGAGAAATATGATTAGCCAACTACTTTTAAACAAAACAAAAATTAATTTTTGGTTTTTAAAGGCCCAACATACTCATTAATTCTCGGTTCGTTTAGAAGTAGAATACATCAAACATACAATAAAAACATACAATATGTTGAAAAATAAAACCTATATATGTTGTAAAATAAACACTACAAAAAAACAAGTTTTTAGCCATAAATTTAGTGACGAAAATTTAATAAAAATTCGTCGCTAAATTCGTTAACGACAAAATTAGCGAAGAAAAAATTTTCATCACTAATAACGCGTCGCAAAAATTTAGCAACAAAAATTTAAAAATTTGTCGCTAAATTTAGCGACGAAGAATTTTTTGTCGCTAAATTCGTCTCAATTTTAGCAACAAAAAATTATTTGCCGCTACAATTTGCGACGAAAATCTAAAATTCGTCTCTAAATTTAGCGATAAATAAATTTTCATAGCTAAATATACGACGAATTTAGTAACAAAATATTATCCGTCGCTAAATTTAGCGACGAAATCTAAAATTCGTCGCTAAATTTAGAGACGGATAATTTTTCGTCGTAAATTTAGCGACGAAAAATTATCTGTCGCTAATTTAGGGAAGAAAAAAATTCGTCGCTAAATTAGCGACAGATATAAATTCGTCGCAAACTCCGTCGCTAAATTAGCAATGAAAAAAATGCGCTCCCGCCTGAACCCGAGCCCGCCCACCCGCCCGAACCAGCATCCGCCCACGCGCCCGCCCGAGCCAGCATCCGCCCGCACGCCTGCCGGAGCCGGCGCCCACACACCCTCCCTCACTTAATTCCTGAAAAATACCTTTGCTTTGCTCCCACTATGGTTCGAACCCCTGCGTTTCCGTAAACCTTTAAGATCCTATAACTATCAAACTAAATGTTAGTGTCTGTTATAAGTTTTTTTTTTTTTACTTATTATCTTTCTTTCACATTTTTCTAATAATAATAAAACAATATAAAATAACAATTTATTATAAAATAATAAAATATTAGTTTAAAATAAAATAATAAAAGATATAAAAAATAATAATACTATTTTTTAAAAATATAAAATAAAAATAAAATATAACATATTAATTAAAAATAATAAATGTGATAAATTTTTTTAAATAAAAAATAATAAATATATATTAATATTTTATTTTATTTAATTATATTTCAAATTTAGCGACGAATTCTGAAATTTGTAGCAAAATTAGCGACAAATTAGGAATTTGTCGCAAAATTAACGACAAATTAGGAATTTGTCGTTGCAAATTAGCGACAAATTCTCAATTCGTCGCTAATTTTACGACGAATTATGAATTTGTCGCTGAATTCGTCACAAAATTAACGACAATATCTGAAATGCGTCGCTAAATTAATTTATTAAATAATAAATATATATTAATATTTTATTTTATTTAATTATATTTCAAATTTAGCGACGAATTCCAAAATTTGTTGCAAAATTTGCGACAAATTAGAATTTGTCGCTGAATTCGTCGCGAAATTAGCGACGAAATCCGAAATTCGTCTCTAAATTAATTTATTAAATAATAAATATATATTAATATTTTATTTTATTTAATAATATTTCAAATTTAGTGACGAATTCCAAAATTTGTTGCAAAATTAGCGACAAATTATGAATTTGTCGCAAAATTAGTTACAAATTAGGAATTTGTCGCAAAATTAGCGACGATTATTTTTTCGTTGGAAATTTCGTTGCAAATAGCGATAAAAAAAGTTTTTGTCGTTAAATTCGTCGCAAAATAGCAACAAAAAAATTTGTCGCTAAATTTCGTCGTAAAATTCGTGTTTTTTTTGTAGTGAAATATGTTCACATTTATATAAAACGTACAATATGTTCATATTGAATGGAGGTGAATAGATATTGAACCATAAAAGCAACATACTTCAAACCTACAATATAACATACAATATATTGAAAAATAAAACCTATGTAGGATGTAAATTAACTTCAAATCTATTAAATCCAAAGTTCAAACCTATAAAATATACTAAGAAAATTAAAAAAAAAATGATATTATGTAAGAAAAGGGAGAAATTGTAATAGTGTATCAATTGTTTAAAGGCATGATTGCTATGCTCATATTTCATTGTTATGGTGTTGTTAGACATGTTTTTTCATTGCTGAAATCTCTTTGTTTTATTTCTAAATTTTATTTTCCCCCAATAGCACACAATACTTACCTCGGAGGGGGGGTGGATTAAATGGTTTCTTCTCTTGTCATGCTTATCTTTTTTCCTATCTCAGGTCCATAGTGTTACATCGCCACTTCATGTGTACTTTTCTACATTAATATATGGCTTGACTTTGGAATTAGCTCAACATATATATGAACCTTTTATGATATCAAAAAATACACTCTCTGCAAACCTAACATCTTCAAACGTCATTCCAACTGGGACGAAAACTCCATCTGGAATCTGTTTCTCCATTACTTCTTGTTTAGAGTTAGTCTCTGTGTGTTGATCTTGAAAATGACGAGAAGAAAAGTACAACTCTTGACACAAGAGGAGACAACCTGTCGTTTCACTTACAGAAATGGGAGGTGGCAAGAATGACAAAAATGGTGCATCAACCACATTAAAATCACCTCATTTTTCGTTTCTAATTGTTATGTGATGCATATTCATCATTCAATTTCTGGGTTTCGCTTAGTGGGTTCTTCGGAATTTTGTAAATTATGTTAACAATTAATGGAATCCATGTGTTTGATGAAATTAATGACAATTTGTTTATTCTAGTATTACAAATCAGCTGATTGTATAATGTAAATTTGTGTATATTTGGATATGCAGATGTTGGAGGCATGACATTACCAATAATGCACCAGATACAATAAACACCCAGTTGGGATCATAAAGAATGCAAGATACAGCTACTTTGACAACAAGTGCCCAAATAAATTTGACATGTTTGATGGTCTCTGTTCCATTGTTACTGTTAAAGGTATTCCCTTCTGTTGTTACATGCTTTATCAATGGGATTAATGTATTATTATTATTATTATTGTTGTTGTTGTTATTATTATTATTTTAAAGTGGGCCGGTATCTCTCCGTTTTAAAGTCCCTCCGATGTGCTAAAATAATAAAATAAGATGAGTCCCCAAGGGGACAGCCTAGTGGTCACAACTCTCCTCCCCAATCTGATCATCCCTGATTCGAATATCTGTGTAACCAAAAATAATAAAATAAGATGATGCGATGGCACCTATTTAGATTGGGCTTGGCACTCTCTTTTTGGGCCCATAATCTAATAAAGAAATTGATGACACCTATTTAGTTGGGCCGGTACCTCTCCTTTTGGGCCTAGAATCAAAAAAGGAAAATGATGATAATGACGAACCGATGACACAGACAATGCCGATGATGCCCGTGAAGGCTCAGAATGAAAATTCATGTAACTGCTCTCTAGAAGGTGTTTTCCATCATTAGGGCCTAAAAATAAATAAAAATAATAAAATTGATGCTACTACTTAGTTGGGCTGGTCCCTTTTGGGCTGGGCCTTATAAGCATCTAACTTATGAAGCCACACATACAATATGAAGCCACATTAGGCCTAATCCCAATCAATGATGGCCCCTCAAGTAGGGTTGGGAGTACATCCCAATCAACATGGAGGAGCCAATGGTCTAGTCTCCTCTCGTCCTTTTACGTGTACAAACGAAAACAAAACATTTAAAAAGACCTGTTAATAAGTCAGTCAGACCTGCCAGTCTGTTTAAAATTTGTATAATAAAAAATTATATATATAGTATTTATATAATTTTATATAGAATAAAAACTTTCTCAAATCCGGAGATTTTATTATGTGAACTTACGCTTCTACCCTTCTGCATAAGACACTCTTTCTTAAAATTATTATTATTATTATTATTTTTATTATTGGTGTCTGCCTGTGAGATGGGCAGGGAGAAAGAAAGTTTTCTTTTTTTTTTTAAATTTTAAATATTTTAATTTATTTTTATCATTTAACTGAAAAAATTAAGAGAATATAGACTAAATGACTAACTCTATATATTTTTATGCTTGAGAAAGTTTTTATAATTTTTCAAAATTTAGAGGTCTTTTTGTATTAGTCCTTAAGTCTAGGGGCAATTTTATGCCTTAAAACAATGCCCTTATGTAAGTTCACGTGGGATGGACATGGAAGGGGAGAGATCAAGTGCAAATATGCTGCCAGTGCCAGTGGAATGTCCTTTTCTCGCATTGCGCATCCATTGGACAACTGCTCGGTGGCTTGCAGAGTAGCGGATGGAGACAGTCAACTCTGAGATGACGTGGAAGTGCCACTTGATGAGAATCCATAAGACAGTCAACTTTAGCCTGACATGCATGTCGAAAGATCAGAACCCTCATTCTGCCGTGGCAGTGCAGGATGTCTTGGGTGATGACCTGACACCGTCACATTAGCATTCAGACGCTCGGTTCATTCATTCACCGTATCATTCCAGGACGGTTAACGACCAAATTGACGGCGTCACTAACCAAGGGGCTAAGACACTTTTTAAAAAATTCGAGGACTCCTGTGACATTTTGAAGTAGAGAGATTAATTTAGAAACTCGATCCATACATGAGGGACCGAACAAACAATTTTTTCTATATGTGTCACAAAACTTAAAATGTTCATTTGACCCTCCACTACACCAATTTATTGCAAATTTTTATAGCGTGAATGATTATATTTAGGGATTGGGGCGGGCAATGGTATAGATTAAAAAAAAATAATAATAAAAATTAAAACAAAAAAATTAATTTAATATTATTTTAGTTAAAAATAGACAAAATATTCGGATATCATACAAATCTACTGAGACGATTGACTAATATAAAAATCTCTTTTTAAATTTAAAAAGAAATTGCAATATTTAAATTTTTGAGATGAATACTAATTTAAATTTAAATTATTTAGTATTATTTGTATGAATTATTTAAATTTAGATTATTAAAAACTGTGGCCATACAAATTTCTTTTAAATTTGTATTTAAAATAATTTATTTAAATTGAAGGATACTAATTTTAGTTAATATGTATTGGCATTATATTTGTGAACCAAGTCTAATCCATCGAGTGAGATTTGTATGGTTTAACATTAAAAAGAGATTTTGATGGGGAGAGAGAGTGGAAGTGAGCGAATGAATGTTGGTGTTAGATGGACTTTAGGAAGTCATATTGTATGCAATGCAAGGATTGCATGCATGTAAACCGAATTCAACCATCAAGTAATAACTATAAAGATCATAGTAGCGGCTTTTTCGGGGACCTTGTGTGGAAAACAAGTCTCCCCACTCACTGTCTTCACCTTTTTTATATATATCTCTCTCTACCCCTTGTCACCTTCGGAGATCTCTCTCTCTTCCCATTATAGTCTTCTCTACCTCTCATTCTCTTTCTTTACCATTTTTCCTATTGTAATCTTATTGCTCTGTATTTTTGACTCACTAGCGGGGAGCCTCGCAAGCTCTCGAGCAAGTTCCCTTCCTTCCATGCTCTGCAATTCTTTTTGTTTTTGTTTCAACCCAGTCACAACGTAAATTCCAACCATAAATTTTTTACGATTTATGAGCATTTCATTGTGTTGATTTCACAAATTTTGCTTCTTTTTAGAGAGAGAGAGAGAGAGAGAGAGAGAGAGAGAGAGAGAGAGAGAGAGAGAGAGAGAGAGAAAATGGATTTGGTAGCGCAAATTCAAAATTTATTATGGAGAAACATGATTTTTCAAACCACATAAAATTCAGCAAGGAAAAGAGTTTACCAGTAACAAAATATAGGCACTCG
This sequence comes from Dillenia suffruticosa, assembly GCA_033439265.1. Lineage (NCBI taxonomy): Eukaryota > Viridiplantae > Streptophyta > Magnoliopsida > Dilleniales > Dilleniaceae > Dillenia > Dillenia suffruticosa. The sequence continues at coordinate 6,894,390 of JAVTVX010000030.1, forward strand.
AGTGATTCTCTCGGGGTGTTGCATTTAATGTTTTGGCAAAGTAGTGGGAAAAAAGGAAAGTTCTCGAGTTTTCAAAAGCATCACTGATCGACTCTTTCGGTACCGACAGAATCGGATTATTTATTAACGATTGACGTAGAATAAGAGTTTAGGGTGTAGAATAATGTGACCAATAAGATTGAAGTATGGATATTGACGTGGAAGTGCCATGTCATCACTCTCAAAACACCCCCACGTTGCCACGTCAGCAACTTGCAACGCCGTAGGGCCTTGTATTGTTTCGACTTGCATGTCAGACTTTTCCTTTCCCTTCCATTATATTTTATTTTTTGAAAATTAGTTTTGATTTGACATATCTTTTCCAGACACCCGTTTTTGTTCTTTAATGTATGGGACCCACCGAAGCACATCAAAGACCAAATCTCACTTCCCATTTTCGTAATGATTTATATTATTATTATATAATTTATGGTATGAGAGCTAAAATTTTTATGATCCGTAAGCATTTTGGCCAGATAATGGCGTTAACGCTTGCCCAGCATATATATAAAACTATATGTATTTTATTTGTTTTAATTTGTAAATCATAATTATATGCATAATTCATTTGTTTTACTCTAGATTTCTAGTTTTAAAATTATTTTCTTAATTTTCAATATAATTTTAAATAAATATTTATAAATTTTTGTTATAATATGAATTTAAATTCTGTATTATTATTGGATGAGTCTTTTTTTTATTATTAAATTCATTTTAAATTTCGTATTTCCATATTCTTTTCACTTTTATCGTATAGGTCTTCATAAAATTCTAAAATTACTCTTGAAATTTTTGAAGATTTTCATTAAAAATCTGCGTTCTTCAACAACTCTGGAGAATTGAACGGCAACTGGAAGTGGACGGTTGTTGAACCTGAAGACCAACCATTGAATAATGTGAACAGATATCTGCAAAAATTCCCAATATAATAAGACCAACCATTGAACCGCGATAGAGATGAATTTCCATCAACCAATTTGAATGCTGGGAGTGCCCCAAAATCAAAATTTCATTCTCTCTCCTCTCCCTTCCCGCTCTATTGGTGCAACCTTTAATGCAAGACTCATTTTTAACCCCACCCCCCAATTTTTCTTTCTCCTGAGAGGCCCACCGGATAAATTTTAAATCGAATTCCATTCCAGACTTTTTCTGTGTCAAAAAAATAACAGTAATAATAAAATTTCTTGTGCACCGTCATCGATGGCAGTGGAGAGGGTGGGATTGCAAGGTTAAATGAGAGAGAAGCGATGGATCGTGCAAAGATTTAGAGTGACCCAATTGATTCTTTTCAATTTTTAACATCTCGTTGGATTCAATTGTTCATTGTTACTTGTGTTGAGATTAATGGAAGTTGCTTGAATTATATGAATTTATTTTCTTTATTCAAAAACATTTAAATCTCACGTAATTATTAAAAAAATGGAAAAAAGTTTAATTTTATCTATTCATGTAAGTATAAAGGCAAATTTTACTCGAATACAAAAATAAGTTATAAAGAAAAGGATCCAAAATAAATTATAGATAATTGAATGAAGAAATATAATAATATATAATTGAATGAAAATAACAGCAAAAAGAAGGTTAAACGAAGCCTAATGGCTCATTAAAAGAATAGCTCAATTTTAATCCCCACGGCGATTAAAACCTGCCATAACTTCCACAACAGTCGGAATTTTTGTACCTCGGAAGACTATAAATATATAAAAAGTCTGTAACTTTGATTTCTATAATTTAAAAAGATCTCATACGTTCTCAACGAGATAAATAACATTTATATGTCTCTCAGCATATAAAAGACTATATATATACCATATAAAGGTGACCCGCAAGGTATGCTCACAATACACTCAACTCTTCATATATCACAAAGAACTACATAGAGTTCAGACTTTCTCGATCCTTTATTCTCCTTACCCTCTTTTTTTACTCCTTCGAAACCACCTAAAAAAATATGTTATATTAGTTGTAACAATGGTAGCACACTGAAGATGTTAATCATTACAATGCATGGGAAAAAACCAAATATTTCTCGTTCCGATAAAAAATTTCAGTATAAAACAACTCTGATGATTTTCTTTCCATGGGGTTGTGCATTGCTGGGGGAAAAGGGCGTATGCACCTAAGTGCCTGCAACAGATTACGTCTATGGTCAAAACACAATGCTTTTAAGGAAATAAAAATGACATGAAGTGGAGCAGCATGAAAGATAAACAATAAGTTGAAATAAAATTTTCTATCCTCAAGTCTTTGGATCCTGAAGCTCACCCGGATTCAGAAACAAGCAAGAAACTCATTGACATTTTCTATCCTTGATACACGTCACAGTGAGTCATGTCATGTCAGTTCATATTTGTTCCTCAAGCTCACGGGGTGAGAAATAAGCAAGAAACTCAAAATAAAAAAGATAGTAACCACAGCAAAAGACATGTCTTTTTATTAAATAGGGGGAATTAAAAAAATATAAAACCATAAGCACGATTCTCATTTGAATAAAGCTATTCATTTGACAAGATTCTGTTTCTAAATATTATGATACAAGGTGATAGTACAACAAAAAATAACTGTAGAGATCATTAAATTGAACTTCAACAAAAAGTAAGGATTTAAATTACAGTTTATACGAACTTAGATGGCGAGTTGACATCATTCTTTCCGTTCTCGTCCAATCCTTCTGGGTGTCGTACATTCTGCAAAACTTGAGAAGGCGAGCCCCCAATCGACCACCCAAACCATCATTTGCTGACCCAAAAAATTGACACAGAAGCCGAGCCCTGGATCCAAGAATTTGCATTTGGGTCTGGCAAGCATCAGCATGCATCTGCATCATTCGTAACCGCATTCTTCGCTCATACTCCCTCCTCATCCACGCCATTCGCCGCTCCTCTGACTCAAATTCCCGACTCTCAATCCTTTCCTCAACCTCATCCCTCCGCTCCTCATTCCTTATCTCCCTCTCTCTTCTCCTCTCATCTCTATCCAAAACACCCTGCTCTCTCCTGAACTCCTTTCTCTACTCCTCTCCTCTCCTCTCTCCTCATCCCCATATCCCTCATCTACAGAAAATGTGAACCCACCGACCCAATTCTTCTAAACCCTAAATCCAATCCCTTTTTTGCCCACTTTGCACTGGAATCTTCAACCTCCTCACCCTCCTCAGTCCTACCCTCATCATCGTCATCCTCAAACTCCTCACAATCAAAGCCTAACCCTAAAACATCAGACCCATTATCCCTGCTAAACAAATCTAATTCCTTCCCATTAGCCTTCTTGCTCTTAACATCGATATCGACATCCCCAAACACTTCCTTGTTCTTCAAGAAATTCTCCCAGCGATCTTCATCATCTCACCAATTGAATTCCCCATTTTGAACCCCAAATTTTGTGCTTTGACCCCAATGACCCCAATGTATTGATGACGCATGCTTTGGACTTTGATCGAGACGTCATGCCATGACAACTTGAAAGGATAAGTGCGTGGATCTTGAAGATGGTGAGCAGAATTGACGTGCTATACTATAGGCTTGAATTTCTTCTCAGAGTACTTTGAGATTAGGGTTTGCTCCTCCAGTTCTGACCATTTCTCGCGCTTCATTCTCGTCTGAGACTCTGAAATTTGACACCTATTGACTTCTCCTCCTGCTTTTCTATTAGGGTTGAGAGAGACGATGGGATGTCCGCAAGGTCTTCGGACGGGGAGGAGGGCGAGGATAAGGGAAGCAATTAATACAGGGCATCGCATGGGTCCCTATGGCAAATTCGCCCAAGTGCAAGTTTTCACCATGTGTTGGTTACCAATTCAATTACCCTCTTCTTTGCATGATGGAGCCATAAATGTTTTAATTAAATATTTTAATTGATACCACCGTTCAATACCCCGAATTGCATTTCTCCACAAACTCACTCTTCTCAAATCGATGAATTTTGAAATAAATTAAACAACAATCAAACTAAATATTTTGAAATAATTTATTAAATAAACTCTGACTTAGTTTTTGATTGTTGAGTGAGAACCCCTCTTGAAAGTAGAGTGGGATTAGTAAGTTAATTTGTTTAATAGAGCCAGTTATTTAGTTAACTATTTCAAAATGTTTGATATAATGTTTTCCCACTCTATTGTTAAAATGGCGGTTCCCTTCCCAAGCAGACGATGCACTGCTTTTATGAGATAATTAGTTTCATCGGTCGGAAATGATGGCGTCACGATAAAAACAGCTCAGTTCGACCAAATCATGTACAAAACCCAAAAATACCCCCAGTCAATCCCTAACACGAGTGGTAATTTAGGAATTGCGCTTTGTAATACATCATCTGTGATGACCAAAGACTATAAATGAAAGTAATAATAAGATAAAGAAAATCATTTCACGTATCAAAAATAATAATCAAATTTTTGTTTTTCTTATGATATTTTATATTACAATAAAACAAAAATGTGCGTGGACTGTGTCCCACCACACAACGCATTCGTGTTCCCTCGTGTCTTTCACACAAGCACACCTACACACTCTCTCTTCGCAAATTATTTCAAAACATTTGATATAATTGTTCTCCACTTTATTCTAAAAATGGTGGTTCCCTTCTCATGCAGACGATGCATTGCTTTTCTCTGGTAATCAGGTTCACTGGACGTAAATGATGACGTCACAAAAAAAAAAAAAACAGCTCAGATCGACCCAATCATGCATAATACCCGATCAATCCCTAACACATTTGATAATTTAGGAATTGCACTTATGACCAAAGACTAAAAACAAAATGAATGAGTGAAATTTTCAAAGGTGCTTGACATGACAACTACAAAAAGTGTGTATAAAATTATTAAATAAACATACCCCGCACATTGAAAGGGATAAAGACTAATGTGCCGTATAGACTTGAGTAATATCTGTACTCTTGGGAAAGAGATTTTGTTTTGTTCAGAATATAACTTTTTGCCTCATTATAAATAAATAAATGTATTTTTGTCTTATCACAGTGGCGAGAGACTGAGAGGGAGGAGAACACTGATGGCCACAACCGGTGGGTGGAGCCCAACACTCTAGGTGGAGCCCAACACTTAAGCTTTGATGGAAACTCTTTGGAGCATATTTAAAAGCCAAAAGGGAATCGAGACAAAAGAGTGACATTTTTACCAAAACTAACATTTTTGGACTTTTAGAGCTCGTTTGGATGGACAGAAATGAGCATAATAGAAAGAGTCCCAAAGTAAAGTGTTTTACTTTCCTTCATTTTGGAGTTAATAAGAGCAAAAAAGAAAATGATTTAGATGGATGAAAAGGGAAAAAAATAATTAAAATATTTCTGCCCAAATTTGAAAAGAAAGAGACGAGTAACTTTAACGATAAATAAATTTTTAAATATGATAAGTTTGCCATTATTATACTGATTCAAAACAAATTCTGATCCGATATATACTACTGAAACTATTAATCTCTTCCCAATGAGTCGATATATACCACAGAAACTTTTAATCTCTTCCTAGTTAATCAAATGAAAATAAAAATTTCAGTTAAATAAAATTTTAAATAAAAATCAATTGAATTCAAAAAACTGTCAACTGAATTAGAAAAAATAAAAATTCAGTCAAACGGTTTTAAAAATCAACTCAAATCTAACCAACTGGTTTTAAAAACCAATTCAAAGCTAGCCAAATTCAGTCAACTATTTTTAAAACTCAGCTCAAACTCAATTCAACAATATTCAGTTTCAACCAATTAAATCTTGAACTCCTCAAGCTGACTTTCAAACCTCTCATATATTTGGCCGGCTGAAAAAAAATAAAAAACTGATCTGAAAGCGTAAATATGTAAAATTACATTATCATATAATTCTTTTTTTCTAAATCTCTCCGACTCTCAAACAAAAGAAATATATTTCTTTTCCTTTCTTTCATTAAACTCTCAAGCAAAGTATGTATCTTTTCTCTTTCTTCTTTTCTTTTCTAAGGTTACATTTTTTTTCTTTTCTCTTCCTTCCTAAACTCCCCAAGGGGCCCTTAAGGTGAAGAATGGTGTTTTTAACAAACCAGGAGAATTTTATTATAAACTTTGGGTCTTACTTAAATTTTATTATAAAGATCTTTTAATTAAATACCATGTGAATTAAAATTCTCAAAATTTTATTACTTCTCTGGTCTCGAATAATAATAATAATAACCTGCAAATAGGATGAATTTCTATATTTGTTCTAGATTTTTTAAGCTTTGAAAAATAAATATATATTATATAGATTAAATAATTCATGAACTAAAATGGTTAAATATTACATGAGAATTGATTTTAATATTTTTTTTAAAAAAAATTTACTTGATTTAGTAAATAGTTTGATAATTTAAAATCATTTATTTAATTAGTTTTAAATTCTTTATCAATATTGATTGTAACATTAGATTTGATTTATTTGATAGATAAATCACTTACAAAACCTACTTCATTTGATTTATTTTAAATTTTACTATAGGTTATTATGTATTTATTATTTGTTGAGAAAAATAACTTTAATACAAAATTATGTTAAATATTGTGTTAAATCACCAAAATTAAAACTTAATCGCATAAATTGAAATTTAGATCAGATAAAAATAGTATACATGATCTATAGCCAAAAAAACGAAATCGAATGAGATCCTAATCCTAGCAAAATCCTGGGTTCGGCTTTTCAGGTCAAATGTAAACTCACAAAAGTCTCTGTATGATTATGGTATCAGAAGAGTAAAGTGATGCATTGACCAGGGAACCATAACCTTTTTATAACTGTAAGATGGCTTTTATTTTCCAAATCTATCTGTTCAACTTATGTCAACTATTCTTATATCACCCTTCGACATTCCCTATTTAACTTATCATAAATAACAAATGTCTATTGGTATTTACACATTTATTTATTTTCATATCCTATCAAATACATTAAACCCAAAACACCAAAATTTTGAATTTAACATATCACTTTTATATGTGTTTATCTTAAATGATAATATATATTACATAATTATTTTACATATAAATCCAATATTTGATTAAAGATCCATCAATCTCTCACTTGGATTATACGTGAAACCTTATAATTATGTAATTGCGAAATAATTGATGAGCTAAACTTTTCTATCAGTACTAAAATGTATTTACAATAAATCTCATTCATCAATTATACAAAATCAGGATCAAGGTGACTTTTGTTACATTTCCTTCATAACTCAACACTCAATAGTCACATAAATTGATATAACAAAATGAGATAGATCATGATATGGATGCGTAGTATGGAAATATCATATAATGTGATTTTTAACATGTCTATTTCTAATTGGTTTTCTTTAGTGAGATCATACCATTCTTAATGTCAGAGTATGATTTAAAACTGAATTTTTATTTTCGTGGAAAATGATGTTAAACTGAAATAAATGAAAATTGTCTATATTATAGATAAGTATCTAAAATTATACACTTTCACCAAAACTAAATATTTTGAAATGATATGACACACATGCGAGCAGTGTGCTCATGATACTTTTGGATGACAATCCCTTAGTAAGTACACAATCACAGAATTTGTGCCAATGTACTCTATAGACAACTGTCCACTCTGAATCACTTTTTTAACAACTAAGAACTTAATATTAATATACTTTGACATCATTTAACCACCCCTTTCTCGACACGCTATGAATTCCGCCGCCATGATGGAAGAAGTTATAAGAGACTATTTAACACTCTTTCAAGAAATGACTCCTACTAATGTGTCTTTATGATATATTGACATCTCCAAAATCGGAGTCAGTATACCTAATAATCTCAAACTAATATGACTTTCGATATGAGAGTATATGTCCTTTTGTTTTCTGTAAGTATTGTAAGATACGTTTGACTATTTTCCAATATTTTATTTTTGGGTTACTTAAGTATCTACTCAACATTTCTATAATGTATATAATATCCAGACGCATACATATCTGAGCATACATCAAACTTTATATTGTTAATGCATAGGGAATCATCTATATTTTTCATTTCTCAAGATTGCTTTTGAGGTACTGTTTAAGAGTAAACTTATTTCTGTTAGCCATAGAAGTATCTCCTGATTTATAATCTCGAATGTCATATGTTTTCTAGAATCCTTTTGACATATAAAATAAGGAAAAAATATTTACACCCACAAAAGTTGTGGTATACACAATTACCATTTGAATTCATCTCAAAATCTAATGAGATGATAACTGTGTGAAATATGAAATACCACTGTTAGAATATCTAGTTTTCGTAGATCTCCTTAATGGCATAAATTTTAGAGCTGGTAGAGTTCTTCTAAATAGAGGTTCTCTAAAATTGTCTAATTCTATTGTATTTTGATCAGGATCAAAGATATAAATCTGATCAAATCAAATAACACTTATAAGAATATATTTCTCTTGCGAGACAATATCTCTAACTATATCTCCACCCACAGAATCAACATTCTAAAAAAATCGACCATTTCTAAACTCAACAAATGACCTTATTTATGGAATCATAAAATTTATACCATTTAAAATTTTCAAAGTATTTTATAAAATAATAATTAACTATCCTAACTTTCAGCTTTCTTTCATTAGGCATAATAGACTTAAGCTCAGCTCGACAACCTCAAATGTGTAGATATTTAAACTACAATGTGTGACTGTCCAAAGTTCGTAAGGGGTTTTGGTAGTTGGCTTAGTGGGAACCCTGTTTATGATATATATTACAGTCTTGATTGAGCCATATCATGAATAATTATCGATGAACATGATATATCATCTTTGACCATTCCAAGAACCAAAGAGAATGGGCCCCATAAATATCTGTATGTATCCAACGACGTTTGAAGTCATATTGGCTTCATATCCCCTTTTATTGATTTATTTTCCCTTTATACGATTTACGTAAATATCAAAATATGTGAAATTAATGGAATCAAGAATTTCTTCTTACACAAATCTCCATATTCTCTATCTGGATATATAATCCTATCTCTTGTGTTACAACGAAAAAGAATTCTCATTAATTAATTTATACTTTATACTTCAAGTACTAGTTTGCAGGAATTCACTAAATGAAACAGTAGTATTTATGAGATAAAGATTATCGAATCCTGATAAATAATCGGAACTAACCAAATTGGATTTAAAAAAACAAACTAACTTTTCTATTTTCGAAATAACAAATAAAACTGAATTTGTCTAATACAGAAATAAAAAACAAGTTCTGTTGAAAAACGAAACAACAAATGTTTTATATAAATTCAAATAAAATCCAATTTTTAATAATAATCTAAATCTTTATATTGCTTCTACTGGAACTTTATTGTCATCGCCTCTGTAAATGTATCTTTCACCATCATTTGATGATTGACAATTTAAACAATCTTGTATAGATACACTAGTGTGAGTGGTTGCAGCGGAATCTAGCCGCCTAGTATATCCTAGTACTGAAATTAAATTAATCTCAGAACAAACCAAAATATAAAACATACCATTTTTCACAAGTCAGTTGTACTGGTTGGTACACTCCTTTTTTCTATACCTGTTAACACCACAAAAGAAACATTATTTCTTTCCGGGTTCATCCGGTGTCTTTTGTTACTTTTTCTGAGGTGTTGTATCTACAACATCCTTATCTTGTTTTCCTTTTCTTTCCTTTCTTGTCCTTAGTAATCAAGTATTCTTGACTTTTATACCGTTTTGAGATAATATTTGTTAAGAGTGTATCAATTTTAATTTTTTCATTTTTGACAAACTCTCTCTCAATATGCGTAAGAAAAGATTTATCCGTCATAACTAACTTAGATATGGTGCATTTAAATGTTTTTGGGATGACTCACTTTATCATCACTAGACACATGCAATTTAATATCTCTCTCCTTTCTTTCTCCCTCTTTTCAAAGGTACTCTTATCCGTAAGTGGTGGGGAGAATCGGTCCTTAACGTAAGGTCTAAATCCATAACTTAAAAATCGAGCTATTCAACTTAAAATTCAACCTGAACTGGACATTAATATTGGTGGGGATAGTATTAACTATCAAACAGAGAACATATTCTCACATGAAATTTTAAAACCAAATATATTCAAATATGAGTAATCATCATCGCAAGATGCTAGACATTCCATTAATATTTCATTTTTAAATAAAATAATTAACTTATAAATAGTATTTTGGTATAGTAATTAAATGCTGATAATATGAACATGTTAACCAATTATCTCCCTTTGGTCTGATGAATTGGTCACATATAAAATCGAATAGTTATCACACATCTATTACCATAAAGCGTAGATGCAACTCAGTCAAATACGAATATTCTTTTGGGTCTATCAGTATTCACATAAATTACATACATACAATTTTTTATATCTAAAAGTAAATTAATTTCTACATTAGAGATCACTTTGATGATATATCGTTTCAATTACTTCATCTCGAGATATATACAAAACCATAGCTGTAGTAATCAAATACTGACAATAATAATATATCAACCAATTATGTTTCTCTGGGTCGATGAATTTGTCACATGTAAAATTAAAGAATTGTCTTGCATTTATTACCATAGGGTCTTCCTTTGGGTCGATCAGTACTCAAATGAATTGCATGCACAAACTTTTATATCTCAAAATAAATTAATTTTTACAATAGAGTTCATTTTGACGACATGTTTCAATCAATTCTTTTCGAGATATATATAAAACTATATTCATATTTAAATTATATTCGTAATTGAAAAAATTTTAATTTTATCTTGATGGATTTAATTTCCTAAAAATTGAGCTATTTAAAGTCTAATTTTATCAACCTTAAATTGGGTCTATAAAAACTTAATTTACCAAATCTGCCTCATTCATCTTTCTTTTTCCTCCATATACTTACATTGTCTGCATAAGAGTAATGTCTCCACTATTTTTCGACAACTGATACAAGAATTGGTTAATTCTCATTCTGTAATAGGGAGCACCAGAAAAATTCTCATATAGGTGGTGAGTTCATTTATAACCATTTAAGAATTAATCAGTCTTAAATTTATCCCCGTCTTTTTTATAGAATTTTCTTATACATGTTATGCTATTGCATACTAAAAGAATGGTCAACCTTGAACACAAAAGTAATAGTAAAGAATAATAAGGATGAAAGATTCTTTCAATTAAGTCCAGTGAGTTAAAAAAACTTTACATCCACAATTTGATCTATTTAGGTAAAAAAAAAAGTGGCTCATAAATTTCTTTTAAAAAATTGCCTTTTCTTTTTTTTTTTTTTTAAAATGATCATTTTGTGTTGTGAATTTGCAATTAAAAATTAAGAGAACTAAAATAATCTTCCCATGAAACCTTAAAAAAATTGAAATCCGAAAGTTTTCTCTCTTTTTTTTTTAAATAAAAAATTGGAAGTTTTCTTAAAAGAAATGGAATTGCGATTTTTTTTTTGAAACTGAGAAGTCAAATTTTAAATAGGAAATTGAAATTTGAAAGTTTCTCCCTTTGTTATTTACTAAAGACTAGAAAATTTTAAAATGGAATGGAATTGCAATTCTTTTTTTTTGAAATTGGGAAGTTAAACTTTAGAAAAAGAAATTGAAATCTAAGAATTTCCTTTTCCTTTTTGTTTCCCAAAACTGGAGATTTCTTAAAAAAATATTTTATTATAAAGGTTTTTTCTAAAATTTGGAAGTTAGACCTTAAAAAAAAAGAAAAATTATTGAAATTTGGAACTTTCTTTCTTTTTTTTTTCCAAAATCTCGAATTTTCTTAAAAAAAACCAAAATTTAAAAGATTTTTTAAAATTGAAACTTTTCAAAAATATATATTTGAATTTAAAAGTTTTTTAAAAGTAAACCTAATTGCTAAAAACTTTTTTAAAATTGAAATTTCCCCAAAAAAATATTTGCCATAAAAATAGAACACGAAAGATTCTTATCAAAAAGAAAAGAAGTCAATTTTCTTTTAAAAAAAGTACAAAATAACAAAAATCTCTTTGACTCACATATTTCTTCACCGAAAAAATACATTGCTACTGCGAATCTTGTGAGGAAATCTTATATATTTTTTTTAAACACCGGATGTCAATATTGATAAAAACTAGAATTCGATTTTGGAGAAAACTTAATGTTGGCTTCGATAAAAAGCTTAACGCCGAATTTGATAAAAACTGAACGTCGATTTTGATAAAATCTTATATTATTTTATTGAAATACCGGATGTTGACTTTTATAAAAACTAGAAGTCGATAAAAACTTCTCAATTTTTTTTATTGAAATCTACACCTAAACCTCTTGAATATTTTAAAAAAAAAAACATTCATATAAATAATTGTCAGGCATTGTTTCAAAAATCACACAGTACCAAAATTATATTAAATGTTAAAATATGCAAAAAAATTTTGATAAATCAAGTACGAGCTCTGATACCACTTGTTGGGAAAAATGATTTTTATGTAAAATTATATCAAATATCATGTTAAATCATCAAAATTAAAATTTAATCGTATAAACTGAAATTTATATTAGATAGAAATAATATCTGATTCCATAGCCAAATAATTTAATCGAATGAGATCTTGATATGGGTAGAATTTGGGTTCGGTCTTTTAGGTCAAATGTATATTCACAAAACTCTCTATTTGATGGGGATATCATAAGAATAGAGTAATATATTGACCCGGGACCATAACTCTTTTATAGTTGTAGGATAATTTTTACCTTTCAAATTTGTCTATTTAACTTATATCAGCTGTTCTTAAATCACCATTCGATATTTCATATTTAACCCATTATAAATAGTAAATGTCCATAGATATCTACATATTTATTTATTTCATAATATTTACATATTTATTTATTTTTATATCTTATCGGATACATTAAATAAAAAAATATCAAATTTCTGAATTTATCATATCATTTTCGTGTGGGGTTTACATGATAATATGCATTATATATAAATATTTTATAAATAATTAATACTCGAACATTATTTACTTGCCTTTTAAGTTCTATATTTATTTTTGACCTTTTGTTGATCAATTTGTGCTTGGTTATCACTGGATGCCTATTCCATCTGATATGTATGGGTCCCATTTTTAATCGACCAAAATTGCTACATTCTTCGTGACTTCTACTTTGTAACTTTATTTTAATATTTAAAATTTGGCACTTAACAGATTTGAGAAAAAGACAGAGCATAGGAAACCACCATATGGTATGGACCTCTGCCATAAAAGAGGGTTGGGTGGTGCAGGATAGAGTAGGAAAGTAGAAATTTATTTTTAATGATGGATTATAAAATGTAAAGATTATGAAATTGAAGAAGTAAATGTATTGGCTTTTACAGAATAAACAAATAAATACTGTTTAAAGAACTAAATAATGTTTTAACCAAATAAACTAAATTCTATATGATAATCTAATTTGACTAATATCAATTAAAGTTAGATAATTTAAGCAAACATTCAATAAATTATCACCTTGATATGTAGAATTATCAATAAATAATTATTTATTAAATATGATATGTTTAAATTTTAATAATAATTTTAATTTATTTAATAATTATAAAAATAAAAGATATGAAAAGTTTGAATTTGAAATCTTCAAAGTGATTATTGGGTCAAATAAATTCAGACTTTTTCACCGTTTTCATTTGTTCTACGTCTCTCTCTCTCTCTCCTCCCTATGGTCTGAAGCCTGCGTAGGACAATGATTACGGCCCGCGGAGCAGCTATCTGTTGCATGGATTATTAAATTTCGTAGGCCTCCTCCCACGTGCAGCTTCCCCACCCGTTCCTCATCTTTTTACTCGATCTCAAATTTATTTGTCATTCATCTCGGTTTCCCCATTTGTTCTCTCTCTCTCGCTCTCTCAGTAAAAAAACATAAATAAAATTAATGAATGACCCTCAATCTGTATCCTGAACAAGCGTCATCGGATGGTAGACCTCAATCTTTCTTAAAAATAAATTTTATAAAATATTTTTAAGCTTCTCTCTCTCTAATTAAGTTTGACCAATTATACATGCGAGTAGTTTTAAAAGCTTTCTTGACCCTTTCAGCTTCCATATTTGTATCTATTTTCTTGCTCTCTCATTAATTGGCTTCCAGTGATACTCCGCTATCTCATTTGAATATCTTTATCGTGGAATTAGAAAAAAGAAAAAAAAAATTCAAACCTTAAACCCTAGTTTTGACACCACCAACCCAGATACGCGAGTCGATGAAACCAGACACATTACATGTGTCTCTTCCAAGAATACGTAGAGAGAGAGAGAGAGAGGGGGGGGGGTAGAGAATAAAAAGGGCATAGGATCATTCGGTACTAAAGGGAGACTTTGGTTTTGGAAGTTTGTGCTTTGGTTAACGGCCCGTACCCTAGTTTTGACCCGACCATATTTAGTATTCCAATTTGGTATCTATAGTTCTGGTTGACCCTTTCTAGTGAAGAGAGAGAGAGAGCCCCCGGTTTTTGAGAGCGAGCCCCGATTTATTTTGGGGGTTGGAGGGGGGTCCTACGGTATTGAAGACGAGGGAGGCAAATGGTCCATGAAGATATCACGCTAGGGAGTGTGTTAAGTGAATGGACTGACGTGAGTGTCATGAAGATGTCATGTTAGGAAGAGAGCATTTATTGGGTCAAATAAATTTGAGACCTTTTTCATTTGTTCTACATCTCTCTCTCTCTTAGTCTGAAGCCGGCGCAGGACAATGATTACGGCCCGCAGAGCAGATATTTGTTGCAAGCATAATTCAACTTCGTAGGCCTCCTCCCATGTGCAGCTTCCCCATCCCGTTCCTCATCCTTTTTTCTCTCTCAAATTTATTGCTCATTTATTGGTTTCTCCACTTGTTCTCTCTTTCTCTCTCTCTCTCTCTCTCAATGGTCTGAAGCCGGCGTAGGACAATGATTACGGCCCGCAGAGCAGCTATCTGTTATATGCATTATTAAACTTCGTAGGCCTCCTCCCACGTGCAGCTTCCCCCTCCCGATCCTCATCTTTTTTTTTTTCTATCTCAGATTTATCGGTCATTCATTGGTTTCTCCATTTGCTCTCTCTCTCTCTCTCTCTCTCTCTCTCTCTCTCTCTCTCTCTCTCTCTCTCTCTCTCTCTCTCTCTCTACCCTTTATTTGGACAAATCCCATTCGAACATGGTGGGGGACAGATGTTGAGTGTTAGAGAGAGGTAGAGCGGAAAAGGGGACGGTGAGTTTTGATGACCTGCCCGGTTGGCAGGGTTGTTCATATGCATAGCCCCTCATCTCTCCCCTCACTTGACCTTATTAATCTCAGCAACCCAAATCCACTCTCACAACTTTATGAGTATCATACACGCGGACTTTTTGTACATCATTGTGTCTGTTTCGTGACACATAGATATTCATGAGGGCGTCAGAAATAATATCCCCGTATCCTTCTTCTAAACCTCGACATATGGGCAAAAAAAAAAAAAAAAAAAAAACTTGCATTTTGTTTTGGCGTACGTTGTCAACTTCAACGGCAAAACTCAATTATTATCGATGACAATTATATTTTTCCACTCCATGACAATGATTTATATAATTAATATGCCGATGAATTTAAGAACATTAATATCATTTAAATAAAATTTTAAATTTAACTTTTATATATATTATAAAAATAATAATTAGAAGAGTTTTAATCTTAAAATTTTAATATGATTCAAATAAAATAAAATTTAATATAATTATCAAATATTGATAGATTATAAATCAATATTTATATAAATTGAATTATAATTTTTTTTTGAATTTCTTATTTATCCTATTCAACCGATCGATATCATATTTTATAAAAACTAATTTTGGGAGGCATGATATGAAGTGAAATCGAATGACCATTTGCATCTCTTGCTTCCTTTCCCAATTCTCCTAAATTGTTCCAGAAATAAATTTGTTTTATTTTTAAAATATATCAAAAGTTGAAAAGCCAAAAAGAAAATTTTAAAAACGATATAAAAAATAGTAAAATCTTTTATCTATAAAATATATAAAAAATTGAAAAAAGAAAAAAAAAGGTGAACTACAATTTGTTAATTGTGAAAATAAGAAAATTTATTTTTGAAGATTGATTTGAAACTGACAATGATGATTAAACCAAAAAAAGGATTTAAAAGTAAATATCAAGAACATTTTTTCTTCTTTGCTTGGTAAAATAGTAGAACAATGAAGGGGGGAAGCAGTGTTCTTGCCCCCTTTTCGAGAAAAAAGAAAGACAAAATATATAAAACATGAATATATACATGAATGATTTTATAATTTTCATGGGACAATATACATCTACTAAAAAACTTTTAGGTGGCAATTGCCCCCTCTTCACCATTTGTCTTCACGTCACCATCCTGTGTCCAATCATGTTGTGTGCTATGAATAAGAGCAACAAAATAGGTTTAGAAAAAAAAATTGTCAAGAAGGAGATTTCGCTGGTTGCCATGACTTTTCACAAAAAGATTATGGGACAGCCATCTCTTCGGGCAGCATATATAATTGAATTAGGAAGGCAAAAAAGGAAAGATCTTCTCATATTTGTAAGAAAATATTTGGTGCCTTTAAAATACAAAATAGGCAAGAGTCTGTGTATGGCTCCTCGAAGCTCAATATTGCATTTGCTTCAATTAACCCCTCTGTCTCTCTCTAATGCGGTTGGATCAGATACTTTAATAACAACTGCATTTGCTTCTATAAATTCAACCTCTCCAAAGTCCAAATCCCTAACTCTCTCCTCACTCTCTCTCTCTCTCTAAATCCCCCCTCTCTCCTCACTCTCTCTCTCTCTCGCTCTCTCTCTCTCTCTCTCTCTGGGTACCCATTCCTCGAACCTAGGACGAGAACAAAAATATATCCTAGGTGATTCCACCAATTGGACCAAGGAGGGATGGTCTCTCTCTAAACCCCTCTGTCTCTGTTTCTCTGTCTCTCTCGACCCCTCGCTTCTCTGGGTTTAGAAAACTTCTGTCCTATTGGGGTCGTTCGTATACGACTATGGAAGCCATGAAGCTATTAAAGCCATCAATGTGTGGCTTTGATGGCTTCCCGTATTGATGGCTTTGTTGGCTTCGATGGCTTCCCGTAGTCGTATACGGGTGATGTCAATACAGAAGAACCGCAATATCACAGCTAGCATCGGCAGTGTCAATACTGATAAGGATTCCGCATAATGGATATTATGACTTCCTCTTCCAGTTTGGGTGGGATTATTTGATCTCTTAACAGACCAGATTATATATATTATTTTTGTTAGAGACCAGAATTTCTTCTTACTTTCAATGGTACAATAATGTTTTTTTTTTTTTTTCAATGGTTTGATCAGGAAAAAACCCTTTGATGCTTGTGAAGTTTCTCGATTTAGGCCAAGAAAGCAAAAACCCAAACGTGGATTTCAACAAAATCTCAAGCATTAATTTGTTTATCCAAAATCTGATTTGATTTGACATTAAAAACCCTTTAATTTTTTCTCTTCATTTAATAGTATTCATGTATGTTTTTTTCTATTCTTTTGGTGGGTCAAGCTTATAAGGTTTGAAACATGTTTTGCAGATGACAAAGAAAAACAAGGAAAAGTATGTGCATGACATGGAAATTTGCAAGCGGAAAAAAGAAGAGAAAGCTAAGGATCTTAAGAAGGCAGAGGATGAGCTTACAAAAATTCAGAAGCATCAAGCCTTACAACTACTAAAGAAGAAGCTGAGAATATAATCTAGGTATATTAGTTAATTTAATGTTAATTAATCACTATTCATTGTTTGCTTTATGCTTTTGCGAGGACTAATTTGATTGTGATTTGTGAGGACTAATAAAATAGAAAGCTAAAGAGAGAAGGAAGAAGGAAAAGGAAGAGAAAAATGCAAACTCAAAGAAGCCTGAGAGGCCTGCCTCTTCATTCCTTCTTTTCAGGTAAAAATTAGTATTAATGACATTTCTCGTTGTCTAATTTTATTAAAAAAATTGGCAGCAAAGAAGTAATGGAAGATTATCTCGGAAAGAAAGAGTTTTTCTGTTTTTCCTTTTTTTCCCCTCCACGTTGTGGTATTGCATACGCACTCTCTCTCTCTCTCTCTCTCTCTCTCTAATTTTCTATAAAATGAAGAAGGGACGCGCTCTCCTCTCTCTCTCTCTCTCTACCATTTTTAACACTATAGAGAAGCGTGAAAGACCCCTTGTTTATATGCGACGATTACGAGATTTAGAGATTAGTGTGCCATGATCTTAATGATTATGGTGTATGCAAGTTATTCCTATATGCTTTCCGTTTTCTCTCTCTCTCTCTTTATCTCTCTAAAGGTTGGACACATGCGCTCGATCTCTCTCTCACTCTCTGAGTAGGGTAAATGGAGACATTTGGGTCTAGGTGCTGATTATGAGAGTGATTCCTTTCTCTTGTGAAGGTTTGTCTTTGTCCTTGTCTTTGTTTCTAAACATTTACTTTGTTCGATGCTTATTTTACTTGTTGCTCTTTGTATTTGTTTCTAATTCAAAAATATTGTTTTTTTTGTTTCTGTTGAGAAGAGTGGTGTGTCTAATGGTGATGATGTATGGAGACGATATTCTCTATTCTCAGGATTTGTATTTGTAAGGTTTTGCTTGGGTTTGTGTTGTTTTGCTGCTCTTTCATTTTTATTGTTAATTTTTTTCAGCTTCTGGAGAGTGTTGTGTAAGTATTTACTGTGAGATTTTGATTTTCTTGCTTGGTTGGGTTTTGGTATTTCTTTGGTTTTGATTCTTATTGTTTGTTTTTCATTTGTTTTGTGATTTTTTTTTTTTGTATTTGTCTTTTGCTCCTGTTTTTACTAGACTACAACTAACTATGTCTCAATTTTTCTACACTTGGTAGGTAGTTCTGTATTTGGTAGTTCTCCAATAGCACTTTGGTGGTTTTGCTGATCGTTCTTTCCGCAATGGCTCGGTTCTGCGATAGCTCCGCTCCGTGGTTCTGCAATTGCACTTTGTTGGTTCTGCAATAACTCAGTTCTGTAATTCTGTTAGTGGTTCTTTCTGTAATAGCACTTTGGTGATTCTGTAATAGTTCTGTAAAAACTAAGTTCTGGGTTTAGGGTAGTTCTGTAATAGCTTTACTCGGTTCTGCAATCGTGAGCCTTGGGTCTGCGGAATTTTATAGTTTGTTTGGTTGTTTTGTTAAATACTTGTTTGGTCACTCTTTGTATCGTTTTTTGTTATATTGTTTTCTATACAGGTCACCGTTATCGTTTGGTTTCTACATATGTCGTGAATCTTTGTGTTATAATGTATAAGGTGGATTTATAATTGACGTTTCAAGGCTATTGATTTTGTAGAACAACTATAAAGAGATTTTAAAGTACTTTTTTTTGTTTTTTTTTTAAGATAATGGCGTATGAAGTCTAGAATTCTTGATTGATGGATCTGAGTTGGAAAGCCAAAAAATAACACTTGTAATAATGTATTTAGTGTTAGATAAATATGTGAATATTTACATTCAATATTAAAATAATATTTAATGTTACAGGAATGCCATGACATATAAAAAAAGGGTCATTTTATGTGATTGGGAATTCAAATAATATAATATTAATATTGATATTAATATTATTATTTTATGTAATATAATGATATGAGATCATTGATTAAGAAATTATATTAAGATATATCAAAATTTACGATTAGATTCAATTGAAACAAATAAGAATGAAAAAAAGAGATGGTACAAAACTGAGTGGTTTTGTGCAGTGTAGAACTCCGAAATTCTGCATAATGCAGAAGTGCGAAACTGCAGAACTATGTGGTTCTGTGCATTACAGAATTGAGTGGCTCTGCGTATTGCAGAACTACAGAACTCCATAGTTCTGCACAGTGTAGAACAATGCAAAAGTCTGGAACTTCAAAACTATGTGATTCTGCACATTGCAGAACTGCAGAATTGCATAGTTTAGCACAGTGTAGAATTTCATTGTGTTGAACTGTATTGTTCTATGCGTGGTGTAGATGCACCGTTATCGTTTAGTTTCTTGATATGTCATAGATGTTGGTGTGTTATAATGTATAAGGTAAATTTACAGCTGATGCTTCAAAACTACTGAATATGCAGAACAACTATATGAAGACGTAGAAGTGCTTTTTTTTTTTTTTTTTTAATAATGTCATCTAAAATCTGGATTTTTTGATTGATGAGTTTGAGTTGGAGAGTTGGAGAGCCGGAGAATAGTACTTGTAATGTTGTATTTAATGTTAGATAAATATGTGAATATTTACATTCAATATTAATAAAGGCTTTAGCGTCACAAGAATGTCGTAACATATAAAAAAAGATGGTTATTTGTGATGGTGGATTCGAATAAATAAAAATGAAAAATGAGAAAAAAAAGGGACATGATGCAGAACAAAGTAGCTCTACATCGTGTAGAACTCCGAAGTTCTGTGTTGTGCAAGACTACGGAACTCAGAACTATGTGTGCTATTCGAAACCACTTTCTTTCTTTCTTTTTTCTCCTCCTTTATTTATCTATTTATCTTGGTGTGCGGTTGTAAGAATGCATGCAATGTGATAATTTTATTTTATTTTTATGGTTGAACAAATTCAGTGTTTCGTTGTTTAGTTATCTCAGAGTTACAGGTATGAGTGTTGCTAACAAAAAATGGATTGTTTTGCAATGTAGAACCACCATAATTATGCATGGTGTAGAACTATTGGGTAGTTTTGAATAGTACAGAACTACCGATGATTACACTTGGAATATTAGAAATGTTTGAAAAAAATAAATGATCTATGATAAATTTTCCTTGATATTATCATAATGTAAAAATTATAATTATAAAAATATTAATTAAAAAGGTGAAAACTTTTAAATATTAAAAAAATATTATTTCTTTAGGCCATGTGTTGTTCGTATAATGATGATTTTATTATAAATTTTTTTGATTATAGTAAAAATACGAAAAAGAATTATATAGATCGTTTTGTTTTTTTATCATTATTTTTTTTATTATATACGAGTGTTGCTGACAAAAGTTTGATGGTTTTGTGGTACAGAACTACCGTAATTCTGTATAGTACAGAACTACTTATTGGTTCTGCATAGTGCAGAACTACCAATGCTTTCTATCGTCGACCTTCATTTGGATATCTAAACAAAACAAAAACAAATATTTTCGGGTGCTTTAAAAATAATAATAATAATTTAAAAGATTAAAAAACTCCATTGATTTAAAATTTTCATTTGTTATTTATAATTAAACTATTTAAAATTAATTACACCAACATGTCTTATTTAAAAGAAGAAAAAAATTTTTTTTTTGGTCAACCTTTCGGATTTAAAAAAAAAATTAGTGTTTGTCATTGAAAGTAGACAACTTCATCAATGAAGGCGTGTGGTTCTGCTCAGTAGAACTACAGTAAAACAATATAGTTCTGCTATACTACAGAACCACATGGTTCTGCTGAGCAGCAGATCTAGAACTATATAGTTCTGCTGCATAGCAGAACATTATCGTTCTGTTCGGTAGAACTATGCGGAACTACATGCTATGGAGAATTCTATAGCTCTGCATACTATTATTCGAATATTCAATTATTAAGAATTAAAAAAATAATTTACTTGAATATTTGATATTTATTTTAAAAAAATATAAAATTATAACATAAAATGTGAAAATATTAAATGATAAATCAAAACAATATTATTAATATTTTTCTTTAAATAGATTTATAAATATTTTTATTCTTATAAAATTTTAAATTGCATATTAATATTTATAAGTTTTAGTTTTCGTTTATTATTTAATATTTTTATATTTTATATTACGATTAACATTTTTTTTTAAATTCTGATTTAAGAAGTTTTAGTTAGACAAAAATTAAAATTATTAGAGTAAATGTTTTAGATAAACAATATTTCTTAAAAAGATTAAAACTCTAATTTGAAAACTCTGTTATTAACTCTAAGCAATTCCTAGATTACTTGAAAAAAAATAAAATGAGTTTTAACTTATAGAGTTAGATCATTTATACATAAATAGATCAACGTAAACTCATATTGAATACCAACCAAAATAATATTTAATTTATTGTATGAAATCTTTAAATAACTAAATTATTTTTGATATTTTATATATTTTACAAACTTTAAATTAAATATTAATATTGTGTGTTTTTATATTTAAATTATTAAATATTATAATTTCAAATTAATATTTATATATTTTAACTTTCACACAGATATTAATATTATGCATATTATGTCAACCCACTCCAAAGAGCTACAACGTCATGTTCTCCGCGCGCAGAACTAAAACGTCCTGCACTATTCCATTGTTCTGGGCATTTCATTGTTTTGTATTCATGATTCTGTATTTGCACTTCAGTTTGCTTTTAATATTATCAAAATATTTTAACATTTAAAATATTTACAAAACTATGGTTTTTAATAATATTTCACTCTTTGTCAAAAACTTTTACGTAAAAGGAAAAAAATTATATTTGTTTTACAGAAACAAATCCAATTTAAATTTTTTAAAATCATTTGGATGTAAATTCTAAATCATTTACACCATCACAACCCTAAACAAAAAAAAAATAATATATTTTCAGGTGCTTTAAAAATAATAATAATATTTTGGAAGATTAAAAAATACCATTGAATTAAAAATTTCATTAGTTATTTATATGTAAACTATTTAAAATTAATTATACGAATATGTTTTATTTAGAAGAAGAAAAAAAGTTTTTTTTTTTGGACAACCTTACGGATTTTTAAAAAGAAAAAAATTAATGTTCGTCAACGAAACCAGGCACCTTCGTCAACGAAGGAGTGTGGTTCTGTTGGGTTCTCCTGAGCAGAACCATCAGCAAAACTACAGCAGAACGATGTAGTTCTGCTATGCTGCGGAACCACATGTTTCTGCTGAGCAGCAGAACCATGTCGTTCTGCAATTCTGCTAAGTAACAGAACTATATAGTTTTGCTATGCAAAACTCCATAGCTCTGCATATCACCATATTATTTGAATATTCAATTTTTTTGAATTTTAAAAATAATTTATTTGAATATTTGATATTTATTTAAATAAAATATGAAATTGTAACATAAAATGTGAAAATATTAAATGATGAAGCAAAACAATATTATTAATATTTTTCTTTAAATAGATTTATAAATTTTTTTATCATTTAAAATTGTATAAGAATAAAATTAACAAATTAGATATATAATTTTTAATATATAGCATGCACACCACGCACTAAAGTAACATGTTGTCACGCCTCTTTTTATATAAAAAAATGCCTAAAAAAAAAGAATATACAAGCACTCAAAAATAATTATATCATTTAAACATAACATTACACAGATAATTTTTTTTCAAATATAATTTATTTAATATCTAATGTATGCAAAAGTGTGAAACTGCAGAACTGTGTGATTCAATGCATTGCAGAACTATAAAACTCCATAGTTCTGCACGGTGCAGAACTTCATAGTGCATATAAGAATGAAAAAGGGAGATGGCGGAGAACTAAGTGGTTCTGTGCAGTGCAGAACTCCGAAGTTCTGTGCTATGCAGAAATGCGGAACTGCAGAACTATATGGTTTTGCGCATTGCAGTATTGCAGAACTGCATGGTTCAGCATAGTGTAGAACTTCATTGTACTGAACTACATTGTTCTGCACATGGTGTAGGTACACCGTTATCGTTTAATTTCTTGATATGTCGTGAATGTTGGTGTGTTATAATATATAAGGTGAATTTACAACTGATATTTCAAAACTACTGAAGATGCAGAATAACTATATGAAGATGTAGAAGTGTATTTTTTTTTTTTTAATAATGGTGTCTAAAATCTGGATTTTTTAATTGATGAGTTTGAGCAGGTGAGCCAAAGAATAGTACTTGTGATGATATATTTAATGTTAGATAAATATGTGAATATTTACATTCAATATTAATATAGTATTTAATGTCACAGGAATATCATAACATATAAAAAAAATGTGGTTCTTTGTGATGGTGGATTCAAATAATATAATATTAATATTAATAGTATTTTTTTAAAATAATATAATGATATAAGATTATACGATTTTAATCCAGTTAAGAAAAATAGGAATGAAAAAGGGGGAAAAAAGGGACACGTGCAGAACTAAGTAGCTCTACATCGTGTAGAACTCTGAATTTCTGTGCTGTGCAGGACTGCGGAACTGCAGAACTATGTGCGCTATTTGAAACAACTTTCTTTCTTTTTTTTTTTCCTCCTCTATTTATATATTTATCTTGGTGTGCAGTTGTAAGAATGCAAGCAATGTGATAATTTTATTTTATTTTTATGATTGAACAAATTCAGTGTTTCGGTGTTTAGTTACCTCAGAGTTACAGGTACAAGCATTGCTAACAAATAAATGGGTTGTTCTGCAGTGCAGAACCCCACCATAATTATGCATAATGCAGAACTACCGATCCTTTTTATTAGAAAAAACAATTATATGATTACACTAGGAATATTAGAGATATTTGAAAAAAAATAAATGATCTATGATAAATTTTTCATACTATTATAATAATGTAAAAAATATAATTATAAAAATATTAATTACAAAGGTGGAAATTTTTTAATATTAAAAAATTTTATTTCTTTGGGCCATGTGTTGTTCGCATAATGATTTTATTATAAATTTTTCTGATTACAGTAAAAATACGAAAAAGAATTATATAGGTCATTTTGTTTTTTTATCATTTTTTTTTTATTATATACGAATGTTGCTGACAAAAGTTTGGTGATTTTGCGGTGCAGAACTATCGTAATTCTGCATAGTACAGAACTACTTATTGGTTCTGCATAGTACGGAACTACCGATGCTTTCCATCGCCGACCTTCATTTGGGCATCTAAACAAAACAAAAACAAATGTTTTCATGTGTTTTAAAAATAATAATAATAATTTGGAAGATTAAAAAACTTTATTGAATTAAAATTTTCATTTGTTATTTATAAACAAACCATTTAAAATTAATTACACCAATATGTCTTATTTAAAAGAAGAAAAAAAGTTTTTTTTTTTGACAACATTTCGGATTTAAAAAAAAAATTAATGCTTGTCAAAGAAAGCATGCAACTTCATCAGCAAAAGCATGTGGTTTTGCTTAGCAGAACTACAGCAGAACAATGTTGTTCTGCTATACTGTAGAATCACATGGTTCTGTTGAGCAGCAGAACTATATGATTCTGCTGAGCAACAGATCTACATCGTTCTGCTGCATAGCAGAAAATATCATTCTGCTTGATAGAACTATGCATAACTACATAGCAGAACTACATAATTTTGCTATGCAGAATTCCATAGCTCTGCATACCACCGTATTTTTAGAAATTTTTAATACAATTTCAAAAACTTTACAAAATTTAGCCCCTGAAGAAAAAAATTCATCGACAAAGGCATTACAAGTATTTTAGATATTTTTAATATAATCATAAAATTTTTTAATCAAATTATTATTATTTTTTTGCATAGTATTATAATAATATGCTTTTAATTTTTTTAATCATAGATATTTTCAAAATTTTTAACTTGATATTTCTATAATCTTAAATAAATATTATTTTATCAAAATCACAATGAATGAAGTCATCAGAGAAAAACTAAAAAAAAAAATCACCATCAAGTATGAAGTCACACCTACGTCGATGAAGCTGTATATTTTGGTCGAAGAAACATTCACAGTCATTGTTCTTTTTTCTTTCTGGATTGCGTGAAAAAGAAAATAGATTTTCTTTATTTCTTTAACTAATCCATATTATTATGAAAAATTACAAATTCAACTTCAAAATCGTAATATAATTTTATTAATTATGATTTTTTTTTAATTTTAAAAAAATTTCATGTATGGTGAGGATCGGTATTTTTATTTTAATGTTGTGAAAAATTTTTGGTGCATATATAAAAATACTTTGATTTAATTTTATGATATTCGAAAAATTAGAATTTTAAAAATAATAAGAAAATTTTATTTTACTGATATTTTTAGATTAAAAAAATACAGGCACAAAAATTGACAGAATTATCTGCGAAGTGCAGAACCACGAGGGTGGTTCTGCGAAATGCATAACTATCCAAGTCGTTTTGCGAGGTGCAGAACCAACATAGTAGTTATGCGAAATGCAGAATTACCAGGATGGTTTTGCGAAATGCAGAACTACCCATGTAGTTCTGCGAAGTGCAGAACTACCCATGTAGTTCTGCGAAGTGCAGAACTACCCATGTAGTTCTGCGAAGTGCAGAACTACCCATGTAGTTCTGCGAAGTGCAGAACTACCCTTATAGTTCTGCTTATTTACCAAAATAGTTTTGCCAAGTGCAGAACTATCAAGATAATTTAATATTCAACTTAATATTTTTTAAATTATTTAATTTTAATATAATATTACAAGTAATAAACAATTTGGATATATATAAAAAATATATAATATTTAATATATAAATTATTAAATACTAATTTTTAATCTTACAGATTAATATTAATACTAAAAAAGTATTAAATTTGTAAGAATAAAATATTTAAAATATGTAATATTTTATTTTAAAACATGAAGTATTAATATTTAATATATTAAAATAGTAAAGCTAAAATTTATATATTAAAAAGTTTTACAATTTGTAAAATTTAAAAAATTCTTATTAGTCGACCTCGGTGGGCTGCCATTCAGAAAATTTACAAAATTTAGCCCCTTAAAAAAAAATTTCGTCGAAGAAGGCATTACAAATATTTTAGATATTTTTAATACAATCATAAAATTTTTTAATCAAATTATTATTTAATTTGCATGGTATTATAATATGATACTTTTAATTTTTTTAATTAAAAATATTTTCAAATTTTTTAATTTGATATTTCTATAATCTTAAATAAATATTATTTTATCAAAATCACAATTTATGAAATCACTAAGGAGAAATTAAAATAAAAAAAATCACCATCGAGTACAAAGTCACCATTGCGTGGATGAAACTGTATACTTTGATTGATGAAACATTCACACTAATTGTTCTTCTTCCCATCTGGATTGTATGCAATTGTAAAAGTCCATACAATATAATAATTTTATTATAGTTTTTATAATTGAACGATCATCAAATTGATGATCCATATATTAAATAATAAAAAGAAAACACCTCTTGTTCGATCATGAGAGTTATTCGGCAAGTGTCTGTGGAGTATATCTGTTCGGCTATTGGGTATTCGATAATAGAGTAGCTGTTCTGCTGCAAGTCCTTGTCTTGCGATCATTTCATTGTTTAATTACCTCTAAGTTAGAAGTACGAGTGTTGCTAACAAAAGTTTTTAATTTTTATCCAGGTAATTTTCTATTAAAAATCATTAATTTCAAATTTCAAATTTTATTAATATTGATAAAAACTAATTTAATGATATTATTTAAATATATCAAAAAAGAAAAAACTAATAGGGAGTTAGATAAGAAGAGGAAAAAAAAAAGGAAATTGCATAACTAAGTTCTACACTGCAGAACCAGGTAGTTCTGCGATTTGCAGAATTTGGAAGTTCTACGATATGCAGAACCAAGTAGTTCTGCGATTTGCAGAACTTCGGAGAACCAGGAAGTTTTGCGATATGCAAAAGGCGATCTGCAGAACTAGGTAGTTATGCGATATGTAGAACTAGGTAGTTCTGATATTTCCTGTGACAGATTTTTAGATATATATTGTTGTTTTAAAAATAATATTTAAGAAATGCATGAGTTAAATTAAAATTTTCATTTCTGATTAATCTATTATTTATACACAAATTATTAAAAATTATTTAATTTTTTATGTATTTTTGTGTGGATGGACATATTTTATTTAAAGCAACAAAAAAACGTTTTTTTTTTTTTACAAACTTTTAGATTTTTTGGAAATAACATTCGAGAAAATTTAAAAAATTCATGAACCAATTTATTAAAAATTTATCCTTACTCATATACAAACTATATAAACTGAAAAATAAAAAATAAAAGCAAATTTAAAATCACTCCCGAAATCCCAAACCCATTTTTGTCCACCTCGACTAAGCTTTTCTACCTTCGCCAATAAAATTTTTTTTAATTATCTGTATATAAAGATAAATTTATAAGAAAAAAATTACTAACCTAGATTATCGTTTCAACCAATTGATATATTGCATGAAGTTCTACGCTGTTCGAAGCAACTTTCTTTTTTTTTCCCTCATCTATTTATCTTGGCATGCAGTTGTAAAAGTGCATGCAATATAATAATTTTATTATAGTTTTTGTAACTAAACAATCATCAAATTCATGATCCATATATTAACTAATAAAAACAAAACACCTCTTCTTTGATCATGAGAGTTATTCGGCAAGTGCCTATGGAGTATATTTGTTCGGCTTTTAGGTATTCGATCATACAGTAGCTGTTCTATTGCAAGTCCTTGTCTTGCGCTCATTTCGTTGTTCAATTACCTCTGACTTACAAGTACAGTGTTGCTAACAAAAGTTTTTTATTTTTATCAGGGTAATTTTCTAATTAAAATCCTTAATTTCAAATTTCAAATTTTATTAATAGTGATAAAAATTAATTCAATGATATCATCTAAATATATCAAAAAAAAATGAACAGGGAGTGAGATAAGAAGATGAAAAAAAAAGGAAATTTCAGAACAATAGTTCTGCATGGTGCAGAACTAGGTAGTTCTGCGATTTGCATAACAAGGTAGTTCTGGGATTTGCAGAACTAGGAAGTTCTGCGATGTGCAGAACTTGGAAGTTTTAAGTGTAGAACAGGTAGTTATGCGATTTGCAGAACAAGGTAGTTATGTGATTTGCAAAACTTGGTGGTTCTGCGATTTGCAGAACTAGGTGGTTCTGCTATTTGCAGAACTAGGAAGTTCTGCTATTTGCAGAAGGTGATCTGTAGAACTAGGTAGTTCTGCATTACGCAGAACTCGCAGAACTAAAAAAAATATTTCCTGTGACAGAATTTTAGATTTACAATGGTGTTTTAAAAATAATATCTAAGAAGTGCATGAACTAGTTAAAATTTTCATTTATGATTAATCTATTATTTATACACAGATTATTAAAAATTATTTACTTTTTTTGTATTTTTATGTAGATGGATATATTTTATTTAAAGCGACAAAAAAACTTTTATTCTTTTACAAACTTTTGGATTTTTTGGAAATAACATTCGAGAAAATTTAAAAAGTTCACGAACCAATTTATTAAAATCTAATGGGATATTGCTGTATCTTGCGCATCGGAGATTGGAGAGTGGTGTCACATGATCTTGTGTGTTTTCTTTGACTATCCCTCTGCTTGTATATAAACAGAGCAAATCAACAGAGGAAGAGATTGTAACTGTTTCTCTACCTTTTTCTTTCTCTATGTAGGCAAGGCAGATGGAGATGATGATGGCTTGTTTATTTTTTTTTTTTTTGTGTTTCAAACATTTATTTGTTTTGTGCAAAACTTGTTTGTTGCTCTTTGCGTTGTTTTCTATAAAAGCCATAGTATCGTTTGATTTCTTGATATGTCATGAATTTTGAAAAATATAATAAATGGTAACTGATATTTGATGCTCGATTGGATTTCAGGGATGCAGACTTGTTGGCAGAGAGAGACAAATGGAGGAAGTGAGAGAGGAGTGAGATTTGGGGTTTGCAGAACAGGCTCTCACACAACAAGCAACACTTGTTATTAAATGTTAACAATATTTAGTCTACAATGAACTGTTGAATGGGGAACAGGCACACGCAGAACAGGGGTTCACAGAACAGACAGTGCCCGTCATTAAATGTTAACCATATCAATCCTGAAATGAAGCAACAAAATGATGTTATTATGTAAAAGAAGGTGGATTTACAATTCACACTTCAGAGATCAATTTGCGATTAGTAAAATTAATAAAATCTGAAATTTTAGACTAATGGGTTTCGGCCGAAGAGCCAAAGAACAACACTCACAACCATTGAGATAAGTGATAGCCACTGAACCGTGGAACAGGCAAGCGCAGGAGAGGATTCATAGAAGTACTTAATGTATATATATATAATGGCGTGCAGAACAACTTAATGCAAATACAGAATTACTTTTTTTATGGCATGTATGCAGAACTACTTGTAATATTGAATGTAAAAATATTAAATAATAATGCAAAACTACATCATTTAAATTCAATGATTTAATTTAAGCAAACTTATTAAAATTTTTATCTGATTTTGATAGGAAAAAAACATTTAAATTAATAAATATTTGTTTAACATTAAATATATTATACTAAAATAGAGAAAATATATTATGTTTAGATGGAAAGCATATTTGTATAGTGTTATATTTAAACATGTTTAAATGTTTGTTGTTGGAGTTTATATAAAAAAAAAAAAAAAAAAAAAGAAAAATTTGATAAGTTTATAGTTTTTTAAATTAACAAGATAAATATATCATGTTAATTTATAGTATAAAATGTTAAAAAAAAAATTAATAACAAACTGAAACTACCATGGTTTATTAGAGTTTATATCAGGCATAGTACAGAACGAATGTGGTTCTGCACTATGCAGAACTATCGTGGTTCCGCACACTACAGAACTACCGTCATTCTACACTATGCAGAACTATAGTGATGCGGCACAAAACCACGATGGTTCTGCAGAGCACTAAGTAGTCGTACCAAGTGATTCTGCACTATACAAAAATATTAAATAACAAACCAAAATGACATTAATCAATTTATCAAAATATTTTTTTAAAATAAAAAATTATTTCAAAACTGGAATATTTAAATTTTAATATTTAGATATTTAAATAAAATATTAACTTGTAATATAAAATGTAAAAATATTAAATAATAATGCAAAACTACATCATTTAAATTCAATAATTTAATTTAAACAAACTTATAAAAAAATTTATCTGATTTTAAACTGTATAAGGAAAAAAAAAATTTAAATTAATAAATATTTGTTTAGAATTAAATATATTATATTAGAATAGAAAAAATATATTATATTAAAATGGAAAAACTATTTCTATGGTGTTATATTTAGATCTTGTAGTCATGTGACTCAACTATAGAGCAGAAGTCATGTAGAAAGATCATCAAAAAATTAGTTCTGCACTCAGATCTATAGTTTGACGGTGCAGAACACGGTGGTTCTACGGAGCAGCAAGTAGTTATGCACTATGCAAATATATTATAATTATAAAATTATTATAATTTCAAATTAATTTTCATATATTTTAAATTTTATTCGGATATTAATATTATAGAGATATTCTTTAATTTTAATTTAGGATATTTAATATTAAATCACTATTTAAATATTTAAATAATGTGTATAGTAGAAATACAATTTGTAAAAATTACAATTTAAAATTTTCAATTGATTACCAAGAACTTAACAATTGGAACTCTAATGGGAATTTAAAATTTGAGGGTCTATCAATCAAAAGTTTAAGAAAGTTCCTCTATAGCCTAAAAGCTAAAATCTATATTTATGTCTAAATCAATTATTTTCTTACATTTTACAAAGTGTAGAAATCTGAAATGGTCATTCAAACTTTTACGATTATTAATTATACTAATTAATGAAATATTTGTCAATTTTCTTACAAATTTCAATATTTTGATTTATGTTAATTTAACTCATTATAAATTTAAAATTTAACACACCTCATAATAATAACAATATTTTAATTATTTTTTTCTACGCTTATTTCCAATGGGTACATAATCCCAATATTTCATATAAAATTCAAATTTCACACCGCGCTTTCGCATTCAAACTCCACACGCATTCAAATTCTTTTGGTATGAGAAGCAGGTAAGTCAAGAGACTACTGATACTTTGAGAAACTCTCTTGGTAGACCTCTCGGAAAGCCGAAAGAGTACTTATATTTTGTGATCGAGAGAGTACTCATGAGACTCAACACTGAGAAACTTGCACCCAAAGACTTATACCTAGGGACACATGGCCACCGACGAACTCAGAGGGGATCAAAATCTATCGAGAGACTCACAAAGACAAAATGAGGCTGGACATATGGACATTAGCCGAGAGCCCCAATAAAATACCCACCATTTTCACTTAAATCCATTAGTTGAACAACCCTTGTATATATATATATATATACACACACGTAGTTTATATTCACTTCTTAAAAGTACGTTAAAAATATTTATTAATTCATTTGTCATTTCTCACCGTCCACTCTTTATTTTTAAAACCTTCTCATTCAAACTTATTATTTTAACTAAGAAATACCCTCACTTCAATTGGTTGAAAGATATTCAATATTTTTACTGAGAGTTTTCTTCACACTGTTACATTTCTTACTTTAAAAAAGCTCACATTGTCGAACAATAATTAAGAAATGCTAAACATTTTCTTAAACAATAACAGAGAAATGTCCAACACTTTAACCGAGAGCGTCTTTATACCAATCTTTTAATTTATGTTGATTTAACTTTATAAAAATTCAAAATTCAATACACTTCGTAACAAGAACATTTCAATTAATTTTTTATACTTATTTCTCCTATTAGCTCTAGGCTTCTCGATTTAATGTCTTTTCGGTCAATATATTCTTAACTGCTCAAACTATTAAGTTTTTAATTTCAAACTCGTAACACACTTTTCCTTTTCAACTGCCGGTTACTCCAATATTTTATAGATTATATATCCCACATGGCTCCTTTGGATTGATCTTTTACAATTTTTTTTAACGGACATTCAAGACAAGAATTCCACACCGCGGATCAGAATTCCACACCGCGCATCCGCGCGATGTACTCCTCCTAGTTTGTTAAATGGAGGGCGAAAGGAAACTATCTACTTGGATTTTGGTCGTCCTCCACCTTGGCAAAGATTCTCCACTTGGCGAAAGGTAATTCGTTATTATTGCTGACTTGGACGAAAACACTGGCTCTCGACATGGTAGGCTTTCTCTGTTTTCCTGTTTTTACCCGTACAGAAGTTGAGGAGAGCCATTCCTCTTTGCTTGCCCCTCCTGCAAAAGGCATAACGCCCAAAACCTAAATGTTGTCTTCTTCGCTTTCTCACTCTTCCACAATCTCAATTCTTCTCCTCTTTCCTCGATTACCTTCTCTGCACTTCCCTCCAACGCATAACTCTCATTCATGAACCCGATTCCGTTTCTCTCCGCCATTTGCATCACTGTCGTCTTCGGCGATCGAAGAGAGGAAAACGAGAGGAAGAACAACGGATTGGTTCTTCTCTGGTTCAAGCACGATCTTCCAATTGATGATCAGCCTGGTCTCCTAGCCGCTTCTCAGTACCGTACAGTGCTTCCTATCTCTCTCTGGCTCAATTTTCTAGGTCTTTGGACTTTTAGAATATGACTCTTTGTTTACTATCACAACAATGTGTTCTCTTTTCTTTTCTTTTCTTTTTTCAAAATGGTAAAGATCAATTGATTGTTGGGTTTCGGGTGGGTCTCTTTGTTTAGGGTTTTTTTTAATGGTTTTTATAATCAGCATTTTGGTTGAAATTGAAATTCGTTGTTAATTGAAGTTTCAGTCCAATGCTGCTTTAATTTTTGATATGATTGTCGAGTGTTGTTTCAGGAGAAGTGTTTGATATTAGTACAATGCGTTTTCCATGCTAAAATAGTATGACTGATTTTTAAGGTGTCTAGTTGGGTGATTATTTTTAGGTCTCTTTAATTGGTCTGATTTTTAGGTCTTGAATCGAATTTCATGATTTTGGATCTTCCAGCTTTCACGTCTCATATAATTAGATTTTGGTTGAAATTCACTCGTTGTTGACTGAGTTTTCTTTTCTGAATTGAAATGTGGATGGATGAGTTTGTCTTTGATGTGATGTGTGATGTGTGATGTGTGATGTGTGATGGTGTTTTTTCATTTGCAGGATGGAAATGAAGTTGGTAAGCGTGAGAGGGCTAGATTGAGAGAGATGCAGAAGCTGAAGAAGCAAAAGATACAGGAAATTCTAGACCAGCAAAATGCCGCCATTGATGTTGATATGGTGCGTGTATCACTTGGAAATCCCAAATGTTGCTATGAGTACATGGTTGTTAGATGTGGGATTAATGAGGATCTGTTTCTATATGGCATGTGTATTTTGGTTACTGAACGAAATAAAGGAAGCAGCGTCTTATGTGGAATCTGGACTCATGCTTTACATTTAGTTTTGATCCTGCATTGGATATTGTTTTAATTAATTTTTGCCCGCCCTGATGCTAGAACAATAAGGGAAAGGGACGCTTGAAGTGTCTCCCGCCGCAAACGGAGACTTTTGCGCATTTTGCAAAAGGTGCACAAGATGAATCCCAGAAGAAGACGAAGGGGAGGTATAATAAATGCTCTTTCTACGGAGTTTATTTTAATGCAATTGAAACACTAGCCTGGATAAGAAGATAAGTTTTGACCGTTTGTGTCCATATGTTTTCAACTTTCGGCAACCGGAAGTAAGGGCTACGTATTCTTGGCAAAGACTTACCATTTCGTGCCCATCAAGTTAAGTGTTTTGTTGTGTATGATTTTGGCTCTCCAATTATCTGTTTTAGGGGCCGCCATGCATCTAAAATAACTGAAGAGGAGGAAGATGAAGAGTGACTTAAGGAGGAAGAAGATGCATTTTCTGCAAACACGCGGTTGGTGACACAGCCTTCTTGTAAGCTCTCTCACTCTCTCTCTCTCTCTCTCTCTCTCTCTCTCTCACTCTCTCTCTCTCTCTCTCTCTGATTAATCTTTGGATAATGTGGTGAGACCTATGTGTTCTAATCTAATTTAGTGACTCGGTTGGTCCTTTAGTTGTCAAACTCAAAAAGTGACGGCTTTCTATGGAAGTCTTCGAAAATTATAATGTTGAATATTTTTATTGATTTTATGGAGCTTGGGGTGCAGAAAAGTTCTTCACTTCTAAACTTATGTTGTCATCTGTTTCTAACTCAGGCTTCCAAGGGAAGTTGAGGGATTACCAACTTGCTGGATTGAATTGGCTCATACGGCTATATGAGAATGGCATAAATGGAATTCTTGCTGATGAAATGGTAAACTTCAGGATCTTGGCTTCCTACCCATTACCATTTTATTTGGTTTAGATTGGATTCTTCTGCTGAGATTGGTCTTTTAACTTCCTGCTGTCTTAAACAAGTAACTTTTGTCTAGGAAGTGTATTTATGATGTTAAGCATTATATAATTCATTCTTAACTTTCATCCAGGGTCTTGGCAAAACGCTGCAAACAAACTCCTTATTAGGGTATTTGCATGAGTTCGGAGGAATAACTGGTACTCATATGGTAGTTGCTCCAAAGTCTACTCTTGGTAACTAGATGAACGAAATCCGGCGCTTTTGCCCTGTTTTGCGTCCCATAAAGTTTATTGGAAATCCCAAAGAGAGGGTATGTTGTTTATGGTGCCTTATCCGTCATAGGTTCAAATCCTACTTCGGGGGAATTAATAGTTTCGCTTTTCTGACCTAGCTTCCCCTCTTTTGGGTTTATTACTTTGCTTGCTGGCCATTTTGTCAAAACTAATGTTATGTTTATTTGTAATCTTGCAGAGGCATATTCGTGAAAACTTATTGGTTGCTGGAAAATTTGATGTCTGTGTGAGTAGCTTTGAAATGGCTATTAAAGAAAAGTCTACCTTACGCCGTTTTAACTGTCTAAGCTCATCAGATCAAGAATGAGAATTCACTTCAAGACAATGAGACTTTGCAATACAAATTATCGCCTTCTTATTACTGGGACTCTACTTCAGGTACTCATTAAAGAAGCATCTGTCTCTTTGGGGCCAACCAATGAAGTGGAAGGATACAAAAAAGCATCTTTGTTTGGGATAAGAAGCTCTCATACCATATGCAATCTTTATATCCAACCATATTTTTCTTAAATGTTTGCTTCTGGGTTTACTTTTCTTTGAATGCTTGCCTTCTTATTTCAGCTGTATGCATGTGTATTAATTGTTTTCACATACTCCTTGGCTGCAGAACAATCTACATGGAGCTTTGGTCTCCTCAACTTTCTACTGCCTGAGATATTTAGCTCAGCCGAAACATTTGATGAGTGGTTTCAAATTTCTGGGGAAAATGATCAGCAGGAGGTTGTCCAACTTCATAAGGTAAGCTAAAATGAGCAGAGCATTCATCAGTATGTTTGGGCCTATCTGATGTGGAGAAAGGTTTGCCTCCAAAAAAGGAAACAATCCTCAAGGTAGGTATGTCACAGATGCAGAAGCAGTGCTACAAAGTTCTACTGCAGAAAGACCTTGAAGTTGTTAATGCTGGCAGAGAGTGTAAGCGTCTACTAAATATAGCAATGCAACTACGTAAATGTTGTAACCACCCTTATATTTTCCAAGGCACCGAACCTGGTCCTCCTTATACTACGAGAGAACATTTAATCACAAATGCTGGTAAGCTTTTATTCTGGGCTGGTTGTTGATGGAAAATATGTGCTTGTTGTAATCCTTGTATTAATTAATTCTGATTTTTCAGGTAAGATGGTGCTTCTGGATAAATTGCTCCCAAAGCTAAAGGAGCGGGATTCTCGAGTATTGATATTTTCCCAGGTTAGGATCTTCTCATGATTACAGAGCCACATACTGCCTGCTGAAATGTCCAAAAATTTGTTATATATCTTCAAACTTTGGTGGATTATCTGCACTCACCTATTAATATTTTTTCATAACTTTGTGGATTTTCTCCCTTCATAAATAGATGACAAGGCTGCTGGACATTATTGAAGACTATCTAATGTTTCATGGGTGTCTGTATTGTCGAATTGAGGGTAACACTGGTGGCGAAGATCATGATGCTTCTATTGAGGCTTTCAACAAGCCAGGAAGTGATAAATTTATTTTCTTATTATCAAGAGCTGGAGGACTTGGCATCAATCTTGCCACTGCAGATGTTGTCATTCTTTATGACAGTGACTGGTTAGCAATATTTACTTTCTTTGTTTAATTCTCATTTTGTGAAACTGCATGTCATTCTTTATGACAGTGACTGGTTTGCAATGTTTTTATTCTTTGTTCAATTCTCATTTTGTGAAACTGCATATGCTGGTCTTCCTCTGATGAGCCTTTCCTTTTGGTCATTGACATATCAGGAATCCTCAAGTTGATCTGCAAGTCCAGGATCGTGCCCATCGTATTGATCAAAAGGAGGTGCAAATATTTCATTTCTGTACCGAGGTTTGGAAGCTTGTTATCCCTCCATTTATCCCGTCTCTCTTCCAAAAAAAAAAAAAAAGTCATGCTCAATATCTTACTCCTTGTTATATATCTTCTTGTGAATAGTGCACCATCGAGGAAAAGGTGATAGAGAGGGCATATAAAAAGCTTGCCCTTGATGCTTTGGTGGTTCAATAAGGACATTTGGCTGAGCGGAAGAGTAAGTGGTTTTCGTGTCTCTTGTTGGAGTTAACTTCTGGTATAAAAAAAATGCTTCTGTAGCTTCTGGTATAAAAAATGTATCTGTAGCTTCATAGTTTCTTTTTTTTTTATTTTATTTTTCTTTTGGCAGTGGTTAACAAAGATGAACTCCTACAAATGGTTAGATGCGATGCTGAAATGGTTTTCAGCCCCAAGGATAGCACAATAACTGATGAAGATATTGATAGAATTATTGCCAAGCGAGAAGAGGCAACCTCTGAACTTGATGCCAAGATGAAAAAACTTATTGAAGATGCCATCAAATTTAAAATGGATGATAGTATGTGTACTTGTACCTTGTTCTCCTTGATCATTTTTTTAGCCATGTTCGGTCACCAAGAAACACAGACAATAGATGTGATAATATTTTAATGATTTTGTGCAGCTGCTGAATTGTATGATTTCAATGCTGAGAAGGTGGGTTTTATCTCCTCCTTTTGAGTTTCTGTTGCATTGTAACATTTCAAGTTGGTTTTACTTGAGTGCATATTCTTGTATCTGTTTCCATACTTTGTGCTTATTCTTTGCTTCCTTGACTGCTGAAGAACGGGCAGAAAAGGAGCAGCTATTGGAAGAGGCAAGTGTACCATTAAATTTCGAGCTACTTCTGTTGTGAGACTCAATGTTAACTTGATTATTATTGTCATCTCACAGGGATTCTCCACTTGGAGTAGAAGAGATTGTTAACACTTCCATCTGGGCATGTGAAAAGTATGGCCACAATGATGTTAAAAGTATTGCTTCTGAAATGGAGGTGAAAATGGAGGCGGAAGTTGAGAGATATGCTAAAGTTTTCAAAGAAAGATACAGAGAACTAAATGGTGAGTTTCATATGGTTGGTATTGATGGAACATCTAACATTCATATTTTTTAGAATTATGGTGGATGTAACTTAACCTTCATAAATCTACTATGAGGACCCATCTAATGGATCCCCTTAACTATGGTGCTTGGCATGGGTGTTCAAATTAAATTGGTTAGATCCTTGCAGGATATTGTCCTTCGCCATTTTACATGTTTCTGCCCACATGGTATAAATTTCTGTATTCATCTAATTACTTGTATGTTCCTGTATTCAAGCTCATGCCCTTACGCTGTTCTCGTCAACTGAGACCAGGGAGGCAGCTTGCTAATATGTGCGTTGGCCATTTTTTTTTTCTTTTCGGGTGGGGGTTTGTTTATTTGTTAA
Source organism: Dillenia suffruticosa (assembly GCA_033439265.1). Taxonomy (NCBI): domain Eukaryota; kingdom Viridiplantae; phylum Streptophyta; class Magnoliopsida; order Dilleniales; family Dilleniaceae; genus Dillenia; species Dillenia suffruticosa. The sequence goes on from JAVTVX010000030.1 coordinate 6,933,022, forward strand.
TGTTGTTTATCACTGTCAGCTAGAGCCATGACATAAATTCTTTAATTTGTATTTTAGAATTGGTAAAGTTTGTACATTATTAATTAGAACATGTGTTGGTTACAGATTATGAATAGGATCATCAAGAACATTGAAAGGGGAGAGGCTAGAATTTCTAGAAAGGATGAAATTATGAAAGCAATCAGAAAGAAGTTGGATCGCTACAAGAGTCCATGGTTGGAACTGAAGATTCAGTATGGTCAAAACAAAGGGAAATTCGAAGAGTGTGACAGATTTATGGTATGATTCTTCGATGTGTCTTGGTGGCAACTATTACTGTCCACCTTCTGAAGATACTGATGTTTTGATGTAACTGCATTCCAAACAGATATGCATGGTTCACAAACTTGGTTATGGGAATAGGGATGAGTTAAAGGCAGCATTCCGGACATCACCATTGTTTCGTTTTGATTGGTTTCTGAAGTCTAGAACCACTCAAGAACTTGCTAGGAGGTGTGATACCCTGATCAGACTGGTGGAAAGGGAAAACCAAGAGCTTGATGTGGGAGAGAGGCAAGCCCACAAGGAGAAGCTTGCAAAGGTCTAGCATACTCTATCTTGCCCCTTGTTCTTCCAAATTTATTAATGTCTGCAACTCTTGCTGTTTTTGTGCTTAATTCTTTGCTAAATTTTTCCTCATTCCTTTGCTTTGTTTGGTTGGATTTTTCTGCAATTTCGCTGAGGTAAGGAGAGATGGACAATTTTAATATCTGGGAAATAGTGCATTACAAATCGATGGGTGTTTTTGTGCTATGAATGAGTTGTGATCATGAGAGCAAGGGCATGTCACAGTAATGTTGTGGCTTTAGTGGTCAGCTGCTCTTCACAGCTATAACAGCCATATGAACCCCATTTCAGCTCAAAGGCTGTGTCCATTATGGGTATGCCATGACTGATCTTTAACTGACCACCGGCATGGATTTTATCTTTCAACTGGTTATTTTAAGGTAAAAGATTTTGCCCTGCCATCTCATTTTAAATGACAAAGTTGTCTAAATATATGTTAAGGAAAAAAATTGCTTATTGCTTTTTCTTCCGATTGGAACTATCATTGTTTAATGCTTGCTTTGATTTGGGATTTTTAATGATTATGGTTGTTTTGGGGATTCTTGGTTTTCTGTATATGATTTCGTTTTCCTTTTTATTTTGATGAGATTCTGTCTTTTATATGTTCTCTTTTTCACTTTTTCCCTTTCTCTATCTACCTTCTTCTGTTCTTGCACTTATTGAAGTTAATGTCATAATCAGTAACTTTAGGGTGATTGGTGCAAAGGGTTTTTAGGGGTGTACATACATGCATGCATGAATGAAAATGTTTTAGGTCCTTCGAGGATAATTCTTAATGGGGTTTTCTTAAATCCTTTTGCCCATATTTCTATTTCAAGCGCATATTGTAATGTTAATGACATTAATGATACTTTTATCTTTTTCAGATATTTTTGAAGTCTATTAAAATAGGATTTTTGCTTGCTCCATCTTTCTTGTTTGTCCTAATTTCTTCTCATTGCCCATTTCTTATCTTCTTCTTTTTCCTGTTCTAAGTAATGCAATTGTTGGGTGTGATGTCTTTTTCATTCTGTGTAAGTTTGTGCTGAAGATGGTCTTTGTTTTTGTTTGTTCCACAACAGGTTAGGTTCAAGTACATTTCAATTTTGGACCTCTTTGTGCTTATTTATCAATAAAGTATCTGGATCGGTTTCTTTCTGAATATCAATTACCAGTAAGTTATTTATTATTTTTCTAATACATTGTTTAATTTATTCTTGAGGTGTTAATGAATAGTCATGAATTTATTGTTATTCCCAAAATGACAAAACTTGGATGATGCAATTGTTGGCTGTGGCTTGTTTATCTCTTGCTGCCAAAATGGAAGAAACTGAAGTTCTTTCAAGTCTAGATTTGCAGGTGAATTGAAGTAAGAAATCATATTGATTATCTACATGAGTTGTAATTAAATGGTGTTTTGTGCTAATGTGAACAAATATTGCGTAGAGCTGAGCTTAAGGCATTTGTAGATTTTCATGGAAATGAGGTACTCCATTGAATACTATCTGTAAGGGATATGGTTTTCATGTGAAATATATGTGGCATAATTTTTTGCTTTTTCTTGATCTCCTTGTAGGCTGGGAAAGGTGGAGAGTTAACCCATGATGAGACTACCATCATCGCTGGAGCACTTGAACTGACTGAAAAGACCGCAAAGGATGCCATGACTCCAATATCAAAGGCATTTTCCTTCAATCTGGATGGAACTCTTAATTTGTGGGTTTTCTTCTTTATGTCTAATGTGCTTGTTATTTTTTGGATATGAATTTTTATTTCTTGGCTCTTTTCTGTCACTTGTCTTTCTCAGGGATACACTAAATGCTATAATTACCATGGGTCATAGCAGAATTCCAGTTTATTCTGGCAATCCTACCAACATAGTTTGACTTATCCTGGTAATATTCTTTCTTTATGCCCACAACAATGCAAGTTCCAATTGAATATGAATTGATTTATTTTATCTATTTTTATACCTTGAATTTGCACTGCTCCCTTCCACTCTCTCATCTACTATTAGGGAATAAGTATCATTTGCTAGAATAATAGCACTGAATTACATATTCCAATATAAAGATAATGCATTGACTAATGTATGAGTTGGGGATAAAGCAGTTAAGCCCCTGCACCTCATCTTGTTGGAGATATGTAGTTTTTTATTGTTGACTTTTAGAATGAAATTAAGTAAATGTTGCATGCATAACTATCCAAAATAAAATTGGGTTCTCAACTGAAGGATTTTAAGGATTTAAACTCTGCAACATTGGTTGCATGCTCGATATGATGCACAGCTTGTTAATGGACCACAGAATGAGTGGATTGCTTTTTATTTTTACATAAGGTAGGAAGAGAACTTATCCTGATTTGAGCTTGACATAAAATGAGTTGTTTAATCTGATTCCTTTGCATAACATCACTAAGCACCGCAGAACATGCCCTGTGCTTCCTTTGCCTTGTTATCTTTGACCATTTTAAGAATGTTTCTGTAATTTGGATTGGTTTTAGACTACATTAATATATATTTTCTTTTTTTCATTGTCATTTTTAAGATTTTTTGGAGTTTAAATGTTTTTTACTGTTCTAAGTTATCCTTCCTTTTGACTGGTTTAAATTAGAAATTGTCTTATAACCTCTTTCTGTGCTGGCTAAAAATATATTAATGGTTGATCCAGATGAGGATGTTCCGATAAGGAGAATGATAATAAGAATTTAACAATAAAATTATCAGCCATGTCATTAGCATTACTCCCATCCTAAAAGAAGAAAAATAACATCACGGAGAAAGTTACTTTCCATTTAATATTTGAAGATTCGACAATCCCTTTGTGGAACATACAAGAATTACTTTCACAAAATTAACTAAACTTGTAAATACGGGACAAGACATGTCTTGATTTTGAACCTCATTTCTAGAATCCCAATGGTTGTTATTACAAACAATTTTCATTTGCATGACTAAAGATAAGTTTGATTGATTTAGCAATTTTGTTATCTCTCTTTGATTTACCGACCTTTTTTGTATTTTATAAATTGAAAATTTAACGAAGTTTTTTTCAATTAATTTTTTATGCTTATTTTTAAATGGGTACGTAGAATAGAAACTTCACACCGTGCGCATGCGCGGTGTACTCCACCTGGTATAAATAAAACAAAGTTGTAAAAAAAATGGAAAGGTCGCCTAGAGTCTGACACAACGGGTTGGAATAAATAAGAGAGAATGAAAAACACCCAAGAGATATATATGAGAGAGTTGGCAAATTGGGCAGAGAACTATCGAACGTTTCCATAACCTGAGGCTGTGGGAAGTGGGTCACACTATCATGACCGCCACGTGGGCGTATCAAGAAGGAGCCCGGGTAGGAAAACGCTTAGCTCCCCCTCCCAAGCAAAATATTTTAAACGCGATTACTTTCATAAATCAATATCGACGACTTACATTGAATCATAATCTTAACTTATAAATTATAAATGATATCATTTATAATTAAATTCATATTGAATTGATGATCAAATTGACTAAATTTAAATTAATGATTGATCTCTTAATTTGTGATCTCTAATTTAAATTAAAATACTATTTTTTTAAAATTAAAAATAAAATTCAATGAATGGTTATTTAAAATTAAATAATAAATTTCCTTTTATCCCTCAAATAAAGTAGAATTTATTGTTTTCTAATTTATTTAATTTAATATTAATTTGACTATTGGGTTGATATAAGATTAGGCAATTAGCATGAAAAGCATATTACATGATTTCTCAGTCGAAAAGAGTGTTGTCACGCAAATTATCCACACAGAAAAGGACACGTGTTAGGAACCAACGGCAGTTACCTGACAAGTCAGATGGGGTTCTGGTTCCTCCTCTTTCCTTTCCTTTTCATCATTTTTTTTTTAAATATCTACGTCCTTGCGCATGTACGTAGAAATTGTGCATTCACCGGATTTGGAGGTAAGCCTACACGAATTGCCAAACACAAACGCCCTCCCCAAAAAGAAATGGGAAAAAAAAAAAGAAAAGAAAAGAAAAGAAAGCACCTGGAAGTATAAGAATTTAAAAGGGGAGGTGGTTTTATGTTATCCGATCAAACCCAAAAAGGAGGCACCCGTAGAATGAAGAATAGGAACCATTCAGTGGAAAGAAAAATATTCCGAAAATTACTGCTTCTTATTCAAGCAAAATTGCATGTTTATGCGCTGCATATGGTCAGCCCTATGCTGTCCTTCGTTTTCATCAAAATTGCACGTTCTCAAGAGTTGTATCTCACTTGGTAGGAAAAAAGAAGTGCAAAGTACAAGTATTTTGGAGGACCGAAATAAATATTTGTGGAAGATAAGGATGATCACATTTTGGGAGGTGATCTTCGCAATTTGTACTAGTCGGGGGAAAGAATCCCCTTGTCCATCCCCCTGGGCACCCGTACCAATCTGGATTCGACTCTTGTTAACGTGGTATTCAAGTCCATGCTTGTCTTATTTTGTTCAATTCTGTAGGGCTGTTCTCCACCATTTCTGCATGAATATCTGGTTCTTTTTGTTTGAATTTTGTTTTCACCCCTTTCTATTGGAAGTTTGATATATTTCTTGGAAGGGTTTGCCCAGCACATTGAATGATTGAAGTTCAAAAAAGAGATGATCTGTGGAGCGCAATACGTTGTAAAGATGTCTTGATTTTGAGAAGTTTGTTTTCATGCAATATCATTTTAACCCACTGTCGCAATTGTGCCCTTTCCAAATCATTGAAAATCATTAAGTGAACGAAAGAATGTAGACACGATCTAAGGTATGTGTATAAGAACTATGAAGACCTTTTTTTTTTCTTCTTATCATTTTCTTTCTCTTTTTGTTTCTGTGATTTTAAATATAAAAAAAATTCATTTGTTTGCAATGTTGGAATGATATGACATATGGTCAGAACATGCAAAAGAAATTAAAAAAAAATAAATTATGGCCAAAAGGTACGAATGTCACAAAACTTTCTAAAAATGTTCCATTTGATCCATAATTATTACATGTAGAAACTTATCATGATTTTATCACATTAAAAATGTCACAAACCCTTCAGAGAATGGTTATATTTAGGTTATATGTGATAAAAGAAACCAAACAGTAATATTATTCGTATGGTGTGAATGATTATATTTAGGGAGTAGGACATGAAACAATATGGTTTACTCAAGAAGATAAAATAAATGGTATAGATATAACAAAAATTAAAATAAAAAACAAATTCAATTTAGTATTGTTTTTTACTCATTTATTGAGATGATTAGATTAATTTAAAAATCTCTTTTTAAATTTAAAAAGAAATTTATAAATTACAATACTATGATAATAGCAAATGAAAATTTATTTATTTTATTAATATAATTATCGGTAAAGATTAAATTTGAGATCTAAATTTGAAAAGAGTTTATCTATGGTTATATTATTTGTCATTTGAATATAGTTCACCTTCAAAACTTGAATAAAGTAGAGTTAGGAACTTTCATTTTTATTTCTTTTATTTTTATGTTCTTTAATTTAAGAGGAGATGAGTATATCAATTCTATATAATTATTACATAAATTAAAATTATTACTAAAATTTGAATATGATTTTTTTAATAAATTAAAATTATTATTAAAAATTATCGATTATGTTAAAAAAAATTTGTTGTGCTTTAGGAACTTTGTGATCTTGGTTTTTAATTTAAGGTCCCACCAATCATCATTACCATTGTTAAATTTAGTCAAAAAAAAAAAGTCGAAATAAATAGCATTAGTTTTTGAGATATTGTCGATGTCAAATGTCACTAAAGTTTATGGTGGGACCACAAGGACCAACAGTCTCCAAAATATTTCCATATCATGTGAATCCCTAAAAACGGTAAGAAGTAGTTCTTGTGAAATGACAAAACTATCCTGCACTTTTCTCTCTATAACGATCAATATTTCTCTCTCCTCCCATCCAATTCGATCTTCCGCAGGTTGGAAGAGAGAGAGAGAAAAAAAAAAGATAATTGATCAACTTTGTTTCCTTTTTTTTTTGGCTCTCCCTCGTGAATTTTTGTTTTACAATTTTTATGCAAGAAAAAAATTAAAGTTTCATGTCATGTGATATCTGACCGTATCAAAACTGTAATGATGAGCGAGTGTAAGGGAGTTTAAAAATTCGAATACCATCTTAATGATTCCATGGACCATCGGGCTTGATTCTCTATATGTCACATCACAAGATGAATCCCAAATTCCCCGATATAGTCAAATGGGTACCCACAGAATTAGATGATGATTTTGCTATTGAGCTTCAACATCATTTTAATTATTTCATTTTACAAAACCCAATTGAATTTTATATTTTAATATTTATTTCTATGTAAACTATTTAATAAATGAATTGAATTTTTTATTCCAAACATAATATTAATATTTTTAAAAAATTTGGATTATTTAAATTTCTTTAAATTTAAATTTAGATTATTAATTTTTTTATGAAGAGAAGAGGCATCTTTTTTTTTTATTCATGATTTACAATTTAACCCGTGTGGTTGACCCAATATTTTAATAATTTTGTGCCTCAAAACGAGAGAGAGAGAGAGAGAGAGAGAGAGACCTTCCTTGGTCTAATTGGTGGAACCACTAGGCAATATGTTTGTTCTCGACCAAGGTTTGAGGAATGGGTACCCAAAAAAGAGAGAGAACCGTAGACCCTCTCTCTCTCTCTCTATATAAACCCCTCCCCCAACTCAACAAACTCCACCTCGAGACTCCATCCACTTTCTCTTTCTCCATCTACTCTCTTTTTCTCTGACCAGTCTCTACCCTCACGAACTCCAAACTCCAGGCGCTGTTTCTTAGTGTTTTCTCTCTCTCTCTCTCTCTCTCTCTCTATCGAGCTTCGATTTCGATCTGTCTCATCGTCTTACGTCTCAACCTCTTATTTTAATATTTTTTTATGGATCTAGACCCATTTCAGCCTCCAAAAAGGGATTATGGGAAGCACGAGAAGCCGGACATATTGCACAACTACCTCATTGTGGGCATAGCTATTGCGGTAGCTGTGGTCGTTGTTGCGGTTCTTCTTTATTGCGGATGGAAGATCAAGAAAAAGAAGAATGAAGCAGGAGGACAAGGTCCGGAGGTACAAGGACCGGATATCCGCGTAGTATGTAACATCCCCATGCTTGGTGGATGTGTTTTGTCACAGTGATTTTTAATGTTATTTATGAGTTTTATATGAAACAAATATTGTTATCGACTTCTTATCCTCCTCTTCTTTTTGATCTTGGCATCTGAATTTTTCAGTGGGACGATACATACTACCGTGACATGCCCTAGAAAAAGCCTAATAAAAAACAAGAGTGAAAAACTAATATTTCACTTCCAAAAGAAAGTGAAAAATATAGATATATGCTTTGAGTGCATTTTTGAAAATATCGGAAAGGAGCCAACACCAAATGATCATATACTACCGTAACACACACACATAGAGACACGCATACACTCTTATCTGTTGATGAAAGGTTAAGAAGCCAGACACTAATAGCTATAGTCCATATGAAACTAGTCATCAATTATAAATCAACTTAGAAAAAAACCTATAGATTAGCATTTTAATCTAAACCCTATTATTATAATTGAAAAATACTATTCCAATCTTATCCGTTGATTTTTTTTCCACACATAATGACTCATACCAAGTAAGATAAGATGATTTAAACTCATTTAATCCTAAATTTTATTGAACACATAATGACTCATAATTTTATTATTATTATTATTATTATTATTATTATTATTATTATTATTATATATCTGACCTAAAAAAAACTACTAAATCTTTGGAGAGTGCCCAGGGAACATGCCGAAAGCAATTGATAAAGCACGAGAAAATGTCAAACTCAACTGAAGGTTTAGACTTTAGGGGCCGGCTTTATTGTGCAAAATGAGCCCAAAAGTGCAGCCGAGACAGAAAACAAGGACAGTCATCGACCAGTCCTGGTGGTGCCCAATGGTGCCACTGCGGTACTCTTCAGTCCTAGGAGCGCCGAGGGTAACACAGTGCCCGAGTGCTCCCCTTTTCACCTAAAAAAGAAAAAAGAGTGCCCTAGAGTGACAAAGACCACATCTTTTCTCCCCATTTTAGTTTCTTAGTCTATTTATTTTTATATTTACAGAATCTTTTTTAGTATTTTTTTTATCAGCTTCTGTCGCACTGAGTTTTTTCTGTATATTTCTCTGATAGATAAAAATATGGAAACTGAAAAGGGTCAAGAAAACTTTTAAAACTACTCAAATACATAGTTGGTCAAACTTTCTTATTTGAAACTTCATTTGTATAGGGATATTCGTGTAAAGAGACGAGCAATGTCTTTAAAGAGAGATGTTTTTAGGCAAAGGTGAGAGAGAGAGAGAGAGAGAGCGAGAGGGATCCAATGAGAGAAGAGAGTGCTGAAGAAAACGAATCGGATAAGATCAGATACTTAAATGTAGGAAAAAGTAAAGGTTTCAGGGTCCTTAAAACGAAGAAGAGGAAGAAGGTATAGAAGCCTTGATGGAAACGTTTCAAACCCACCAAACACCACGTTTTTAGTAAAACAACACCCATTCTTCTATTTTTTATTTTTCTTTAAAAAATTCAATTTATTGGCTATTGATTCTCTTCACAATTGACACAATCATAAATCACAAAATATTAGGGTTGGAAATTTACATTGTGATTGTGTTGAAACAAAAACAAAAAGAATTGCAGAGTATGGAAAAAAGGGAACTGGCTCGAGAGCTCACGAAACTCCCGATAGCGGGCCAAAAACAAATAGCAATGAGTTTTTTTTTTTTTTTTAAATAAATAGCAATAAGATTACTATAGAAAAAAATGGTAAAGAAAGAGAATGAGAAGTAGAGAAGACTGAAATGGGAAGAGAGAGAGAGAGAGAGAGAGAGAGAGAAGGGAAAGCCCGGAATGCAACCCGTGCTTGATATGGGCAGATAGCTGCTAGTGGTTCTCTTTACTTTTTTAATTTATTTTATTTTATTTTTCGGGGGCTCATGCATGCGGACTCTTTTCCATTTATTTACTTATTTATTTAGACCAAGTGATGTGATTTTTACTCCTACTGCTCACGACCTCAACTCCTCTAAATTAAATCTTATTTTATTAAATTAATTTTTTAATAAAAATTTAAAACTTATAAACTTATTCTTATAAAAAAATTCAAATTATTTTATTGTATTAATAATTTTTTTTTGTATTATGAAGTAATATATAATCTGTTATCTCTTACTTATGATTTTGGCTCAATTAGTGCGGTACAAGGGTGAAATTTAGTAAATTAGTATCATGAAGATGAGGGTATTAAGTAATAAAATTTGAGTTCAAACCATTTTACCAGAATTAAAAGGGTCAGGTGAGGTGAGAGCCCATGACACCACAAGGGCAGCTCATTGCCCTTTTCCTCTCTCTAACACCCAACATCTGTCCCCACCATTACCCAATAGTATTTCTCCACGTGGAAACCAGGCATGACTCCATGTGTCAATAATACGCATGGTTTCGATTTCATTCACCGTCATTAGGGTGCAAGGGGAAAAAGGTCGGACTGCAGGGTGGGATCAAATCAGGAAATGAAATGATGGTTATGATGATTGACAAACAAAACAATACAAAGACTGTGTGCTGTTGACAAATAGGGTTTTTTTTTTATTGAAAAATGAAATTTGGCGAAGTTTGGTTTTGTGTTGACAGTTTGATCGTTTATTCTAGCTAAAATGATATTTATTACTCGTATTACATGAAATGAAATGAAATAAAAAGGTAAGTTGAATACTTTAGGAACTACAGATAAATAAAAGAGTCGTATACTTTTAATTTTGTTTGTCTTAAGTAGACCGAATCACAAGATTTTATTTCTCAAATTCAATTTAAAAAATATATTCAAAATCAATTCGCTTCATTAGTAAGCCTGTTATTGCACCCGAGTCGAGATTGGGTATCACAATACTTGAATTCGGCTCGAGTCTACTGTAGATGAGCTCGAGCTCGTCGAGTCTGTTATTCTAGAGCTCGAGCTCAACTCGAAGTGCTATCGAGGAGCTCGAGCTCAAGTGTCGCGGGTCTCATGGGACAAGATTGGGCCCGAGTGAGAGCCAAAGACAATACTTAAACTCGAGTCCGAAACCGAGATCAAGATCATACCCGAGATCTTGACAAGAGAGCGAAAGGCAGAAAAACTCAAAAACCCTAAAGAGAGAGAGAGAGAGAGAAAGAGAGAGAGAGCTTATCTTTAATTCGAGGAGAAGGAAGGTAGAAGATTTTCGTTGCACACAATAGCCAATGAGACTCTAGAGAGACATAAAGAGATAGATAGAAAACCCTAGAGAGAGACAGAGAGAGATAGAGTACATTTCATTTGAAGAGACCTTTAATCACGATGGTGAGATTCGAAGAGACCTTTAATCACGATGGTGAGAGGAAGAACAGAGCTTCGATCGCGATGGTAAGCGGAGGAGGAGACATTCGATTGTGATGGTAAGAGGAAGAGGAGACCATCGCGCGATGGTCAGAAGAGCAGAGACCTTCGAAGCAGGCGATCATGATGGTGAGAGAGCAGAGACCTTCGATAGCCCTTCGAGCAAAGACGAGTGTGCAACTGGGAATTGAGAATAGGAAAGGCAGGGATTAGGTTAAATGAGAGGGTATCGGGTAGCTCGACGAGATTCGAATTTGAAAGAATATAGGCTCGAGTTCGAGCCAAGCTTGGGACAAAAATTACTGAGCTCAAGCTCGATCCGAGCTCAAATTGACCGAATTTGAGCTCGAGCTTTGATCGGATATTCGTGACACTATCCGAATATCATAACAGCGTTAATACCCGGTCCTGTCCTGTACCATATAAATATATATTTTTTATTAAAGGCATACGAATGGTCCAAAATCTCTTCCCAGGAGGTGGGGGACAAGAATGCACAGCGCTGCTTTGTTTGACTGGGGACAACCGTGACCCTGGCTCACACCATATATGTTCTAAAATGTAAATGTTTTAATTAAATCCATATGTGGGGTCTTCATTAAATGTTTTCATCTGTGGGGACTGTGACTCTGCTTTTTTTGGACCATAATGCCCCAAATTTGTTAATACTATTTTTAATAATTTCTATGAATATGAATTAAATTGAATAGCATTAAAAAAAAAAAACACTCAACCAGCACTGCTCACTATAAAATATCTTGTAAAAATTATATAAATTTTATAATAAAGAAAAAATTGTGTAAATCTCAAGAAAACAAATAAAACATTTTATCAAAATTTCTTTGATACTAAATTTCATGGGTAATTTTATTTTCAAGATCTGATATATAAATCTTAGAACTTTTTAACTTAACATTTATAATTTAAAATTAATAATCAAATTCTCCATTATAGTACACCCAAGTCTTCTGCCAAGTGTAAGGCTTGGAATTAATAATAAATAATATATAATAGTTTTGATAATACACTTTGTCGAGTCCTTCAATTTTGATTATTTTTTCTCTTTTGGTTGAATACCAATTTTACTCACGTGCGAAACACAAATTTTCAATTTCAACACTAAATTGGATCGAATACACCGAAGTGTAAAAGTTGCAAAACAATACACAAAAACCCAAGGAAACAAGAAATAAAGCACAGAGTCCAATCATCCACAAACCATGAAAACAAAAACCCAACTAAGCCCATGCAAGAAAAGAAAGACTAAATTTCCATCTCCTAACTAATCCACTCAGGGTCCTTTCAGCATGTTTCTGTTAATAAGCAGGAGAGATATAGAATGCACGATCTTGTCCATGACTTGGCGGCATCAATTTGAACTCCTCATCGCTGCCAAGTGAGGGATAAGAAGCGATGCCACGTCTCTGAGGACACCCGGCAAGTATCAATGGTTTCTAAAGATGTTGACAAACCTAGTCGACAGACCAGAATCCCCTGTTAACATGGTCGTTTGAAGTGTTTTGGGTTGTGAGCATCCATATATTCATGTCATTCACCACGTGATTTTATGTCATTACTTAATGGACAATTTGATTCCGGTCACTAAAAAAAAAAAAAAAAACTGTTCGCAGCACCTTTAAAAATTCAAAAATTGCCCGTAACATTTTGAAATATAGAAACTAATTGAAAATCGATAGATAATTTAGAAGGACTCAGGACATGAAATTAACTCAAATATAAAAAGAATTCTACTTTCATGCTAACAATCGGGATTCTTGAACCAAGTTTTACGAAGTTTGGTTTCGGTTCATTTAAAATTTATTGGCCTGAGACTGAATTTGGCTCAAGAAAACTGGTGTGTCGTCAAAAAACCAAAAATAAAATACCTACTTCAAACAATACGAATATAGCGCGAGTAGGGTCGTATCCACAGAGAACGGCGGATTTATCTCTTTCAAGGAAAATGAAAATATGGGGGGTTTTGATGAAATAATCTAAAATAACTAAGCAAACAAATTAATGAAAATTAACTACAATAAAATGATGAGATAATATCAATCAAAGGAAAAGATGTCAATTAAGATAAAACCTAGCCAAAGGGGTTATTTCCGCCTTGATATGTTTGATTGACCATCGATACAAAAATTACTCGATATTATGCGAATAAATTGGTTATAGCCGCTAAGTATCACGAAGCGACCAATCTCTCAGTACTTTTTCGGTAATCAAGATACCATCGTTAATTACTTTCCTAATCGAAAGACAACCCAAGAGACCCTCGTTGGATTTAATGTTCCGACAGCATTACGATCTAGAGAGACCCAATTCTAATCAGTAAATTCCAACCTGGATTTATTTAAATTAGATTACCTAATCTCTTGACATAAATCCTACCGCTTGCGAGGCCATAAAATTATGTCAATTACCACTCCATTAAAAATACACAAACCTTGCTATTTTTAAATGGTTGTAGAATATTCTAGGGTTATTAAATATAGGCCTCTATTTAACAATCCCAAAACAATCATAAACACTAAATATAGAGATTAAATAAATACCCACAAATATCAAGCAAATAAGATCATTTAGATCTCACAATCATCATTCATCAAGGGTTCAATAATCCTTTGACTAGAAAAATAAATTAAAGACAAAACATAATAAAAAGAAAACTCATAAAAAATGATTTATTGCTCCTAAGAAATGAAAAAAAGAACAAAGAGTTTCTCCCCCGGCTGAGGCTGTTACTGTAGACGTGAATAGTGCTGCCCCCAAGGGGCTGCCCGGCTGCCTCCTCCAAGGTTCTCCTAAGGTATGGAATACTCCTATATATATAGGAGTAGAAAACCCTAAAGAAAATAGAATTTTTCCTATTTGTAAAAAGTAAATATTTCTAATCCTAATAACTACTAAATAAAAAGAAAGTAAAAAGTAAAATTCCTAAAACATAATATCTAACAAATTTACATCTTTAAAAATTTCTTTTCCTAAATATTAGGAATGGAATCAAATTCTTCAAAATCTTCAATATTCCAAGTCCACTCCAATTTCCTCTTGAATGTGTAACTGGGAAAGGAAATTTTTACTGCAGTAAATCTTCAAAACCTTTTGCTTGCCTCTTGAAATCCACGTGCCCACGTGCTAATGAAAGAGTATTGCTGTCCAATTTTTCATACTTTACAAAATTGCTCCAATTTAACTCATTTTTCTTCATTTTCCAAAATAAGTCTCCTCCTAAATCAAATGTCACAAAACATAAATATTAGTGTAATATTTATTCAAAAATAATACAAAATCAATCGCAAATATTACACTTATTTAACCCCTATCAAATTCTCCCACACCTAGATGATGCTTGTCCTCAAGTATCTCCAACTAAAATAAAATTAAAACTATCCAACCTATTTTTTTCTTCCAAGCGTCCAAGTTAATAATTACTATAAAAGTCAAACCAAAAATACAATCGAAACAACAAGTATTTCATAGCATTCTGCACTAAAACAATCACTACATATCCCAACAGTCACTTATGAAATCCAAACAGCAAGATTCGACAATCCTCTCCAAGGGGTCACTCTTATGCACTCAAAAGGGTAAAGAGTATTTCAATAACACTCAAATCAACACATTGGAATTGGCATTACCATATGCTTGCAAATATATCAGATCTCCACCACTTAAATTTAGAATTTCATGCATCAATCTAAAGGTCTTTCATTTGGTTGTAACGTGGTTAGGGTTGAGGGTAAGATAAAAGGGAATATCAAGGGTTAAAAACGTACCAAAGGCCATATATAACTAACCACACAATTTTTTATAACATTGATCGATCTTTGCCTCAACAAATAACAAACAAAATTGACTTCTTGCTCTTCAAATGAATAGACAATAGCAAACAATCATACAAGAATATCAAATGCTTTCTCAATTTTCTATGACTGAAGTGTAAATGAATTTTCAATCAAAATACAACACTTCTTTTTCACAACCACTTTTTTTTTCTTTTTTTTTTTTGCATTTTCTTTTTTTTTTCTTGCCTTTTGTTTTCTCTTGTTTTTTTTTTTTCGAACATATATCATCTTCATGAAAATGTCAATATCAAAATTCCAATCATCATCTTCGTATTGAGGTGAATATAAAACCAAAATCATGCAATTAAATATATATATCTTTGGTACTAGGGTTTGAAACGAAGGCTAAAATCAAAGGCTAGGTGTTGTATTGAGTGGGTTTTAAAGAAGAAAAAGGGTAAAGGCTCAAATTGGGTAACTAAGGGTTTATGAAATCAGGGTATGGATTTTAAGAAAGCCAAAAATGGGGTAAAACCTAAGTGCCTTTATCATTTCAATGTATAAAATCCTATATGTGGTCTCGAAATGTATAACAATGCAAGTTCTAGAATGTGCAATCCAAGTGTGATAATCCCCATCAAGAAAAATAATCTCGAGCACAAAAAATGAATTTGCTCGTTTATGGCTCAAAACCTCACTTGTTAAGTAGGGTTTGTGTCAAATCTTTGCATGTTCATCATTCAAAGAAAACTATTAAAGACATGAGAAGCCATTTCAAACACAAAAGCCATTGATACAAGCCATTGATACAAGCCATTTTTCATATATCTCTAGCCAACCAAATAGCATACATCAACAAAGAAAGCTCGGAATTTTTTTTTTTTTTTGAAGAAACAAAATTTAAACTAATAAAAAAAATAAATATAGTGTCAAAAACCAAAACAAAGAGAAAAACACCTAACATCCCCCCACACCTAAATCATACATTGTCCTCAATGTATGCTCAAGTTAAGAGAGATAAAAAAATGCATAAATAAATCAAACAAAATAAAAGAAAAAAAACAAACAAATAAAAGAGAAAGGTGAGAACAATACTCCCCTAGTGTAGAGTGGAGAATGGAGGAACAATTCCAACGAACTCGAGAAAAGAGCTATGACGTGGACACACCGTAATTATCAAGCATTTCGGTCAATTATTGAGGCTTCAAGGTAGAGAGAAATCCTAAAAAAATAAATAAATAAATGCAAGTGTTAAAATAGAAGTGAAATTCGCCTCTATCTCTCTCTCTCTCTTTTTTTTTTTTTTTTTTTTTTTTTTTTTTTTTTTTTTCAGAAGTGGGTTGATTTTAAGGCGTGGGCACGCCCTAAATGAAGTGAGATTCTGTCTATCTAATAGTCGAAGGGCCAGACGTGGACGGATCGTAGAGCGTGGTCACGCCCTATCGTAGGAGTACGTCTGCCAGTGGGAGTGATATGGGCAGATGTGGGTAGGAGTTAGGGCGTGGGCACGCCCTATTCTACGACCGCTTCTGAAATTTTTTTTTTTTTTTTTTAAACCTAAATCAAGGATCAAGACTAAATCAAATCAACATAAATGAGTTATTTGTAAAATTTATCCCATTGTGCAAAATTATTTGTAAAATTCTCTTCAATCACAAAATTCAATTTATTTTGCACAAAAGAGTCATGAACAATGAAGTTCATCTCCTTCTCATCATCTTGTTCCTCGGAATATGCCAACCTACCAGGAAAAGGAGAAGAGATAGTTAGTTTCAAATTTGAGTTGTTCAGTTCCTCACTTACCTTCGTGGCCGATTCATTTAATATTAATACTTTGGTTTGTTCGGCCTCTTTATCTCCTTCAGTTGTCGATGAGTTGTCCTGCAGTTTCCCTTCATTCTTGACCATCATAACACTCATATTTTTTCTCGGGTTGATTTCTACTTGAGAAGGTAGTTTCCCATTGTTTTTCTCCATTCGATTCACGGTCGTTGCCAGTTGCGACACCTGATTTTCCAAGTTTTGGATGCTGATTCTTGTCTCTAGTTGAAATCGTTGATTTTCCTGTTGTAACCGTTGGGTTTCCTGTTGAAACAATTGAGTGCTGTTAGCCAAACTTTTAACAATCTCTTCTATAGACATACCTTGATTTGAAGAGGGTTGCTGAGATTGAAATTGTGGTCGGTATTGTGGTCGTTGTTGGAACTCTTGTGGCCAATTTCCATAACTGAAGTTTGGTTGATCCAACCATCCTTGGTTGTAGAGGTTCGAATATGGATCATCATAAAGAATGGGACACTTATCGGTTGGATGCCCCATGTTCGAGCAAATACCACATGCTTTCACTTCTTGGATTTGTCCTACAACAAATCTTTCCACAATAGAAATTAGGGAATCTATTTTATGTTCAAGAGAAGAACTACTCACCTCATTGACCCTTGTTGGAACATCTTGCCATATTCCAAATTGATTGGGAGTCTCAATATTAGAAAAATCACTGCAAAAAGCATATTCATTAAAATTAGGAAATAACAACTCCCTTAAAGTCTTTTGACTGGTCATGTCCGAATGTTTAAAATCCTTCTCTTCAATGTCGTTGACAAACTTTCAATAAATTCACTGCAAATATTAGTCCCAAAAATAAAAAGGAAACAAAACTTAAAAGAAATAAATCACTTAACACCGTTCCCCGGCAACGGCGCCAAAATTTGGTGTGTCGTCAAACAACCAAAAATAAAATACCTACTTCAAACAATACGAATATAGCGCGAGTAGGGTCGTATCCACAGAGAACGGCGGATTTATCTCTTTCAAGGAAAATGAAAATATAGGGGGTTTTGATGAAATAATCTAAAATAACTAAGCAAACAAATTAATGAAAATTAACTACAATAAAATGATGAGATAATATCAATCAAAGGAAAAGATGTCAATTAAGATAAAACCTAGCCAAATGAGTTATTTCCGCCTTGATATGTTTGATTGACTATCGATACAAAAATTACTCGATATTATGCGAATAAATTGGTTATAGCCGCTAAGTACCACGAAGCGACCAATTTCTCCGTACTTTTTCGGTAATCAAGATACCATCGTTAATTACTTCCCTAATCGAAAGACAACCCAAGAGACCCTCGTTGGATTTAATGTTCCGACAGCATTACGATCTAGAGAGACCCAATTCTAATCAGTAAATTCCAACCTAGATTTATTTAAATTAGATTACCTAATCTCTTGACATAAATCCTACCGCTTGCGAGGCCATAAAATTATGTCAATTACCACTCCATTAAAAATACACAAACCTTGCTATTTTTAAATGGTTGTAGAATATTCTAGGGTTATTAAATATAGGCCTCTATTTAACAATCCCAAAACAATCATAAACACTAAATATAGAGATTAAATAAATACCCACAAATATCAAGCAAATAAGATCATTTAGATCTCACAATCATCATTCATCAAGGGTTCAATAATCCTTTGACTAGAAAAATAAATTAAAGACAAAACATAATAAAAAGAAAACTCATAAAAAATGATTTATTGCTCCTAAGAAATGAAAAAAAGAACAAAGAGTTTCTCCCCCGGCTGAGGCTGTTACTGTAGACGTGAATAGTGCTGCCCCCAAGGGGCTGCCCGGCTGCCTCCTCCAAGGTTCTCCTAAGGTATGGAATACTCCTATATATATAGGAGTAGAAAACCCTAAAGAAAATAGAATTTTTCCTATTTGTAAAAAGTAAATATTTCTAATCCTAATAACTACTAAATAAAAAGAAAGTAAAAAGTAAAATTCCTAAAACATAATATCTAACAAATTTACATCTTTAAAAATTTCTTTTCCTAAATATTAGGAATGGAATCAAATTCTTCAAAATCTTCAATATTCCAAGTCCACTCCAATTTCCTCTTGAATGTGTAACTGGGAAAGGAAATTTTTACTGCAGTAAATCTTCAAAACCTTTTGCTTGCCTCTTGAAATCCACGTGCCCACGTGCTAATGAAAGAGTATTGCTGTCCAATTTTTCATACTTTACAAAATTGCTCCAATTTAACTCATTTTTCTTCATTTTCCAAAATAAGTCTCCTCCTAAATCAAATGTCACAAAACATAAATATTAGTGTAATATTTATTCAAAAATAATACAAAATCAATCGCAAATATTACACTTATTTAACCCCTATCAAATTCTCCCACACCTAGATGATGCTTGTCCTCAAGTATCTCCAACTAAAATAAAATTAAAACTATCCAACCTATTTTTTTCTTCCAAGCGTCCAAGTTAATAATTACTATAAAAGTCAAACCAAAAATACAATCGAAACAACAAGTATTTCATAGCATTCTGCACTAAAACAATCACTACATATCCCAACAGTCACTTATGAAATCCAAACAGCAAGATTCGACAATCCTCTCCAAGGGGTCACTCTTATGCACTCAAAAGGGTAAAGAGTATTTCAATAACACTCAAATCAACACATTGGAATTGGCATTACCATATGCTTGCAAATATATCAGATCTCCACCACTTAAATTTAGAATTTCATGCATCAATCTAAAGGTCTTTCATTTGGTTGTAACGTGGTTAGGGTTGAGGGTAAGATAAAAGGGAATATCAAGGGTTAAAAACGTACCAAAGGCCATATATAACTAACCACACAATTTTTTATAACATTGATCGATCTTTGCCTCAACAAATAACAAACAAAATTGACTTCTTGCTCTTCAAATGAATAGACAATAGCAAACAATCATACAAGAATATCAAATGCTTTCTCAATTTTCTATGACTGAAGTGTAAATGAATTTTCAATCAAAATACAACACTTCTTTTTCACAACCACTTTTTTTTTCTTTTTTTTTTTTTTTGCATTTTCTTTTTTTTTTTTCTTGCCTTTTGTTTTCTCTTGTTTTTTTTTTTTTCGAACATATATCATCTTCATGAAAATGTCAATATCAAAATTCCAATCATCATCTTCGTATTGAGGTGAATATAAAACCAAAATCATGCAATTAAATATATATATCTTTGGTACTAGGGTTTGAAACGAAGGCTAAAATCAAAGGCTAGGTGTTGTATTGAGTGGGTTTTAAAGAAGAAAAAGGGTAAAGGCTCAAATTGGGTAACTAAGGGTTTATGAAATCAGGGTATGGATTTTAAGAAAGCCAAAAATGGGGTAAAACCTAAGTGCCTTTATCATTTCAATGTATAAAATCCTATATGTGGTCTCGAAATGTATAACAATGCAAGTTCTAGAATGTGCAATCCAAGTGTGATAATCCCCATCAAGAAAAATAATCTCGAGCACAAAAAATGAATTTGCTCGTTTATGGCTCAAAACCTCACTTGTTAAGTAGGGTTTGTGTCAAATCTTTGCATGTTCATCATTCAAAGAAAACTATTAAAGACATGAGAAGCCATTTCAAACACAAAAGCCATTGATACAAGCCATTTTTCATATATCTCTAGCCAACCAAATAGCATACATCAACAAAGAAAGCTCGGAATTTTTTTTTTTTTTTTTTGAAGAAACAAAATTTAAACTAATAAAAAAAATAAATATAGTGTCAAAAACCAAAACAAAGAGAAAAACACCTAACATCCCCCCACACCTAAATCATACATTGTCCTCAATCGCAAATATTACACTTATTTAACCCCTATCAAAAACTCAAAAAATTGATACTCAAGTTCGGTCTACAAAATTAAAAGGGTTTCGGATTCATTTCGGACCAGACTTGAACTCAAATTATAAATTTAATTTATTATATTTAATCCATTTTATAATATAATAAACACCTAATAAAAACACATTAATCAAGAATCGAGAATTACACACTATTATAAAAATTAACAATAATAATATTATGAAAGATTAAAAAATTATATCAAAAATAATACATTAAATTTATCAAAATCACTTTCAAAATATCATAATATTTGATTTTAAACGATTAGAGCTAACTCGTTTTTAGTTCAGTCCGTAATTAAAATGGGGCTAAATAATGGGTTTGAAGTCGATCCAACTCTAAAATGAGCCCTCATTCCTTCAAAATCGGCAGAGCTCAAGCAGGGCTCGGACAGACCCGACCCAATTGCCGACCCTACTTAGGGCACATCGTCCACAGCCAGCACCGTTGACAATTGCAAAATTACTATTAATGCATTTTAAAGTGAGAGAGTTCAAAGATATAATTTTCTTACTAAATTTATTTAAGTCTACTTTAAAAAATAGGAATTTTTATTGTCAATTAAATAGTTATTTATTTGGTTACAATTAGTAAATTGTACATCTCTTGTAAAATATTTAAATAAAAAGATTATTTATTAATTATATTTGTTAATTTTGTTTTTATTATAAATAGCAGGATTCTCACCCATTTACTCCTTTTTGCTTCTTTTTTTTTTCACCTAATATCTTTCCTTTTTTTTTTTTTTTTACTTTTTTGGGATTTCTTCTTCTTCTTTTTTTTTCATCTTCATCTTTCTTTTTTTCGCTCCTTTTTTAATTGATTTGTTATTATTCCTTTTTTTACTTCTTTTTTTATTTCTTTTTTCACCCATTTATCTCTTTTTTATTGTTTTTTTTTTACTTTTTTTTTCACCGATTTACACTTTTTTACATTTTTTACTTCTTTTTTTTCACTCTTCACGCTTTCTTTCTTTTATTTCTTTTTTTTTCTCCCATTTACTCCTCTTGTTTGTTGCTTTTTCTTACTCCTTTTTTTTTCACCGGTTTACCCTTTTTTGCTTTTTTTTTTTATTTTTTTTCACTCTTCACCATTCCTTTTTCTTTTTTTTTTTTTTACATTTTTTGGGTTTCTTCTTTTCCTATTTCTTTTACATCCTTTTTTTTCACTATTCACTTTTCTTTTTTTTCACTCCTTGTTTTTTAGGTTCCACTATTACCGGTAATTCTTTTTTTTACTTCTTTTTTTATTTTTTATTTTTATTTTTTATTTTTATTTTTTATTTTTATTTTTTACTTTTTTTTCACTCTTCACTTGTGGAGAGGGAGAATGGGAAGGAATGCCTGAATGGAAACAATTGGCTACTGTTCCCTCTTTTTTTCTTTTTTTTTGGGTTTTTTTTTCCTTTTTTTTTACTTTTTTTTTTCACCCTTCATATTTTTTTTTAACCTTTTTATGGGTTTCATCTTCTTCTTTTTTTGCTCTTTTTTTTTTTATTTCACTGTTCCTGGTTTGCTGTTGTACCTTTTTTTTACCCATTTACCCTTCTTTTTTTGCTTTTTTTTTTTACTTCTTTTTTTTTTGTCTCCTTTCACCCTTCATTTTTTTTTTTAAAAAAAACTTTTTTTGGGTTTCTTCTCTTTCTTATTCATTTTTTACTTTTTTTTTTTTCACTCTTCACCCTTATTTTTTACTCATTTTTTTTATTTCACTGTTGCCAATTTGCTACTGTTCTTTTTTTTTTTTTACTTCTTTTTTTTGATTTCTTCTTTTTCTTTTTTATTTTTTTTCCACCCTTTGCTATATATATATTATATCTTATAACTATATATAAAGAAATAAATTGAAAGGAGGGAGTGGGGAGTGGCGAGTGGGAGCGATTGTTACATTGGGTGGGAACAGTTTGCTATGTTCCCCTATTTTTCCTTTCTTTGGGATTTTTTCTTCATTTTTTTTTTCACCCTACACATTTTTTTTGCTTCTTTTTTTTTTTCCTTACCTTTTTTCACCCTTCACCCTTCTTTTTTTTTTTTTTTAAACTGTTTTGGGTTTCTTCTTCTTTTCTTCTTTTACTTCTTTTTTTTCAACCACACTCCTCTTTTTTTCGCTCTTTTTTTTTTTTGAATTCCACTGTTCCCAATTTATTGTTATTCCTTATTTTCTACTTTTTTTGTTTCTTCTTGTTCTTTTTTACTGTTTTTTTTTTCACCCTCCTTCTTTTTGCTTCTTTTTCTTAATTTTTTTCCACCCTTCTTCACCGTTCATTTTTTTTTTTGTACTTTTTTTGGGTTTCTTCTTCTTTTTTTTTTTATTTTACTTTTTTTTTACCCTTCACCCATTTTTTAATCATTTTGTTGGGGTTTTACTGTTGCCGGTTTGCGATTATTCCTTTTTTTGTTTTTTCTTTCTAATTTTTACTTTTTTTTCACCCTTCACAATTTTTCCTTATTAATCTATCTCTTCTCATCTCTCCGTTTTTTTTTTCGAGTTTCACTATTTTTACAACTCTTTTTGAAAGTCTCTCATCCTCTTGATGCCATTTAGTGCAACTTAGTTTTTTGAGTCATTTCCTTTTTTTTGGGTGCTTTTTGGTGGTCTAATTTACTAAAATATCATCCGATAAAAAAATTATATGCATCTATAGCTACACACCATTAAAAGTTTTTTCAAAAAAACAAGTGAGGACATGGAGGTGGGAGGAATTGTCACCTTGAATGGGAACAGTTTACTACAGTTCCTTTTTTTTTTTTCTTTTTTAGGGTTTCTTCTTCTTTTTTTTTATTTCTTTTTTTTCACCCTTTATTCTTAGGGGTTTTTTTTTGCTTTTTTTTTTACTTTTTTTTCATCATTTACCTTTTTTTTTTTAATTTTTTTGGATTTCTTTCTCTTTTTCTTTTTTTTTTTCACCCTTCACACTATTTTTTGGGTTTCACCGTCACCGGTTTTTTTCTATTCCCTTTTTTATTTCTTTTTTGTTTCTTCTTTTTCTTCTTTATTTTTTTTAACATTTCATCGTTTTCTTTTAATAATTATAACATAAAAAAAAATTGGACCAAGGTTGCGCGTTGTGCGACTAGAACAGTAAATTTTAATATAAAAATTTATCTCCTACAAAATTGACAAACATCCCGAACCGGCAAGTGACTGACTCATTTCTCAGTATCTCAGCATCCTAGGACAGCCCAACGTCTGCGGTTCATAAAAATCGCAAAATCCCTGATATCTCCGGTTTTAGCATTCCCTTTCATAATTACTGTAGCGGGAATTTTGGTGCAAGACAATGATGGCATTGAACCCGTGACTTGTTTATTTTTCTTCAATCTCAACGTCCTTATTAAATATAATGAGTCGGTTTTAGCAAAGCTAGAACACCTAGTCGATGTTAATTTATTGTTCTCAAATGCACCTATTGGGTAAATATTTTGAATTGTAAGTGCACATACTAGTTATGTGGCATCCATTGTTCATGAATTATGCGTTCTTTATCAATCATTTTATTAAACTATTTTTTTATAATTTATTATTGTGCATGAACGTTTATATTATGTTGAGCTGTGCTTTATTTAGTGTTTGTCAACAATTATAGATAGTCAACATGAATATAGGAAAAGAAAATTGAAATTTTGCACGACAGTTTACCAGATCTTATTTATATGTGATCACATATGAAAGTGTTTTGGGGGTGTGTATATGTATATATATTCATATAATGTGTTAACATAAGAATGATTGCGTAGCTAAGGTGCATTAATTAATGATATAATTAATTGTTGCTACATTTATATAAAAGTAAAATGATTATTGCCATATTACATTGAACTGAAATAAGATGGTGTGATGATTACGTGACCATTAAACATATGCACTCACTACAAAACAAATGCACTATTCAAACAGATGAAAATCATCTACTAAGTCTACTAAAACCGTCCGTAAAACTTTTTCCAATGAATGCGCCTTTAGTTGGCTATACACCAGTCGCGATAGATCTATCTCGACACTTTTGATTACCGTTGGAACATATGATGGATTTATACTGACGGTTAGAAAAGTGTTGATACAATTATGATCTTTTATCATCAATTTTTATGTTAGGAAATGTTACTATCTTTTATCGTCAATTCTCACTCGATTATCACATGTGTTAATATAAGTTACATTTGTATTATCCGTTACTACAAGTATTAGGAAAAATTATTATTTTTATTGTCAGGTCGAAAAAAATTACAATAATACTGTCGGTTACTACATGGTTACTGTTTTGATGGTGGAGCTTTAGCCGTGCATGATTTATAATATATCATTTTCACAGACAAATTTTTAAAATTCCGTCCATTTTTTCTTTTGCCTTTTTTCTCCTTTCTCTTTTTTCATTATTGCGTTGTTCTTAATTCTTTTGTAAAACCCCACCCATTTTTTCTTTTGTATTTTTTCTCCCGCCTCTTTTTTCATTATCGCATTATTCTTAATTTTTCACAATTTTTTATACTTTTAATTAATACCGCTACGTGTCTTTCATATGTGTGTTGAAAAAATTCACTTTCTATATTTCAGTAATTTTTACTACTTATTACTATATTTTATACAAACTACTAACTATATTTTATACAAGCACATACTTGCACGGTCCCCTACCATAAGCTTTGTGCTGTGTTAATTATATCCAATTAATTAATAAAAAATAACGTATATTTTATATTTGATGACAAATACTTATTAATATTATTAATTTAAATAATGTAATGATATTAAATTAGTAATTTATATAATATAATGTTATAATTTGAAAATATGACAATACAATATAATGATATATAATTGTGTAATTAATGGACAATACTAAATTTTGTATATATTGTATTGTATCGGTAGAAATTAAAAACTGTCTCAATTTCGACCACAATTTATAATTACAAAACATAATGCGCAATGAATAAAAATTTAATCTCTCATATTTCCACAATTAACACAATTTTCACTCATACAACTTCCACACATCACACACGTGTCATCAACTCCTACCATATCTTAACCACTAATATTTTACATATAATATTATTTAAAATTAATATAGTGCACTTCGATTTGGATATATTGATTTTTTAACATTCTCAAATAATTCATGAAACTTATCTTCATCAATATTAAATACATGAGAAGTTAGTTTACGTACGATCATGTAAATGTGTGAATGATTATGTAAATTTGTGAATCATGTAACATGCCAAATATATCATGATAAAAAAATTATCATGTAGTTAGATACATTAGATCCATGTAAATTTTCATTACTTTCTCGGTGATTAACAAGTGATTGAAAACCGTATGTGTAGAAAATCTTAATGTGTTGTATTATATTGAATATTTGCACTTGCAAATGCAAGAAATACAATCACCAACCAATATATTCATCACTTCCTTAGAACACATCTATGATTTGTTCATCATATTAGATACAAATCAAATCAGATATTTTGCACAAGTTTACATTGAAATAAATACACGGATCAATAAAAAAAAAGATAAATAAATAAAATAAATAAGAAAATATTTTTGGCTCGTTATTAAATTCGCGCTGAGGGAATAAAGAAATAAAGCGGGAAAAAAAGAAATTTAATTAAATTGGTACTAAAATAGAAATTTATTTTTGGTGCCAAAATGAGAAATCTTTTTTTGTGGAGTTATCATTCAAATATTTATAAATGTTAAAAGGGTAAATCTTGTAAATTAAGCGTGAATTAAAATAAATTAATATTAATATTATTAGTTATTTTTTAAAAATTTATATAAAATTAAATAATATTGATAATTATATAAATTACTAATTTAATATCATTACATTATTTAAATTAATAATATTAATAATTTAAATTAACAATATACCATTTAAGACAAGGGGCAGCACGGGGATCGCACTGTGCATGCAAGTGCCAAGCAAGCGCCTGTGCATGCCACCGTACAGGCAAGCGCAGGGTGCAAGCACCCGTACAGGTGCCTGCCCATGCCTGTGTGGGCGCGCATGCATACCACCGCATAGGCAAGCGTGCATACCACCATGCAAGCAAGCGCTCACGTAGGCACCCGCGCAAGCAAGCGGAGGGCCATTGCGCATGCCGGTGTGGGTCAAGCGCGCATGCAAGCGTGTGCATGGGCGCCCACCCCTGCCCGTGTAGGTGCTTGCACATTCCACCGCATAGGCAAACTCGGAAGCAAGCGCTCGTGCGGGCTCCCGCCCCTGCCACCGCTCGCATGCATGGCATATGCCAATGCCTGCACGGGTGCCCGTCCATGCCACGAGCAGGCAAGTGTAGGGCCATTATGCATGCCTACACGAGGCAAGTGCCCGCACAAGCGTCCGCCCATGCCCTCGCGGGTTTTATCAAAAAATGTTATAAAATTTGTTACCACTCAGATTCAAACCTCAAACCTCAAATGATTTGAACTTTTGAAACGTATCCATCATTATACCACAACGTCTTGTGTGCTAATTTTTTTCTTTTCTTTTTTTTATCCCTTTCTTTCTTCCTCTCTTTCTCAATTTCACTTTTTTTTTTCCTTATCTCACTCTCACCACTATTTTTTTCCTCACCTTGGGTCATGTTTTTATTTTCCCCTTTTCTATTCTCATTAAATTTTTTTAGATATATTCAAACCAATTTATTTGAATGAAAATTATATTGAATGATATAAATGAATTTTAATTTATTAATATTATATATTTTGAACGATAAATATTTGTGATTAAATATATAGATTTTTTAAATTATTAATATATTATAATTTAAATTAATATTGAAAATCATAATTTTATATTATGACAATAAAATACACAGTCATCCGCTCATCCAACATAAGGATTGTGTCATCTAATTGGTTCAATGTAATTTACAGTAATGATTAATATTATTATATTATTGAAAAATGGTTTATTTGTATCTCAAAATAATTCCAAATTTTTTGTAAAATTTTGACACTTTTATTGATCTAACAATCTGGTAAAATTGGATAGATCACCAATTAAACGGCTACAATATTTTTCAAATTAAATGGACAACCGCCATTTTCACAAATAAATTTTTAAAATCAATTTTAAAACTCATTTTCCGCACCGTTTTTCATTACATTATATTATCATCAGTTATTATAAGTTTACCACTAATTATCACTATATTTCACTCTAATGAATAATAATATTATGAAACTATATTACTACTACTTATTACAAATAATCATAAATTTACAATTAATTATTATAAATTTATCACTAGTTATCATTATATTTTACACCAACGAATCATAATATTATCACACAAGTTATTATAAACACATGTTATCACTATATTATCATTAGTTATCACTATATTATCATTAGTTATCACAAATTTACTAGTAGTTATTACTATATTTAACTTCAATGAATAATAATATTATCAGACTATATTACCACTACTTATCATAATCAAACATAAATTTACCACTAATTATCACAAATTTACGATTAATTATCACTATATTTTATACTAATGAATAATAATATTATCAGACTATATTATTATTAATTATCACAAATTATCAGACTATATTACTAATAGTTATCACCTCACAGGCAAGTGCGATACCACGGAGCACAAACTTACCACTAAGTAAGTGGTGGTAAGTTACGAACTATATATTATAAATTTACCACTAACTTACCACTATACAAACTTATTTATTTACTTACAACGTACTTACCATCTACTTACCTACCTACCACTACTTATCATTATCACCTACTTACTAAACTATCTACTATCATAAATTTATCACAACTTATCATCTAAACCATTTTTAAATGTAGTCATAACGAATATAGTATATAGTAGTTACAATGGTATATGATACAAAAATGATAACAATCATAGGTTTTTACAGACGTTACAATATCACTACTAGAAAATAAAGTATTAGCAATAAAAATTTCCGTCGCTGAAGGTAAAAAATCCGTCGCTAAAGACTATTAGCGATAGATTTTTTCCGTTGTTAAATCCGTTACTGAAAACTATCCCGCTAATTTTTACTGACGAAATACAATCCATCGTTGATAAAAGAAAATATGTAAAAAAAATCAATGACGAATTAGCGACAGAATTTTTCCGTCACTAATAATTCCATCACTAATTTTGGAACCCTCACGCGCGCGTGTGCCTGAACACTCTCCCCGCCTACGCCTCACGTGCCCACGCACGAACCTGCCTGCCTACACCTGCGAACCCACGCCTACAAACCCGCCCGCATGCACCCACCTGCCAACCCGACCCGCCCTCTCAGCTGCCTGTCCACCCATCTGTCGACCTATACGCTTCCTTTAATTTGTGAAAAATGCTTTCATGCCACCAACATAATTCGATCCGCGACGCACGTAAAATAATCTAAGCAACACAATCACCACATCACAGTTAGTAATATAGTCATATCATTTTTTTTATTTATTATCTTTATTTCATAATTTTTAATAATAATAAAATAATATAAAATGATAATTTATTATAAAATAATAAAAATTTAGCTTAAAATAAAATAATAAAAATTTTAAAAAATAAAATAATATTATTCTTGTACAAAATAAAATAAAAAAAAGAATTATTAAATAAAAAATAAATATATAATAAAAAATCCATCGCTAATCCGGCGCTAAAATTTTCATCATTAATCCATCACTGGTGGTTGTACATATATTTTTTTTAAGTTTTTTTCCATCACAAATACATCGACGGAAAATTTCTGACAAAAATATTTTCGTCGGTAATCTAATAGGTTTAAAATTTTTTTTCTTTTTTTTTTTATGGTGGACTACTACAGTAATGGATTAGCGATAAAAATATTTCCGTCGCAAGTCTTGGTTTTTTGTTCGATGTTAATTCGTCGTTATTACTAACGGATTTATTTTCGTCGGTAATTTTTCGTTACTGATGGTGTGTTCTCTTGTAGTATATATAGATTAGTATAAATAGAATTTATAGAAACAATTTATTTTAACAGTGAGAATTGAATATAGTTTTAAAAGACGGTGAAATTTGTGTGTTACCATATATCTAAAAACTATGGAGACGGTATTGTTAAGTAGATAATAACAAAGATTTATATTGAAACTGTTTTTAAATCGTGCTAAAAAATTATCACATTTACTTACCATAATTTATAACCATCACATTGAATATTGCTTTACAGATAGTTGTGATAGTTTTACTGACAGTTGGTAAACTTTTCTTCACACACATTTTATCCAGTTGGAAAAAGTCTATATTTTCCAACGGTTTAGTCATTCAGCGTCTCTATAACTCATAAAAACGGTCATTAAAAATTACTGACATTAAAAGTTACCATCAGCACAGCACATTAATTTTGTAGTGGTTATTATGCTTGATCTCTACATTTTCAATCAATTTTTAATGATTATCTATTTTAGGTTTTTAAAATAAAATTAATAAAAGAAAAAATAAGAATCACGAGCTCAAGAAAGTAAGATAATCGATTGGTTGTATCTCTTTTAGTTTAATTATATTAACAATAACAATTATTTAAATTAACGTAACTTGATTTATGTATAGTATATGTATTTAATAGTTTAAAAAACATATTAATTTATTTTTACTTTGATTGTTAGTATTTATGCCTTTTATTATTAATAATTGAATTGTTAGTAGTATACTTGTAATATACATATACCTTTTACAGTAATTTTAACTAAAATTAATGATTATATAAATTGTTTTGCGAAATAATTTTTTAATAAAAGGAGCAAAAGATGTGTTTTTAGAAATAAAATTATCAAATAGTTTTAATTTTATTTTTTAAGGTATTATTTTTAACTTAAACTTTTAAGTTAAAAATAAGTTCTGCCAAATAGTCTCAAAGTATGGACCAATGTACAAGATTTGATCCACTTAATTTTAGTTTATTTAGTCCAATAATTTCACTCAATATTGTTTTAATAAACATATACATACAATGTAAAGTGAAAAAGCAATATTATCACAAGCCAACAACTAAAATTATTGTGAATTATATTCGGTGATTTGAATGCCATATGTATTCTTTGAATTGAATGTTTAAATGGTAATTTTATATATTTTTTTGAGAATTATGTGGTTCAATTTGAGTAATTTAGTGAGGAAGGTGTCTTACTTGTGAAGGTGAAAAAAGAGAAAAACAATAGAATTAATAATTATCCAAAAGAGTTAGAGTGAAGAGTGTGTTACCCTTGTTTAGAGCATCCTTTTGAGATGTTAGTTCTAAAAACTCTTCATAAATTAATGTCTGAGTTAATTACATATTCAGTTTTTAAATTTTACCTAAATTTCAAGAGCAACATATAATAAACAATGAGAAAATAAAGGTTATGGTAAATAATACTCCAACATGTTCAAGTGTTGGTTCTTGGACTTTATTTACTGTCATCGTAAAACTTAATCCCATTAGAAATTAAGTTGGTTTGAATAGATACGAAAATTTATCATTTTGAAAAGATATTATTAGAATTTTTCATATAAATCAAAACATAATTTTCCCTTCCTCCAAATGCTAAATGACAATGAGTTACATTACCCAAGTACGATGGATGTTGCAACGCCAAATGTATCTGTCGCAATCATTAGGAAAAAAACATTGAATAAGCTAACATATATTAAAATATGAGTGCTCTCCTTAATTTAATGTTTTAGAATATAATTAAATCAGAGAATATCAAAATATTCTTGTCGGCTTCCTCCTCACAGTGCCTTGTTCCATGTTCCTTTTTTGTGTATGGTAAAGTCCCTCACTTCCTTTCTCTCTCTAAGCGGTTGGTTTTGGACACTTCCCAAATGTTATGTCTGTATTTGGTGTGTGCACGAGTTGTGCGAGCTGTCTATGCCTTTTACATACTGTTGCTTTCTCTTGCGACTTCTTTGTTTTCTTTTCACTTAATTGGATCCATTTTTCTATATACTTATTCATTCCTCTCTTTCTTTCTCTCTCTCTCTCTCTCTAGGTAAAACTCTCTTGATAAAGACAAATAACTAAATAATTTAAGTCACTTTTGGTTGCCAAGAAATAAATAAACTAGGAGACGAATACTGTGTTTACGCGCGGTGAAGTTAAATATGCCTGTTAAGTGTCCCGAATTTCCTATCAACTGTAGAGTATAATAGCTACAGACAATCATAACGTTTTTTTTTTCATAATTTTACATTAAAATTTTAATAAATTGTGAAAAATTATATAATTAAAACTCTTAGTATTCTGTAAAAAATAAAAATTACTAACAAAAGATGAAGACAATGAAAGTGCCAATGTGTGATAATGAAGATTATATAACGAAGACAATAAAACTCCAAACTAAAAATTATATAAAAGTTTTGCACGAGAGAAGACGGCAAAAATTATAAACAAGAGTGTTTTGAAAATAACTTTTGACCGAAGATAATAAGTAGACACCATGTTTGGTGTTATATCATCAATACTATACACAATTGGGTGCATTACCGACAAAAGTTTCCAAAGCAACAAACAACACACAGAAGCAGTCTTAGAAGTTGAACAGTAATTTCCTGGGAATTCTAAAGCTATTTTTCAAAAGGCACCATTGTTGTTAGCATAACTGCAAACTGTTGAGATTGGGGTATCACAAAAGTTGATCAAGATATATCAACTTAGTTTTGTTCTTTTGGCGGAATTTTCATTTTTTGCCGTCATAGCCAATATTTTTAGCATTTTCTATTTCTGCAAATTTATCCATCACACAAAGTCTAACTTTGGATCCACTCGCTCCTTCTCTTATATGCAACAGCATTTATTAGTTACTGAGTTTATAGGGAAAAAAAAACATATGCACACTGTATCTTGAGTTGAAGTAGTTACCTAAAGTTTAGGTTCTATGGTTTGTGTTTGATCAGTAATTGAATAATTAAATAGAGTTTGCAGAATCTTTAATTTCAGAATAGTATATGAAAATATAGCACTGCCTAGGATCAGTTAACTGTGTCTGGATTGGTTTGATATGTGCTAGAAATGTCTTTGTTTTGAGTTCTTTGTAGAGAGATTCAAGAGGAAGTCCAACATTCTATGAGGATCAAACAAAAGAACATTCCTAAGTTAATAATAACTTACATTACTTCAATTTTAGTATTATAATGGAACTTGATTAAAGTGTTTCATGGCCTCAACAATATTAAATGTGAGAAGCTACTCTGCTAAATCTCCAAAGATGGAAGCTGGAAAAACTCAAATGCTATCACTTATGTCTAGATTAAAGCGACATCCAAAGATGGAAGGAAAATTTTTAGCAAGGTAAATTTCATCATGTGAGACAAATGTGTTATTAAATAGAAATTATACATTAATAGCAAAGTGATAGGGAATCTCGGTACAACAGGGTGTTTTTGTTTGCAAGAATTGGATGTGAATTCAACTCCATATTCTGACTATTTTGATTATTAAGTGGTAATCTTGTTGTGGGGGAGTAAGTTGTTCTTGCCCCTTTTTCTTTGTCTTCTAGAGAATATTCTTGGACTTTTGTGCAGGTTTCTGGAGAAAAAGTTTGGTTCTTACAGGTTGGGATTAGGATTATGTGGATGTTTTGATGTGTCAATCGATGGAACTTTCTGAAAGAACATGATTTTGGGATTGGATTGCATATTGAGGTTGAATTAAAAAGGTTGACAATTGATTCAAAATTGGTTGGAGTTAATTAGTTTTCCAATTTGATTAGGGTTTGATCACTCCTTGTGAAATTTGTGGGGTGTGGATATTCCTGATTGTTGAAAATGGTGGAATCAATAGCTGCTACATCTCTTCTTGGGCATAGACCATTTTGTGGGTGGTCTACCTCCAAGGATTTATCTGGCAGCAAAAGGAAATTTTATGATGGAGCATGCTGGACTCCGGCGTCTGAATTTTATGGTAGGAGGATTAGTGTTGTCCCTTTGTTACCAAGATTGAGAAGTGAGAGTTTATTGGATTCATCTGTTAAGGCTGTTGCAATGGAGTTGACCAAGGAGTATTCACATCGAGAAGAGGAGAGAATACCTCGCAGTTGGAATAATCAAATTGATGTTGACACTGATAGGAAACCGAGTTTGGCCACCGGAGAATGGGGTGGATAACCCTTCACTGCACAATCCACTGCTTCGACAAGAGAGAACGGGTTTTGTATGGTTGGGAGCTATATTTGAATGGGAAGGAGTTCTGGTTGAAGATAATCCTGATCCAGAGAAACAAGCGTGGCTTACACTTGCCCATGAAGGAAAATCACCTCCACTGGCTTTCATACTTAGAAGAATAGAGGGGATGAAGAACGAACAAGTGATTGCTGAAGTTCTCTGCTGGTCTGGAGATCCTGCTCAATTGAGAAGAATGGCTGCTAAATAAGTCCCTAGCTAGTCAAATGAAATACTTATCGGAAAGAGGATGGCCTTTCATAGTATCTTATGATAAAAAAAAATGCTTGACTATCAATCTGTCACTGATATCTGACCATGTCAATGCTTCAAAGTTCACTTACTTTTAATGCCACAGATACCATCACCCTAATTTAAGAGCTATTAAATACTCTTTTAAGATGATCTACAAATGTTGAATATCACAATGGAACATGCAACAGGCACATGGTAACCATCCAACATGAAAAAAAAAAAAAATTCCATCAATTGAATTATTAGATCCACTTTCCAAATATTCAGGCTAATGTTGCCACCGGAGAGATTCAGAGATGTCCCTTTACAAATTTTATGATGTAATATTGTAACAGAAAATCAAGAGGACCACGGCATATTTGGAAAACAAATAAAAGGAATAAGAAAGTGATACAACTATGAATCAGCCGAGAGAGAGAGAGATTTGAGAACTTGATAGCGCTCGCCCGGTCCAGCTTGAATAATTTCTCTAACACCCACTTTTCTCTCAAGAGTATCTTGAGCAGCGGGATTCTGTCAACTGTATCATTTTATGCAAAGATAAAATTTTGTAGGCAGACCGTGGCCATAATTTCAAAAGGAACAAACTCGGAGATAATAGCAGGGAGCACTGACCTGCATGGCCCCCAACTCATCAGGCTCATTTTTTGCTTTCTCCTCTTCAGTTAACCCCTTCCTGAATTAAAATATATATAAATAAAAAATAAAATTGCGTGCACCTATAGCCTTCATTATGCAATATGCAAAGTCCAGCATACATTGTGAAAATGAAAGTTGCAATGTGTAATACAATTATGTAGCAGCAAAAATATTGTGGGAAGCAACTAAAAATGTTGCAGCCAACTAACTTGCCTAGATCACACCCAGAAAAACCAATTTAACGTTTTTCCTGTATAATATTCAGAAAGCAAAGTTCTTCTCATGCTTTCTTATCCTACAACACTTTCTTAGCTTTCACCCACCAGCTGTAGGCAGTCTACCCTAGTGGTCCCACATCATTTACCTACAAATTTCCTTCCACCGGCCTTAGATTCCCATAGCTGCTCATACCATTATTTTCTTCACATTGCAAGAGAATATATGATGGTGTGCAGATAACGGTAATTTGTGAATAGCAAGGAAGAATAAGAGAGAAAGGAGAAGAGAAGCTGGAAACTTGGGAATTAAATGTTTGTGGCAGGTCACTAAAAACTATGATAGAATGCCTAGTGATGAACTTCTGCTGCTTATGTGAACTATTTAAGATATAAATTGGGAACAAACACAATGCAGATGTGTGAGAAGGTGTTGATGCAGTAAAGGGCTACCAATGTGGCAGAGAATGTTGATATCTCAAAGATGCTAATCAAAATAAATATATCTCAGAAAAAGCAGAGTAGTTCCTTTTCCAAACGGAACATTTGCAACTAAATACGCTTGCATTTGCACTTTCCATTGCAAGGGCAAATATGCTATAATCAAACTAATTATCATCATAATCCCATTGCAATAATTTGTGTCCGAAGGCACCAAATTTAACAATAATGACAATATAGAATGTCAACAGCTGAGACTTTTCAATGAGGATAAGAATGAAGAACAACATAATGTCTAACATAGGTCATACCTTCAATTCAGTTGGCATCATGTTAAGTATTCTTGAAGGTTCCAGCTCTCCATTTAGCAGATGCCGGGCTAGTAATGCATTGTTCTAGAAAGAAAACAATGGAGTGAAGGAAACATAGCAATCAGTCTCTCTAAGACAAGCTACTGTAATTTGCAACATACATTATAAATCACAACTTTGCTCCTGAACTATGTAGACAAGCCCCATAAAAGCTTTGTTCATGATATTTCATCATTCCCCTGCTTAATTTCTATCCTTTCTTATCCTGAGGGATGGTAGCAACTTCAAGCCAATAGGCGGACTCTTTGGTAGATTTAGTTCGGAAGACAGGACAGAAGAAACAAGAGAGTAAAAAAAGACTGGATAAAAGGGCAAGACGGGAAGTTTGAAAATGCACGAGAGCAAAGTTGGAAAAAAAAAATCAAAATTTTCATCTTCGTCCCCATTTCCCATGTCCCATTAAAAAGGAGGTATAGAAATCCAGCTCACGGAGATGGAAACAATTTTTGATTTGTCTCCATCTCTTCAAATCAAACATGATGTTTTCTGTCTCATTCCTCTCCCTACTGCCATGTACTTCAAGTCAAACACTACCATAATAATGAGATCATCAAAATCAAACACTACCTTAAGAAGGAGAGCATCAAAACAAATCCTACACCACAGAAAGGAATAGCAGTAGTTTCTAACAAAAGACATTAACCCAGTCTAATTCCCCCACCCCAAGTAAAAGACCATTTCAGAATTCTCAAGAGAAACTGACCAGGAATTATGTACATGCGAACATTGACCAAGGAAAGTAAAACTTAGGCCAAATGTACAGACATGCTTGTGCATGTCCTAGGATTTTTCTAACCTTGAGATTGAAAGAAAGCTGCCACATCTTTTGATTATATTTCAGAAAATCAGCCCCCAGGGCATCATGAGCTACCTTCTCAAAAGCAGCTACAGCTGGTACAGCAGCATCTGGCCACGGAAAAGATTCATCCTCCTGTAAATGAGCAAAAATAAATAAAACAAATCACATGACACAGCTCACCCTCCAAATCAAAGTAATAAGCATCTCAGTAACTCCAAGAAAAACTATACTTTGAAATTATGTGTAATTTTGAGATTCCTAAACAAGGGACAGGAAAAAGAAAAATGGACCTTTGAACTTTTCTCTTGGGACTCATTAGCAGTTTCTGAGTGCTTATTACCACTAACTTCGCCATCCCTCCCTTTAGCATCAACTTGCACATCATTTCCACATTTTCATATAAATTGAACTGCTTCAAGAAGCTTCTCCAGCCATTTGTCACGCTGTGTTTCTCTACTTAGTGCATTAAAGTTTGCTAAAATGGTGTTATATGCATTAGTAGAACAGCTTGCAGGTGTTTCAGCCTTATTAAATGGTTCATGTTTTCCAGTTGCATCCTCATCCCTCGAAACATCAATAGGAGGCAGATTTTTTCTTCAGAGGTCTTTTTATTCTTTAACTGATCATCTTGATCACCAGCACTATCCTCTGTCTCAAAATCCTGGAGTTCTCCCAAACGAGAAAGAGTTTTCTGGACAAGTAGATCAATTTCATGCTGTTTGTTGTCTTCATAGTCCTCATCTGTTAATTTCCAAAGTTTTCGCTCCACCATATCATATACCTTTTGCACAATAAACCCAGGGTGCTCTTGTCGATGAGGAAACTTCTTATTTAAAGGAATGAAATGCACCACACACTTGTGCAATACAGACTCTGCAGGCACCTCGTCATGGTGGAAACTATAAAAAAGTTCCCCTGTATCACATACTTGCCAATTACCCCCACCTCGCTTTTCCGCCTAAAACCACTGTCCTGACACATGAACACTTCCATCTCGTTTTTGAGTTATATCCTGTCCATAGAATAAAATGTCCTTCATTGTTCAATGAGTGAGAGAGAGAGAGAGAGAGAGAGAGAGAGAGGGTAAAATGCATAAAAACAGAAAAATGATGCCATAAAGAGGCTCTTTAGTGATAATCAACATAGAAATAATGGGGAATAAAGGACACTGCCATCCCAAGCTTCAGACTGATATAAAGTTAGTTACACAGAAATAGGCACTCATGCAGGCTAACCTCCCTAGGGAGTGAGGAAATTCAAAGAAATGTCACACTAATTACCAAAAGTAGTACATGACTACCGATATCTAAGCGCATGCATTATTACATTATTACACATACATATGCATGTAGACTTGAGAGTGAAGCTACCGTAAAGGAAGTGAATACCTTTATGATTGCAACATAAGGCTTCTGTGTTTCATCCTCTGGAGCCAAAAGCACAGGATCTTCCAACAAAGCAACCAGAAGAATTATAGAAACAAAAAGGAAAATAAGAATCGCAACAGAAAGATATACATTGACAAGGATCTCAAGTTATATCAAGCAAATTGATTTTGCAAAGTTAAATAAAACTGTGTCAGTTTTTAGTGTCTTATACACCATACATCTCATGCACAAATTTAAACAGATCAAATTTCCAGAAGCTGATTTTAACAGGAGCAGTTTCCACATTCTTTAATCAGGCAATAGGTCATGACGTCATGAATGTGCATTTTAAAAAGATAATAGCTTTACACAATTAAAACTATGACAAATTAAAAGAGTACAAATTTGGCTTCTAGTAGCAATTTAGACATAAAAGCACACATCCTTCGCAACCTGGTCCATTTAAATCAAGTTTTTGAGCATATATTCATGTCCTGGGGACACAGTTGAAGGAGGTTAGCCTCCTGCTTACTGAAAAGAAGAAACTGCAGTAGCTGTTCCGAATTGAAATTATTTGATAATGCTTGCAAGGTACAAAAAAGGACCAATGATTTGTTCCCCATTTGTCTGAGGTAGTATTTGGAAAATATTACCCATAACCAATGATTTGTTCCCTATTTTGTCTGAGGTAGTATTTGGAACATTTGAATCGTGCTTGGACTTTCTCAATGAATTGCATGAGATCGGGAAGGTGAATTCACTTAATGTTTGAAGTGATTACTTGAGTTCAACTAAAGAAATGAAAAGAGAAACTGTTCTAGGGAATTCTATGCTTTTGAGAAGATTTCCCAATTAAAATTTGACACCTGAACCATTTTGCAGTTGGATGTTTTTCTTGAAATCATTTTTTTTAAGTTCTTTCAATTTTCATGATGTATCACGAGGATCTCTCAGTACATCATAAAGTGGGAAAACTTCATTCCTTCTCCCACAGAAGCACTACAAATTTATCCAATGAATATGTATAAGCACCGAAACCGATAATTGGAAAGAAGCACAAACCACGAGTAAATAAAAAAAGAAACAAAATGAATCAAAATATTCACAAATGCTGGAAACCTATCAATAACAGCACATAAATAGACATTCTTTAATGGGTCACACTGTACAAGCAAAGTCAATGCAAAATGAAATAAGACAAAGCATGCAGCTGGACTAAACTGGACATGAACGGTTATCAAAGTATATACTTGCCTTAAGAAATTGCCTAAGACGATGCAACAACAAAATATAAAAACAGAACCGAACGCTGAAGCAAGGATAAATTCTACAAAACAGAGCAACAGAAGAAAAATCAACAGGGACTTTCAATTGTTCTATGAATATTTTATTCAAGTATGTAAGATAACACAAAGACATAATCAAATAAAATGCAGAACATTTTATTCATGCATCTAAGATAATACAAAGAAATAATGAAAGAAAACGCAGAGGAGAAATCAACAGTGATTTTAAAATGTTCTATGAATGTTTAATTCATGCACGTAAGAATTTTATTGGTGCATGTAAGTAATAATACAAAGAAATAATGAAAGAAAATGCAAAGGAGAAAACAACAATGATTTTAAAATGTTCTATGAATATTTAATTCATGCATGTAAAAAATAATACAAAGAAATAATGGAAGGAACTGTAGATTGGCAAATCCAGCAAAGTTCTACAAAACAGAACAACAAAGGAAAAATGAACTGAGACCTAAAAATGTCCCAACAATACTTTATTCATGCATGTAATAAGAAGTAATACCAAGAAGTAACAAAAAAGAGTGTAGACCGG
This sequence comes from Dillenia suffruticosa, assembly GCA_033439265.1. NCBI lineage: Eukaryota > Viridiplantae > Streptophyta > Magnoliopsida > Dilleniales > Dilleniaceae > Dillenia > Dillenia suffruticosa. The sequence goes on from JAVTVX010000030.1 coordinate 6,972,640, forward strand.
CAATCCACTGCTAGTGAAAAGTTGCAAGCTTAGCAGGAGACATCAACAATAAAGAGCCGAACTTAATGTTCAAAAAGAGAAAAAAGAGATACAAACCTTGAGTAGAGAGAACATATTCGAATGGGTTTCCATACGTGATGACCATCACTAAGCACACCACCCCATCAACTAATTTAGGCGGCACACAGAAGATAGACAATTAGGCATGTCCGATAGAAGGGGAAAAAGCTTGATTTCCGGATGAAAATAAGTTCGCAATTTTACCAAAATGGGCAGGAGTCTCAAATCGTAAAAAGAACAAAACAGGGCCTATTTTATAAAAAATTTTGGGCAAGAAAGTCACTAAAAAAAATCTCCACCAAATCCATGATTTTTTAGGGCCATGCATATAAAATTACAACGATTAATAATAACAAAAAAGAAGAAGTAAATTGATGGAGATTGTGAGTATGGTGGCCAACAGATAAGTTTAAGTTCTATTAAAACTAAAATTGAGAATTTTGAAGACCCTCCAAGCCTCTACAAATATTAGGGCATCAAATAGACAAAAAAATCTTGGAAGGATTTCGACCTCATTAGATATTCTAAGGCTTAGATTCTGACATGAGGTTGTGTGGTGCCGCATGGCATCATTACAGAAATTTAACAGCAACCATTGACTACAAATTCTGAAAGTATGAATTATATTTATGGGCATTCATTCATGCATGATCAAGTGATCGCGTCTAATATTCTTTTGCTATTGCAAAACCTATGAAGCATGGACATAGGCTATGACACGGGCATGGTGACGTGGAAAAGCTATACAAATATTACTATATGTTATATCTGGTCATATCTAAGACATGCTTGTCAAATGTAGAAATGTTGGTATAACATAATGCGGAATTCACACTTACATTGGCTCTATCTAGGCATATAAACAATAGTTAACAAGATACTGTATCAAGGTAAACTCAACTACGTTGGCTTTACCACATGTGTCATTCGCATGGGACGTAACACTACAACATGCAAAAGCTATAAAAACTTTAACACTACAACATGGTGTATCGTGTCATGTTTAAAAATTGTGTCTATGTTGTCATGGTCCTTGTTAGAAATACTGACACCGCATAGTACAGAACCAACACTTACATTGGCTCTATCCAGGCATGTAGAAGAAATTCAAAGGGATGGAATATCAAAATAAACTCAACTAAAACTAAACAAATTCAAGTCGGAAAACTGTGTTAATCAACATTAAGGCAAATGAAATAAGACCATAGATGCAGTCATTCACGCAAATAGTTACTCAATACTCAAGGTCCATTGAAAGTGTAATGGAGTTGAAGTATTAACCTCAGCAGGCACTTTCTTCAGACACAAAGACACAAACTCTTTCATAGGGCGGAAAATGCTCATCCAGCTGTAAATAAAGGCAATAATATGAATACTAGAAAGATGATTTTGCAATTGGAGGCACGAATGTCTCACTGTAAAGCCAATGAAAAATCTTTAGTCCAAGCAAATCACAAAAGCTTTTAACAGCACCTGAGGTGGATTTTCACGGGGTATGATGAAAAGAACCCTCGTTGGGTGCAGATCCGCAAGAGGTGGCTCACTTTTTGCCATCTCCATTGCAGTTATTCCCAGAGACCATATATCTGCCTACACCAGTCAACAGCACCACAAAACAATTAAGAAAGGAGTATATTTAAGCAGAACCAAACTAAACTAAAAAAAGGAGGGGAAAAAAGGAACACAAACAAATGATATGATTCAAGAAACTCCCCAGATTACCTTCCCATTGTATCCTTCTGAGTTTTGAATCACCTCGGGAGCCATCCAGAATGGTGTTCCCACAAATGTCTGTTATAGCTAAAGCATATCAGACTCAATGCAGGCTAAAAATTTACTTATCAAAAGTAAATAAATGACCCTTCCAACTCTACTTGATGAATGAAGAAACATTTTGGACAAATGAGAGTGAAATATCGATTACTTGAGACACCCCACTATTTACAATTTTGACCATGAAAAGTGGCAATTATAAGAATGAAAGAACCTCAATGCATAATTACACAGTTCAGCACAAACTGCATGCTAATAGTGAAAATTAAATCAAGAATAAACCATCAATTTACTACCTTCCTCCTTGAAATTGTCTTAGTTAACCGCACTGAGACACCAAAATCAGCAACCTGTTCCAAGCTTAATCACCAAGTTTGAGAAAGAAACCAATGAAATAATAATATGTAGAAGACAATGTATACGTCTCTAGTAACCTCAAAGAAAGGATCAAGAATAGATTTGTATTTTGATTAATAGGCCTGACGCATATGTATCTTAACATCTCCATTTTCTATCAACAAAATGTTGGCCGCTGCCAAAAGTGTAACCGAAAACATCAAATCAGAAACTACATGGTTCCATTCCTGTTAGAATAAAGCAACAAATGAAAGTGGCATACACTTGAAGGAATCAGACCAAATCATAGCCATTCGTCTTCATTGTGTTGTGGAAGTTTCTCAACTGACTCAAAATTTGGCGAGGTTCCTATCTTAAGAAGAGCCCTTGTTTCAAGTATCTTTTTGTATTCCTTTGTCCATTGAAGGAACTTAAAAATTCAATATCAAAGCAATAAAATATATATTCCATAGAGTGAAGTCTCCAGATTGCATCTTCCCAACTTATGCCAAAATGTAGTCACACCAAAATTAAATGCTACAAGACCTAATGGTGGAATCTTATTGCAAGACAAACCTGCAAGTGAAAATGCAACATGAGCTTCATGTACTGAAACACTATCTGAATTGTCATCTTGTCCATCATCAGCAATTAAATCAAGAACAGACAACCCTAGAGAAGCTATAACAAAAATAAAAGCAGTATTTATCCTCTTGCAAATACATGGCAACCATGTCAATAGCGAGAGAAAATCTTCAAATAGGAAAAGATGCATCCAAGTGTTTTTGAAAGAACACAGCTATAAAAATTTTGCCAAGCCATGGTTCAAACCATGCATGTAAATGGGAGTAAGAAAGCTAGAAAGTAATTAAGTTCGGCAGATATTTAATACTCACAATGCTTGGGAGATGTGCTATTGTGCTCCAGTTTAGATCTATTCCGGTTTATGGTATGGCTGTGACTGGAAGAAGCAGCTAAAGAAATCCTGGGATACAATAGCATATTTCTCATTGAAAAATATAGCTGGGGGCACAATTGTCCATAAAAATCATATAAATCTAGAATCAGACACGTCAATTTACTGTCTGCAAGGTGCAAGTCTAGAACAAGGTCAATTGAAATTCTATCAGCTTATTTGTGATAAGAAAGGAATTTGAAAGAATGGGAAATCTAGGAAACTTTTTTCCCAAACCCTGGTGAATTTCTCATCTCATTGTGGGAGCAATTAAAAGGGAACACCATTAGTGAAAGCTACTCTTCTACCTTCCCACTCTGGACCCTAGTGCTTTATTAGATACTGCATGCCATCTTTCACATAAAAAGGAAAATGAAAGGAATATTACTGTCCCTTCCATTATCTTCCCTATGTGTACTCTACTTTTCTTTTATCATAGCACACCAAACAGGCAAAGGCAACCATACAATCATGTCCAGTGTCAGACACTTGGATGGTCTCATGGTACTTGCATATAAAAAAAAATCAATTTTACAGCTCAGTTGACAGGTCGAACTTATCATGAATATGCACATGCATACACTACGTACTTACTTCCCTGGGGATTCATTTTTCACTTGACGGCATGGTGTTGTTCCAACTTCAATGCAATCCACCATACATGCAACATCTCATTACATTTACCAAAGAAAGTTAGTCATTAAGGACTCGGAGCTAAATTCTTGATGCCAAGTCACATGGTGATGCAAATAAGTCAAAGGAACATACTTGACTCATCAAATTGAGTGGAGATCTGATGCATGACTTTGCCACTAATGATCAAGGCACCTTTGAAATGTTTTGGTGTAGACTTGAATGACCGAGCTCCAAATCTTCGCTTGCTTATGTAATGTTCATTCAGAAGTCAAAAGAATATTCAAATAACTCGTGTCATTGTCAGGTTATGTATTTACAATTGACATCAATCATGCACACATGAAGAACCAGCACAACAGACAAGATATAGACTGCAAACCAAGCTATCAAGTTTCAATAACAACAACTAATACTATGTACCTTCTTGTCCCACTGTTCAATTAAGATCAATACCACTCACATCTCCAACAGAGAAAAGCAACTGTTTTCTTGTCCATATTAAAAATTTCATTGGTCCATAACTCATCCCTATGCAATCAAAGAGAGTCATTGTTCTGGAATTGAGTTGATCATGTCATTGAGTCTCTTAAAGTGGTACAACATACATACGTACGTACATACATACAAATATATATGTAAAGAAGCAAAATGAGGCATTTCTATCCTATGTATCTTTATCAATCTTTACATACATACATACATACATTCATACATACATACAATATATGTGAAGAAGCAAAATGAGGCATTTTTATCCTACTTATCTTTACCTTTATCAACATTTTGTAAAGATATAGCTGAAGTGATAGAAGCAGCCATGGTTGGAACCATAAAATGATACTTGCAGACGTTTTAAAAATTATTTATCTATGTATCGCAAACAAGTTCTAATTAATTTTCTAAACCAAGGGAATTCTAAAGATATTCCATACAACAGCCATGATGTCACCGATCCAGTTCCATGATGTCACCGATCCAGTTTGAAAAATGGTATCTTTACCAATACATACAGAAGGCATTTTACATAATAGGTATGATTATCAAATAGTAAAGAGCAAGTGTACAATTGTATATTCAGTTCAATAAAGCTCTGATAAGAACTGTAAGCACCACATTGTCAACAACTTAACAGGGAAATAGTCAATTTAAAGCATCACCAAGAAATATAAACATCAAACTTCATAACATGCAACCCAATGTTAATCTGGAAAAAACAATACCATGAATGCAACAGGAGTTGGTCTCTTTATTGTTTGTAGGCAAGTTCTGCAAACTAAGAACATCAAGAGATCGATGCGTGTGGTGATACTGATCAAATGTACAAGCTTCATCAGCAAAGTTCTCCAAGCCAGATATCTGGTGTTGGAGATGCCGTTGTTGTTGTTTTCTTTGTTCAAAGTACTGCTTTTGTCTGTAGAACATAGAAACACAAGAAAAGAACAAATTTATATGATCTCAAGAAGGAAATAAGCACCCTGCAGACCAATTAAATGAATGAGTCCACAACTATGAAAAATAGATATACCTCTTATGTGTCGATCTTTGTGACTGCAATTTTCAGTCCCATCAAAATATGGTACAAAATCATGGTCACGCAAAAGAAGCACATGTAAGAAACACAGATTTTTATTTGATAATTTAAATGTTCAAAATCAAATAAACATAGAACTCAAACCATTAAATTAGTATGTTTGATCTTGAAAGGAATGAGACCCCCATTCTAGGTCTCAAAGAAGAACTCCAGACACATCTTACTTGGTTGGTCCATTCATCACTACAACATAATCATGCAACTATACTAGCTTCTTGCAAAATGATCAGATGTAAGAAACAAAGAATTTCACTTAATAATTTAGATTTCAAAATCAACTAAACATGGAACTGAATTTACTAAAATTAATTTGTTTAATTTAGCAAGGAAGAAGAAAATTCCCTTCTAGATCTCAATAGAAGAACTCCACAAGGGTTTGAACTTGGTAGGACTAATCATAACCATAACACAAGCATGCAACTGTAGTATGATTGCATGAGTAGCTTCTGGCAACTGAGAAGCATCCTATAAACACAAATTGATAAACATTTTAGGAGACTTGAGAGCTTTCTAATAATATCTGTTGGAGTAGGTCATAAGAAGATTTACATGTCCTAAATTTCATCAGGGTTTTGGATGGAGTATGTTACCATGAGAATTTGTACATATTTTAAATTTCATCGTAGTTGTTCAGGTGCACACTCTTTTTAGTTTTCCAAATCACAATCTCACAATTGTGAGTACCATTGCTGTTTGCAATATGTGCAATATACTTTTCTACTGCATCATCCAAATAAAGTTTGGCATGAAATAAATTTCAAGTAGTTTACCAGAAATAGTTGCAAAATAAAAGAAAAGTCAAGCCCATGTGACACTCACAGTTGTAACTTTTTGCCTTGATCCTCCCATCCATCACAACATTGCCCCAAAACCAAGGGAACTTTCAACCTCGGAGTACCACTAACCTAGATGAAGTTATGCTTTTTAAGACAGATACAACAATATTCCATCCAGAAGCCAATTAAATTAACCAGATTTAACAGGTCAAAATCTAGCAGTGAAATAGCACAGGTATGGACAACAGTGTTTGTTAAGAAGATTTAATTAACATCTCATAAGTTTGATAAAGTTCTTGCATTTCAAACTCATGACAGAAGTTTGAAGGGTTTCAACATGTTTTTTAAGGTTTCTTTAATGTAAATTAGGCATTGTGATAGGGCATAAAATGGTGTAATAATTGTGGTTTATTTTGTTCTATTTTTAAATAAATATTACATTAATTATTGTGTTTTATGGTCATTGATATAATAGTAATGGAGGAGACTTTTGAAGAAAAAGGAAGGAAGAAGCCTAATTTGAAAACATCGGAGACTTTGAAGATATCATTTTATTCCTAATATTTAGGAATATAAATTTTGGAGAAGTCCAATTTTTGTAATCTTCTATTTTAGTAATCTTCTATTTTAGTTAGACTATCTATTTGACAAGTCAATTAGGTTACTTGTCATTAGAAAATTCCTTTTTATTTGGTAGTTGCCAAAAATTTAGAAAGACCTTCTCTTTAAAAATTAGGTTAACTCATCTCTATATATATGAGACAATAAACATTGGAGGAGGGAGGCTAAGGGGGCAGCAGCCCCATGTCCACAGCAACAGCCCTAGCTTTCATCCTTGTTCCTTTCAATTTTCCAGCAGCAATAAATCTTTTCTTTGTGAGTCTTTCTTTTCATGTTTTGTTTTTTATTTAATTTTCTAGTCGAAAGGTTATTGAAACCTTGATTTTCAATGATTGTAAGATCTAATTGGGCATATTAATTCAATTTATCATAGGTATTTATTTAATTCCTGCATTTCATGGATCATGATTTTCTAGAGTTTATTAAATAATGGCCAATGTTTAATAGTTTTAGAATAATCTATAACTAATTAAAACGATAAATCCGTAATTGTTTGTTAGTTTTAATAAAGTGGTAATTGGCATTCGTGTCATGGGAATGATATTCGTGTCATGGGATTAAATGATCTAATTTAAATAAACCCGATGTGTGTTTGTTAATTAGAATTGGGTCTCTCTAAATCTTAATGCTATTGAGACCTTCAATCCTAAGAGCTTTTCTAGGGTTAACTCTCGATTAGGAAAATAATTAACGAACTTCTCTTAATTATCGATGAAATAAGGAGAGATTGGTCGTTGAGCGTTTGTCGACGACTATAACCAATTTATTTATGGTTATTGAAATCTTTAGATATGTCGATAATCAATCGTATGAAATCAAGGTGGAAATAATTCTTTTGACTAAAATTTCTTTTCATTGATATTTTCTCTTTTAATTGATAGTATTTAATTTTCTTGTTTTAGTTAATTTTATTTGTTTTGTTAGTTTTAGATAATTTCTCAAACCCCCCGTATTGTTTTTCTTAAAAGATATAAATCCGCTGTTCCCTGTGAATACGACCTTTAGGTATTTTATTTTTGCTTGTTTGACGACACACCACATTGCCATGATCATAGGTTGCTAAAATTTCTTGCTTTAGATTAGCCTAAGCCTCATATTACAGCGAAAAAACTCAAAGAGGAAAAACATGGTGAGGCTAACTGATAGCTAGACCATAATTTACCTCTAAATTTTAACATAAATATTTAGTCATTATTTGCTAGTGTCAAGCAAAAAATATTTTCAATAGTAAATGGTCTCATATTTACATTAAGCCCTTACTAAACTCTAAGCTCCATCTCCGCATAGCTCAATAAATAGGACATGCCACAAGGACTATTTCAAGTCAAACTTTTTGCTTCCAGATGACAACAAATAAAAAAGAATTATGGAAATCCAGAATCTCTTGAATAATTTGGATCTTAAGTTTTAATACGTCTATGAACCATAGGCGTTGAATGCAAAGTCCCTTCAACATCCCATCTCTCCAGCTTATGGTGTTCTGGGTTACAAGGAACCACCACAAACTTTTATTAGATGATAGTGAAAGTGGTAGCAACATGGTAAACACATTTTAATAACATTGTCTAAGATATCATAGATTTTGAACAAAATAAATTAAGGGAAACTAAAATGTACACTGTAAAGACCAGCCAGACTCCGGCTCTCATGTCTGAGCCTTCCAACTACACAGCTAACTTTTGAAATAGGAATCGAAGTTCTCTCATACACAATAAGTCAAAATCAAGCCAAAGCAATCATAAAAAGGGAAAATATCTAAAATGATGAAAATCCAAACAGGTCAGGGATAATTTCATCACCGAGATCACCAGAATTCATCGCTCAAACTCTATCCAATCACCTAAAAGCCTTTAAGAAGTATTTGGTTTAGAGATAGAGAAATAAACTCATATACATATGTACTCCTTATAAAAACCCATCAGAAACGATCAAAACCTAAGTGGACAATAATCAATCATTCATGTTAAATTTGCTATGTTCAATAAGTTTATTCAAATCAAGCAAGAAAAACAAAAACCTCAAATCAAAAGAAAGAGAAAACAAGGGAGTACAGAAGCGTTGGTTTTCTTTTCCAGGGTGCTGGGGTTGCCTGAGGATCGGAGGTGACGGGGATGGTAAGAAGGTAGAAAGGGAGAAAGAGGAGATAGAGAGAGGGAGTAAGAGAGAGGGAAGAAGCTACTTACCTAATCGAGCAGCGTAGGAGAGCCGCTCGAGCTAACGACAGTGGGCTGCAGGCGGAAGGAGCAAGCGCGATCGACCTGGTGGAGAGAGCGTGCAAGAGAGAGAGAAGGAAAGGGTGTTGAGCCGAAGTGACGAAGAAGGCTTTTGCAGGCCGGGAGAAAGAGAGTGAATGCGTGTTATGCATTTTGCAGGCAGGACAAGCAAAGAGGAACGGCTCTCCTCAACTTCTGCACGCGTAGAGATAGGAAGACAGAAAACGTGACGAGGCAGTGTTTTTGTCCAACTCAGCAATATTGACGATATTTCGCCAAGTGGAGAACCTTTGCCAAGGTGGGACGACACCTGGATGGTAGGACTCCATCCTTTTATATACATATATATATATATATATATATATATATATATATATATACACTAGGATAGTTCTACCCGCACTAGGATAGTAATAAATCGATGATAATAGAATTCAAAAAATTGAGTGAAAAAAAAAAATAGTAAAAAAAAGAAAAGAAGAAGAAGAAGAAGAAGAAGAAAAACCCAAAAAAAGTTTAAAAAAAAAAGTAAGAAGAAATCCCCCCAAAGAAATGAGGTAGGAATAGTAATCCACTGTTCCCATTCTAGGTATCACTTCCACCACTCCCCCTCCTCTCGTCTTTTTTTAATGGGTGAAGGGTGGAAAAAAAAAGAAGCATAATGGGTGAAAAAAAGAAATAAAAAAAAGAAACAAAAAAAGAAGTAAAAACAAAAGAAATAGTAGCAAACCAGTAACGGTGAAATTAAAAAAAAAAGTGAAAAAAAGAGCGAATTGTAAAAAAAAAAAAAACAAGAAGAAGAAAAAGAAGAAAAAAAATAGTAATTGGAAAAAAAAAAAAAGGAAATCCAAAAAAAAAAAGAAAAAAGAGAGGTGGGAACATAGCCCGTTGTTCCCGTCCTGAGCGTCACTCCTCCCACTCCCCCCTCTTCTTCTTTTATATATATAGTTAAGAAAGATAAAAAGAAAAAAGAAAAGAAGCAAAAAAAAAAGTATAAAGTGTGAAAAAAAAGTAAAAAAAAAATGGTAACAAATCGATAATAACGAAATAAAAAAAGAGTCAAAAAAAGAAGGGAAATGATGAAGAAAAATAAAAATAAAAATAAAAACCCAAAAAAAGTAAAAAAAAAAAAAGAAGAAATCTCAAAAAAAAAAGAGATGGGAATAGTAGGCCAATGTTCCGGTCCTTAGTGTCACTCCCCCATCTAGAAGTGAAAAAAAAAAGAAAAAAAGACGTAAAAAAAAAAGAAGCGGAAAAGGTGAAAAAAAATAAAATAAAAAAAAATAGTAGCAAACTATTAACAATGGAATAAAAAAAATAGGTGAAAAAAAAGAGTATATGGTAAAAAAAAACAAGAAGAAGAAGAAGAAAAACCCAAAAAAGGAAAAAAAAAAAAGACGAAGGGTGAAAAAAATAAGTAAAAAAAAATAAGAAGAAATAAAAAAAAACTACTGTTCCGGTCCAACAAAAAAAAGAGGTAAAATAAAAAGGTAAGAAGAAATCCCTAAAAAGTGTCACTGTTCCCGTCTAAAAAGAAGAAAAAAAAAAAAGAGACGTGAACAGTAGATAACTGTTTACGTTCTAGATGTCACTCCCCCAACTTCCCCTTCCCATCTTCTTCTTTTATATATATAGTATGATAATATAAAATAAGATAAGATATAAAAGATGAGAAATAAAAATATTTAAATATTTTTTATTAGTATTAAATATATGAAATTAAAATGATAAAAATATTTATATAATATTAATATTTGTGTAAAAATGTAGAAATAAAGAGAGGGGGGCTAGTTGGGAGGTGGGGGAGAGAGAGGGAGAGATGGAGAGAGAGAGGTCTCAAGGGGACAGTCTGATAATTACAATCCCCTCTCTCAATTTTGAGATTCAGAATTTGAATTTTAGTGTAACAAAAAAAAAAGAGAAGGAAAGAAAAGGTAACGGAGAGAGAAGGAGAGTAATAAATGAAGAGAGAGAGGGAGAGAACCGAAAGGGAGAGAGAGAAAGAGAGGGTTGAGGGAGAATAATAAATGGAGAGAGAGAGAGAGAGAGAGAGAGAGAGAGAGAGAGAGAGAGAGAGAGAGAGAGAGAGGGTGGGTGGAAAAAAATAAAAAATAAATAAATAATGGGAACAGTAGCATACGGTTCTCATTTGATGTGGTACGTATTTCGGCACTCCCTCGCCCATTTATTTGTTTCTATACTAGTAAGATATATATGGTTAATTAATAATAACCAGGATGAGTACATCACCCGTATGTGCGGTATGGAATATGAATTTGGGTGATATGTCCGTTTGTAAATAAAAGAAAATAAATGTTAATTTAAATTTGAATTTATACAATGAAAAATTGAAATTTGTCAAAAAAAAAATTATGACTATTTATAATAAATAATTATAAATTTTGAAAATTTTTTGAAATATTTGTTATATTCATCAAATATTTTAATTTATATTTGAATAGAAACAATTTGTAGACTAAGTATTAATTTATTTGATCAGTGATAAATTAAAATATTTGAAAATTTTCAAAATTATGATTTGGAAAAACCAAAAATTTTTTATCAAATAAACACATGTAATATTTTTTTTGTATAATATAAGTTAATAAAATATAAAATCATTTTTAACATAATATAGATTATAGAGAGAATAAGGAGAGAGAAGTGAATTTTTATCCAATATCGAGTGGATATAAATTATAGAAAGATGTGACATTTTTATTCCATATCAAATGAATATAAATTATTGAGAGAATAAGGAGACTAATGTGACATTTTTATCCCAGATGGATACAAAGAGAATAAGAAAAGAGATATGTATAAATGAAGAGCAAGGAGAAATGGACGTCAACGTCATGCTTGCAAAGGCTGAAGTTGGGAGGTTAAAAGCGACTTTGATATCCTTAAAATTATCATATGAAAAAGTGGACTGAAAAATAGATTGAACAATCTTAGAGGCTAAAGCAACTTTGATATCCTTAAAATCCTAGAATTGCGATTCAATAAAACAAGGATACTATTAACCTAATTAGAATAGCAAAAAAAGTATTATCCATTAATTAGCAAAATTTTTTTTATACTCATAAGAACAACAATGGGGGTTATGTTTTTGGTAGCCACGAAAGAATAAAAATTCAATTGTGGAAAAATAAAAGGAAAAATTCAAGTGAATCACAGTAAGTAATTCATCCTCTTTTTTGTTAAGAAGAATTTAAATCGAGCATGTTCCATAATTTTCTTTTTTCAAATAAAAAAAACATGTACGTTGAGATTTATAGAATTAAGTAGGTGTCCGTGAGGTGGGTCATCTTGAACTGGTTCACACGTGAGGCAGTCTAGTTATAAATGGTCGAATGAATGCCACACACGCTTCACCTTGAGCATGAACATGATGAGGTTTAAACTTCATTGCATTAAGAAACATTTTCCATCCCACATACATGAGAGAGAGAGAGAGAGAGAGAGAGAGATGATGATGATGAACTTCAAAGCCAAATGTATGACAGCACGGCTTTTAACTTCAAAGCCCTACATAAAATTTAGCGGATAAAAAGGGGTGGTGTGACAGCAGGATACGGATAAATGATACATATTTTAGAAATTTACAATGACTTTAACCTTGAACGCAGAAGTAAAGAAGAAGCTTTATATCTGTCTCCACCTTTTGGCGAAGAACAAGAGGAGAAGAAACTTTCTGATTTAAAAAAATCAAGACAACAGACATTATAAAAAAAAAACACAATTTTAATGACAGATTTTAGTGACGAAAAAAATTTATCGTTATTTTACGATAGATTTAACGATAAAAAATTTTTTTATCGTTAATTTACAACGAAATTAACTATAAAAATGTTTCGTCGCTAATTTATCATGGTAAAAATATTTATCACAAAATTTAACAACAAACTCCAAAATTCATGACTAAATTCGTCACTAATTAGTGACAAAAAAATATTCGTAACAAAATTCGTCGTTAATTAGCAACAAATAAAATATTCGTGACTAAATTCGTCGTTAATTTATTACGAGAATTTAAAATTCATCACTAATTTCCAAACAAAATTTCTTCTATACTTTATTAAGAAATATTTTTAACCATATCTCTCTTTTTAACATATTCTAAATAATGAATTTGAATTAAATATATATTGAATATTACAATTTTCATCAATTTGACAATTTTTAACAATAAATAATTCAACCAATCTGTAATAAATAATTTTCAATTAGTTACGGTTGTCGAATTCACCATTCGTATTTTTTGTCTTATACATCCATTCTCTTTTCTCATATAGCTCAATTGTTTTTGAAATTTCAGTTGTTTATTTTCATTCGTTATTGTCATCAGCAAAAAACAAAATAAATCATATATTCACGTCCGACGATCTATCTCATCTGGTAAGTTGATCAAATGGTAGTTTTAAGAGAATGACCGTAATGAGACGGATGACTATTGATAAGCGGTTGTCCATTTATTTTATTTTATTATTCTTTTATTTTATTAATTTATATTAACTAATAATCTTTATTATTTTATAATATTTTAAATTAACATTTTATTTTATTATTTTATATTTTAATTTTTTAAGAATAATATTATTTTATTTTTTTAATATTTTATTATTTAGCGACGATATAGAAATTCATCGCAAAATTTAGCGACGAAGGTATCCGTTGCTAACTTAACAACGGATTCGGGAATCCGTTGCTAACTTAGCAACCGATTTTAAAATTCGTCGCTAATTTTGCGACGGATTCCACAATCTGTCACTAAACTTAATTTTTTTAAATTAATATTTTATATTTTATGTTATTTTGTTATTTTATTATTTTATTCATTTATATTACCTAAACATATTTATTATTTTATAATATTTTAAATTAGTTTTTTTAAAGAATAATATAATTTTATTTTTTAATATTTTATTATTTAGCGACGAATTAGAAATCCGTCGCTAAACTTAAATTTTTTTAAATTAACATTTTATATTTAATTTAATTTTGTTATTTTATTATTTTATTCATTTATATTACCTAATCATACTTATTATTTATAATATTTTAAATTAGTTTTTTTTATTATTTTATATTTTTATTTGTTAATGAATAATATTATTTTTTAAAAAAATATTTTATAGTTTAATGATGGATTTAGCGATGAATTAGAAATCCGTCGCTAAAGTTAAATTTTTTAAAATTAATATTTTATATTTATATTTATTTTGTTATTTTATTATTTTATTCATTTATATTACCTAATCATATTTATTATTTTATAATATTTTAAATTAGTTTTTTTATTATTTTATATTTTTATTTTTTAACAAATAATATTATTTTATTTTTTAAAATATTTTATTATTTAGCGATAAATTTAACGACGAATTAGAAATTCATCATTAAATTACTTAGTAACGAATTCGGCGTCACTAACTTAATGACAGATTTTAAAATTCGTTGCTAATTTAATGATAGATTCCTCAATCTATCACTAAATTTAATTTTCCTCCTCAGCGATGCATTATATCAAATCTCGGATATAATGACAAGTTAACAAGGGATATTAGGGTATGGGTAAATAAGTTAGTCCATGAATATAAGATTCGTTTAACCAATTGGAAAATAGGATCTTTAACCGATAAGCTAAGATAGATTGGAGAAATTATGAATAGACGAAAAATTCATATAATGTGTTTTTAAGAAACTAAGTGGGTTGGGAAGAAAATTAGAGTAGTAAAGCCGTATGATCATAAACTTTAGTACACACGAAGAGATATGAGTAAGAATGAGGTAGGAATAATTATACATAAAACTCTGTTAGATGATGTGATAGAGATAAGAAGGAAAGAAAATAGAATTATACTTGTCAAGTTAGTAGATAGGAAAAATATAATTAATATAGTTAGTGTGTATGCGCCCCAAATAAATATAGATACAATTAGTAAAAAATAATTTTAGGAGAATTTAGATAAATTTATACAAACCATACCTAGTAGTGAGAAACTATTTATTGGAGGAGACTTAAATAGATATGTAGGAGCAAGGAACGAAGAATTCAAAACTGTACATGGCAACTTTGGATTCAGCAGTAGGAATGAGGCAGAGGGTACCATTTTAGAATTTGCCACAGCATTCGATCTAATAGTTGTAAACACTACTTTTAAGAAAAGAGACGCGTACTTAGTTACATATAGAAGTGGATCTAATGTTAACCAAATAGATTTCTTTCTCACTAGAAGAGGTGATAGAATGACTTGTAAAGATTGTAAAGTTATCTCGAGGGAGAGTGTGACAACTTAACATAGACTCATAGTTTTAGATATGCGCGTGTCTAAAAGAAGAAAGAAGTATCACCCATTTATAGAGTCAAGAATTAAGTGATGGAATTTGAAGGGAGAAAAAATAACGGCTTTTAGAGATAATTACTTCAAGTAGCAAATTGGTTTACTAATAATGATTCGGAAATAATGTGGAAAGAGATATCGATTAACATTATGAGTATAGGTAAGGAGATTTTTGGTATATTTAAGGGTCAGACCCCAATAAGCAAAAAATCATGGTGGTGGAACGAAGAAATTCAAATGGCTATCCATACCAAACGAGAGTGTTATAGAAATTTTAAATGTAATAGTAGTAGCGATGCACATGACAAATATAAAATTACGAAAAAAGATGTGAAAAATATTAATCAGGAGTCAAAGAGTAAGGTGTAAAATGAACTATACAAGAGATTGGAAACTAAAAAATGAGAGAGAAATCTACAAAATTTCTAAGCTAAGGGAAAAAATGGTAAAAATCTAAATGATGTTAGATATATTAAGAGTGAAACTAATAGTATACTTATAAAGGATGAAAATATAAGAAAACGTTGGTGTGATTATTTTGATAATTTTTTTAATATTAAGAGTACAACAGATATAGAAAATATCGAGATACCTATAGAATAAATTAATAGAGATTTTAAACGTAAAATTCACTCTCATGAAGTGAAAGAGACTCTAAAGAGAATAAAAAATAATAAATCCGTAGAATCTGATGGCATTTCTATAGAAATATGGAAATGTTTGGGTGAATTTGGTATAAAAATATTAACGGATATTTTTAATAAAATTTGATAAATTAAGAAAATTCCCCAAATGTGGAAAAAGAGTGTAATTGTACAACTATATAAGAATAAATGAGATATACAGGATTGCTCCAACTATAGAGAAATTAAACTTATGAATCATACGATAAAATTATGGGAAAAAATAATAGAGTATAGATTGAGACTGAAAATAAATGTATCTCAAAATCAATTCGGATTTATGTCAGGAAAATTTATCACGAAAACAATTCACTTGTTGAGACATTTGATGAAAACATATAGAGTATAAAAGAGAAACCTATACATGGTATTCATTGATTTAGAAAAAACATATGATAGGGTTTCTTGAGAATTATTGTGGTGGACGTTGATAAAAAAAAAGATATTTTTGAGATACATTAATTTCATTAAAAATATGTACGAGAAAACTACAACCGACATTAGAATTACGGGGGTTTGAGCGATAATTTTCCCATTAACATTAGATTTTATCAAAATTTGGTATTAAATTCTCTCATTTTTGCAATAATGATAGACAAAATTACAAAAAATATTCAAAATGAAATACCATGGTGTATACTTTTTACAGATGATATAGTATTAGTTGATAAAACTAGAGAGAGTGTTAGTGCTAAACTAAAGTGATGGAGACTTACACTAGAATTCAGAGCATTTAGAATGAGTAAATCGAAAACCGAATATATGAGATATATGTTTAGTGATAGTTATAGGAATGATAAAGAAACGATTAAATTAGATAGGTAAAATGTCTCAAAAAATGAATGATTTAGATATTTAGACTCTATTATTCAAAATGATAACAATATAAATAGAGATGTGAACCATAAAATTCAAGCGGATTGGATGAAATTGAAAAAGGCATCTGGAGTTCTTTGCGATCGGACGATACCTTTACACCTGAAAGGGAAAGTTTTATAGAACCACGGTTAGACGTACACTATTGTATAGTATTGAGTGTCGGGCTATTAAACAATAAAAAGAACAAAAGATGACTGTAACAGAAATGTGAATATTTAGATGGATGTGTGGAAAAACTAGAAGAGATAGAATTAGAAATGAAGAGATTTGTAACAAATTGGGAGTTAGTTCAATTGTGGATAAGATGCGAGAGTGTCGTTTAGGGTGGTTTGGGTATGTGCAAAAAAGACTTAAAGTTGTATCGGTTAGGAGAATCGATAATTTAAATATAGAAAATCTAGTAAAATATAAAGATAAACTATTGAAAACTTGGATGCAAATTATCCAGAAAAATATGAAAGTTAAGGGTTTAGAAGAGAAAATTGTTTTAGATAGGAATAGATGGCGTAGTAGAATCCACACAAATTAAATCAATAATTTTATATATTTATCTATTGACTTATATATTTATTTTTATTTTATTTTTCTCTTATTTTCTCTTATTTTATTTTTATTTATTCTTATATATATATTTTTTTTATTCTTCTCTTTTTTTTTTATCTTTTATAAATTTGTTTCTCAAATGACCGACCCTAAATTTTGGGAATAAAACTCGATTTGTTATTGTTGTTGTTGTTATTTTATATTTTGTTATTTTGTTAAAATTAGCATTTTATTTTTTTATATTTTATTAAGTAATCATATTTATTATTTTATAATATTATAAATTAATATTTTATTTTATTATTTTATTATTTTATTTTTAAAAAATAATATTATTTTATTTTTTTAATTCATTTATTATTTTATTTTAATTAGCATTTTATTATTTGATAAAAAATTATTATTTCTTTAATTAATATGCTATATTTCATTTTTATTTTATCTTTTTAAAGAATAATATTATTTTTCTTTTTTATTTTTTATTCTTTTATTTTATAATAACATTTTATTTTATAAATTAACATTTTATATTATTTTATTAATTTTAGAAAAATGTTAGAGTTAGATAATAAGTAAAAAAAAAAGAAGAGTAAAATTAGAGTGGATATTTGGTCTGGTAATTGGGTGCTCTAACATTCTCACGCATGCGCAGGTGTTCGAATCGGACAGGATGCATGCAGAGGCATTTTTGAGGGATTTTTCGCAAGGGCGCAAGCGGGCAAGGGCATGGTCCAGAGGCAACAGGGGCTGGCTAGCAAGGACTCGGGTGAGACAGTAGGGCGGGCGCGTGAGCTGGAGCAAGATGGAGAGTCCGAGCACAAGCGTGGACTAGCGGGCGTGCGGCGCATTTGTTTGCTTCCGCTTAGCAACAAATACCTATATTTGTCGTTAAATTTAATATATAATTAAATAAAATATAATATTAAAATATAAATTATAAATTTAGTAACAAAATTTTCAAATCTATCAGTAAATTTAACGACGAAAATTTAACTAAATTTAATGACAAAAATTAAGTATCTAGGACTAAATTTAACAACGGATCTATTATTTTCGTCGCTAATTTTAGTGATTTTTGAGACGAAATTTTTTTTTTTACTAAAACTATGTTTTTTTTGTAGTGAGAGGTTCTTATGTACGATTTTCTCAAGATCAACTTCACTTGTCCCACAAGCAGAATCAACATTGATTGACCTTATATGAAATTTGCCAAAACCCTACCGCATAGGATTATGTGAAATATTCTCAGGGTCGTCCCTTACGTTGTTTAACCGGACCGAACCTGCATTATCAGCACTGGGAGATGGGACATCACCAAACGGGATTTACAGGAGAGGGATGAACAAAAAGTAACTACACTCGATTGGTGCATGCTAAAATTGCTGATTTCATCTCTTCTTTATCCTGAGATGCTTGAACTATAACCTGCCAGAGTGTTGGACTTAAAGAAATCAATATCAATCATGAAAAAATCAGAACCACATGGGATGCAATAGGGGTGGACAAAAGCCCTAATTTTCAAAAAGCCTGCCACCCCTGGCCTGAAAACGTAATGCTTGGGCTAGGCATAAAGCCTGCAAGGCCAAGCTTATACAATGGAAACACACCCAACATTATTTGGAGGCCTTAGGATGCTGTCAAACTATTAAAAATAAAAAAGGGCTGCATTAGGGCCCTTCAAGTTGCTTCTATGATCGAGAACAACCCATTCAGATAGTCTGTAATCACTGAGTTCCTTAATATGGAGACTCATCCATTGCATATTGCATTCATATTAATGTGAAAAGAGCACTTTCTACATCACCCTTTAGAACCAAGATATGCAACGCAACATGGTGACAACCTTTTGGAAGCAAACACTGGTATAGCAGTGTTGTTATATAATTAATGAACCGTAAAAGGCATACTCATACTCCTAAATTTGTAGGATGACCAGAGCTAGCGGGATTTTTCTCTCTCTATCTTTTTTTTTTTTTTTTTTTTTTTTTTTTTTTTTTGCTTCAGATGTATGAGACTGATTGTTCGGATGAAGATCATAACAATATATACTACCTCATCTCGTTGAATAACTAAAAACATTTAAATAGGCAAGAGGTATTTGCTTCAGATGTATGAGACTGATTGTTCGGGTCAAGACCACAACAATATAAACTATTACGTCATCTTGTTGAATAGCTAAAAACATTTAAATAGCATGATAATTTTGTTGCTCAGGGTAAATCGATTTACCTCTTGCCTTTATTCCCTGATCGAGCAAGTGGTTTGTATTGATTCTCAAACATGGATGCCATGTACACTTGAAAAAAATGGTGAAATCCATAAGCAGATGCTTAAAAGTTACAGTCGCATGCACAAACATTCTAGTCCGAATCATCATAAACAAATAGCAATATATATTCATGAAACATTATAAAAAACACAAGAACAAGTACAATGGCATATCAGACAAAGCGGATACCTTTCTACAGGGTACACTCGCAAGATGCACAAGCAAAAACAAATTGTAGACTTACAAGTGGGTACTATTATATGATCAGAACATTCTAAGAGGTTTTATTGGCAGGTCGATTCTTGAAAAGGAAAGCTGACCAAAGGTTTAATATGGTACGACAAATAAACAAGTATTTCCTAGTTTTATCAGCTTGGCAAATGTGAGAAGAACTTCCGATAAGACACCATTATAGAGCTTACCCGGTGCACAAAGTACTCCCCGGCTTAGTGTGTAGATAGGGAGAGAGTGGACATATATGTATGCAGCCTTTCCCTTGCAATTTTGCAAAGAAGTTGTTTCCACGCTTCGAATCCGTGACCTTGAGGTCACTAAAAGAGCAACTCATGTTGTGTGAAGATTCGCCCTCAATAAGACACTATTAAAGTATATATAATTTAAAGTATCTATATTTGTTAAGTTTAATAAGACACTATTAAACTTAACAAATATAGATACTTCAAATTATAGGAAAAAAAATATTTGTTAACTGGGAATACATTCTAAGGTCTATTGTATATAATCAACCAAGTATCTGATCAAGGGG
The DNA here is from genome assembly GCA_033439265.1 of Dillenia suffruticosa. NCBI lineage: Eukaryota > Viridiplantae > Streptophyta > Magnoliopsida > Dilleniales > Dilleniaceae > Dillenia > Dillenia suffruticosa. Next base: position 6,993,085 of record JAVTVX010000030.1, read on the forward strand.
GGAAAAATCTGTTAATTGGGTATCCCCAAGTAAAGCCCAATCACATTGTCAATTTCCAGGGGAAAAAAGGTCCATGCCATAGAATGCTTCTTCACTTTATTTTCGGTCATAAGAAAATAGATATGTACCCTATCAAAAGGAAAATAGATTAAGTAACTTGACTTCATCTGTGATCTCCAACTTCATAGTAACTAATACCTAGTCTAGATATTGACAGGAAAAGCAACATAGATCACATCTGTAACTACTTACTAAATGTTAAGACACAAATAAAATATCAATACTTTTTCTTAAGTTTATTTAAAGCATTGGAGGTATCATTCATGCAAACAGCACCAGGGAAAGAACTCTGCTATATAAGAAACTTAAGTTGCCCCCATAAACATCAAAACACTTGTGCTACAGAATTGACAAATGCTAAGCCAAGAAGACCAAACAGAAAGATTTTCCAGTTGTGCAAGTTGCCTTCAATGTTTCACTCAATTAAATCTATGGATTACAATTAATATACCTGAAATGTTGTAGCTAAATCAGGACTCAACAAGAATCTCCCTTTTGATACATACCGGACACCTTCAATCTGTTCAAGCTCTTTAATGAGTGATTCCACATCAGCCCACTGTCCAAATCGATGTCCAGATATTGATGATTAGCCAAGTATGAAATACAGATGCTAAGGAAGAGAAAAACAAACATATAGAGCCAGATATTCATTTGCAAGAAAGAATTCCATTCTAAGACTTACAATTGTCTTGTGATATAACCCATTTCTCCAACAAAACTATATTCCTGTAACTTTGTTTAATGAAATTCCACAAAGGGGGTAGGGAAATAGAGAACCTTAATTATGTTCACCCACTAATGTCACAACCATGCCGTATAAATTGCTGGTGCCAATAAATCTTGGCTAGGTATATTGGTCTATCCTTGTCATTACAGCGGTTAGGTAATTGTATCCACATTCATTTCATGAGCCATTGCAACTACTTTGTTCTTGTCTCAATATCTTATTCTTATTTTGCAAATGTTATGATCAGTTCCATTACATATTGACCATGAAGATCATAAATTTTAAATTCAATGACCATGATCAGGAAGTTCATATATGCAATAAGTATAACTTTGACGAAATTCTTGCAATGGACAGGAATTTAGAAGCAAAAAATTCTATTCACATAAATTGCATGTGTTACTCGTGGAAAATAAAAGGACAAGCCAAAGATTTGACCTAAAAAAGAAGTGATTAATAACTTGGTCATTACATTGAATGCAAGGTTTGAGATCAATCATGGTGTATTTATTCAGAATTCAATGTCATTTTGCAACAGGAATAAGTCCAGCACAAAACACAGACAATTTATGTAACTTCATAGTAGTAAGATAACACTTGACAAGAAATAGCAACAAATTTATCAGCAACCCAAAACCAGAGATATTTGTCAACATGAAAGTTTTCCAGGACATCATTATGGAAAGCATCCACTTTTTTGCCAGAAGGAAGCATATAATTTAATAGGACACAGAGTTCACCACTTTTAGACCTTCCACCATGATAAAAATCTAGGAAAAAGGGAAAAAAATTATAAACACAACCCTTCCACAATGGTAATTCGTTACCTAAAAGTTCACTTTGATCTAATTAAGAAAATGAACTTCTCAAGTGTTCTAATTATTTCAATTACCTTGTACACATTTTTCAACAATAACAATATCATTGAGATATGGTAAATTCATCCCACTCAAGCTGGACTGACACAACAAACATAACGCATATAGAAGACAAGTGGGCTGCTTTTGAGACGTGAAAACAAGAACCTCAGTATCTGCTTGTGCTGTTTCTAATCTTCCATCTAAGGAGTTGTTATCGCCTACTACAGACTTCAAGGTCTCAATTAGAGGATCTGGCTGCCATAAGAAAAGTCAAGCACATATTAAGCACTTCAAGCAAAAATTTAATCCAGAATTTGACATCAGTAAATAGAAGAAAATTCAAGTAATCTCCTTCAACGACAAAAATATATGCTAGAGTCCAGAATCCAATTGGTGAAATTTTGCATCAACAACCTGTGAGCACAAGGTTTTCTTATATGTCAAGACATAATTTAGAATGAGACTAGGTTCAAAGAAAACATGCAGGCTATTTGCTTTAGATCATTAAATCATTGAATGTCATTGATCAGAAAGTCTCCTACAACTGATGCATAAGAAAAGCATTATCCATTAGATGTTACATATCAAGAAGATTCATAGCAATTGTAGTCCCATTATAGACAAATATAGGATAAATATAACTGTGGGCGTGTTATGGCTGAGTTTGGAAGTAATCCGGCATACCTGACTAATTTTAAAACATGATGTAGGATCTAGGGTGGCATCCCATGATGCTTCTGTCTGGTGAATCAGAGCAGGCACTCCATCAATCTGAATTGGAACAATTTGATTCATAAAGAATGAGAAAGAAAATAGAGTAACAAACACACTAGCTGGGCTTCGTGTTGCAAGGAGCTTCAGAATTATGAAGAGTAACACCAAAAGAAAAGACCACTAAATTGCACAGCATATGCCAGTCATATATGTTTGGTTGCATTAGTGACTCCATGCTGACCAACTACTAGTCACTCTACAACTTTTTTGAGTTCAGAGCTCATTAAAAAGGAGAAGCCAGACAAATCTGTGCCGTATAACCCATCTCATGACCAGAAGAGATAAAGAGTTGCAGAATGAACTTACTTCAACAAAAATGCCAAAATAAGTATTCTTCTTGATGGTGCATTTGACAACATCTCCAACACTTCGTTTAGTCTGCAATAACAATTCTGTAACTGCTTAAGGACTCCACTTGGTAACATTTTGATAAGCACCATGACACAAACATGCGAGAACGATTCATAACACTTGAGGTCAAGATTGAACATTATGCAAAGGACAACTTTGCATTCCCACAATTGTAAATAAACAAACAAATAAAGCAAAACTTCAGGGCTCAACATTTGTTATGAATAAGGAATTTACTGTGGAATGATTGCATCCTTCTCTCATGATCAAAACACAAGTATCATTCTATCATAAATTAGCAATTATGTCTTCTAGTGTGATCACCACCATTATAGTTTTTTCACCTGTAACCAAGAACCATGTATCTCTGATGCCTTGTTCCTTCTTTTCCCTTCAATATCAGTAATAGACAGGCAAAATGGGTAATGCACCAGCTTCTGAATGTGAAATCAGCCTCGTGCATGATGTGTCCAAATCAAGGTTTAAATTTCGCTTTGAAAAACATCTAATGCATTTATTAGGTCCCTAGGCATACCCTCATCTAATGCATGACATTTGTGAAAAGAAAAATTTTGGAAAATGGCCAGCAAGTAATAAATGTCCTGGAAGAGTTCTGAATGGATAAAGCAACATACCAAAAGGCTTCTTTTTTTCTCTATCATTTCTTCCTTTTCCTTTGGCCTGATGGAAAACATTAACCTTCTAGATTTTCTGTCAGCCATTATGACATTAACTTTGATCCTCTGCAAACAAGAGTTTATCAAACCCAAATACAAAATGATCATAATTTAGATACACAGGTGAGTTCTTTAAACCTGGCCCACAAATGATCACAAGAATTTTATTTTCTCTTGGTCAAATATCCTTGGAAGATCTTCTAATTTCATATTTGGTGAAATCTTCCCATCACTTTTCTGGACATCTATATTCGAATTTACATCAGAAGAATTCCTGTTTTTAACTTAATAACTACCGATAATGCCTAAATTTTGCTTGTACTTTGATGGATCCAATCCTTTCTGTCTCAGCGATGATTCAAAAGCTAAAAACTTCCACCTGGTAGCAAGATTCCGATATGGTAAAAATCCTATCAAGGAGCCAAAAGACACCTAGAAAAAGATAAGCAGATTCAGAAAACATTTGCACCAATGGAAATACAAAGCCAGAAATTTAAACCTTGGATGAAGTACTTTATCACTCTTGATTATATACTTACAACAAAGCCTCTGGTGCTTGAGCTTATCATCTCCACTTCTTCCCTTCCTCCACTCTTAATTAGATCTTCTGCCCTTTCCCAATCAATATCTTCACTTTCCTATGATTTCTCCATCATATGATGAATCTCAACAAAAAGGCAAATGATGAATTGATAGAATTATTATAAATAAGAATTATCTGGATCCTTACTTTTGAAGGTGAAGTGCCATCGAAATTCCCATTCGCTAAGGGTTCAAGATTGCTTTCAGGTTGTTTCACTCCAACAGCCTCCATTCTTCTAGAATTTGATGCTCGTTTCTCGGACTGATTCAGCTTATAACATTCAAATGCAATCAACAAACAAAACCAGTAGCTCAATAAAAATTAAATGCACAAGTTGAACATACATTAAATCAAAGACAACCTTTTTGGTTTCCCTTGTAGTGCAACATCCATCGAGAAACCAACACTAGAGGCAGAGAAATATGCTTCTGACAATTCACTCAAGCCCATCTCCTTTGCATTCGAGCCAACATTAAATTTGTCCGGAGGCTGTAGTCCTTGGAAAAACCAAGCACAACATGATTCCTCCTAGAATTGCGATCCAATAAAAACCAACCCACATCTTCAAGCATTTATACACACTTAAAAAGTAGATTGAAAAATAGTGGATAATAAAAGAAGGAAACAATCTTAGACCACTAGAACTCACAGATAAACACTTAAGAAATCCTTCAATTCTCAAGGATGAACATCAATCGGAAGTTGGCATTTAATTACCAATTTATATTTTAAGGCAAGTACTCAAGAACTAAATCCACAAATTCTACTCCTTACACTCTAAGCCACGCAACAACATAGGAAAAGGTAATCTTCGGGCTGATTGAAATGGAAGCACAAAATGCAGATGCTATCAGAAAGAGGGCAATTAAGCCTCCTAGAACAAGTCGATGCAGTTGAACTGGTTTGAGACTATAGCCCAAACTAAAGCCCTTTCCTTAGGGGAAAGGAGGTTGAGATCGTTACACGGATACAGTAATTAATAAAGAACTGCCTAAAAAGGTTCCAATATCTTCTAAAGTCCAGATTTTGAAATCCACATAGAAGAAAAACCTACTATTAGTCAAGAGAAGCAATGAGGAGAGATTTTATGAAGAAGAAGACGACATTTTCTTGAATTCCCGAGAAATCCTAGTCCTGTTTTCCTAAACCCCTGTATTGCTCTGAGAGAGAGAGAGAGAGAGAGTACAGGAGGGTTTTGGTAGAGAGATAAAGAAATAAAATACTTCATGCAAAGGTGATGCAAATGAAGTTTCATATGCCTTATTTGTCAGGGGACTGTGACTCTGGCTGAGACCATATGTTCCAAAATATAAATGTTTGCTTTAAATCCATTTTGGAAATACGTAAACATAGGGAGACTGTGTCTACGAAGGGAAAGAGGTTAGCTCTAAAGACAAAACTCTTTCCCCTTCCTTCCAAGTAACAAACTCTGTCCGGCTCTCTAAGCCAAGCCTTTTCTCTCTTCCTTGAGATGTAAAGATGTATTAATGATATGGTTTAGAACATAAATAAGACATGGTTTAGAATATAAATATGATATGGTGTCTCCATTAATATTATAATATTGCGTCGGCTACAATGAGCTAACTATGCATAATTACCAAGATGTATTAATTGAATATCAAAGTTTAAATAACTTAATTTCATAATATAATTTCGTAGTAAACCAAATTCTTTTTGTCTAATGGCCAAATATAAGATTGTTTAATTTTATTCAGAAAAACTATGCAATCCTGTTCGGTTAGGATAGTGCCATGAATTTTTTTTTTTTTTTTTTGTATTTTGACCATCCAGTATCTGGAGTTTCGCTCGACTAATCCGAATTGATGAGTCTGTTAGATCTCAATTGAGGGAGTTCTCTCACAATAATATTTTTTTCGTATCTTGTAGGAATTGAACTTCTGATTTGATTAAGGGACGAAAATAAACTTCCCACTTATACTAACATATATCGGTAGATCAGTGACATGATACTACTACAAGATGCACGTGACATAATTCTCTAAGTTATGCCCAATAATAAAAGGGAAATCCACTGCCAAACCATGAAATTCCATACAAACTTGACATTTCTCTCTCTCTCTCTCTCTCTCTCTCTCTCTCTCTCTCTCTCTCGCTCTCTCCAGATGGAATCGAATAATATGAAAATGACAAACCCTTTTTACATTATCAATATATATATCTTATTTGTCCACTAATATATGATCAAACCTGACTAATTAATGCATCACTTACAAATGAATTAAATTGGATTTTTTTTTGACTAATTAATGCATCACTTACAAATGAATTAAATTGGATTTTTTTTCTCTCTCTCCATTGAAACACTTCGTTTTCCATTTGCAATTTAAATTTGTATGAAGCCCAATGGAAACGGAAAACTTTGTTTTCTAGCCAAAAAAGAAGGAATGCGACATGAAACCAGCAACATTAAAGTCTTTCATTAATACATCTCCAAAAAAAAGGGATATTTCAATGAGTGAAATAATTTATGGCAAAAGGCATTCATTTGACACACACCTTATTTCTTTGTATGATACAAATTGATATAAATTTACTATTGATATATTTAATAAATTTTTATAAATTTTAAATAATGATTTTAATTTATTTAGAAGTATTTTTTTAAAAAAAAAAAAAAAAGTTACCTTGTTGTATAGTTTCAAACAAGAAAACAATTGTGGGCCATGGAATGTAGCTCAGGTAATGGGCAAATGATCACACACAGCATATCTCATCACCTAATGACAACGACTAATTCTAAGACTCCCCCACACGTAATACCTCAATTCTCTCTCACCATGTGCCTTTCATCCCATCATTTCCACCTTAACCCATGATACAATGCTTAAGCAAGGAACCATGTTCAATTCAGAATGATTACTTGCAATTTAATTCAAAAACTTGGAGAAAACCATATCTTTTGTATTGTTTCTCGAGTCTGGAATCTTGAGATTGTTTTAAAAGATGTGTCGGTAAATGCCCATGATGTGCATGTTAGTAATATTGGAATAATAACGTAACTCTCATTATCTCATTAATTAATTCATAATTATACTCATCATTTTTTTTATAATAACTATCTAATTAACCTATGAATGTGCCCCACGAGAAGGGTGTCTTCTTCCTCAATTGAGTGGATTATAGACAAGGAGAATGAACATTTTTTAGAGCATGCACACATAATCTCTAGAGAAAGAGCTTCATTGAGAGTTTAGGAAATTCCGAGTATGGAATTTTTTGTATTACTTCCATCATCAGACTGAGAGTTGAGACATCGTGACACTACAAAAAAACACAGTTTTAGCGATGGATTTTAGCAACGAATAATATTAGTCATAATTTTGTGACAGATTTAGCGACAAAAAATTTTCTCATCTCTAATTTGTAACGAAATCAGCGATGAAAACTATTTCGTGACTAAATTAGGAACAGATATATAATTCGTAACAAAATTCGTGTCCAATTAGGGACGAAAACATTTTCGTCACTAAATTTATCGTTAAGTGGCGATGAAGTATTTTTCGTTGTAAAATTCGTCGCTAATTAGCGACGAATAATAATTTCATTGGTAAATTTTGTCACGAATACATTGTCCGTCACTAAATGTTGGGACGAAAAAATTTCGTCTCCAATTTCATCCCCAAATTTAGCTGCAAAAATTTTTCATCTCTAAAATCGTTGCTAATTAGCGACAAAAAAATATTCATAACAAATTTCATTGTTAATTAGTCACAAAAAAATATTCATAGCTAATTCATCGCAAATATTAAAAATTTGTTGCTAATTTTGTGGCTAAATTAGTTTAAGAAATGATTATGAAACATTTGTAATGATGTCTCTTTTTTTGACAATTAATAAATAACAAAATCGAGTTTTTTATATATTGCATGTTGTGATTTACACAAAATTGACCATGTTCGATAATAAATCATCATATAAATTGTAACAAGTAATTTTTCATTAACCGCTTTCATTGAATTGACCATTTGTGTTCTTTATCGTCTCCACCCATTCATGACTTAGTTGTAGTCAATAAATTTATTGGTACCTAAAATCATTAGTTATTTGTATCGATACTTAAAAATGTATCTCTCTTTTTGAAGTTTTTTGAATATCAAAATTGGAAATATTATATAATGAAATGTTACAAATTCAAGTAAAATAACAAATATTTATAATAAATAATTCAATCAATATGTTACGAATGAGTTTTCCTTTGCAGCTACTATTAACAGGATCATTCGTGTTCATCATCTTATACATTCGTTTGCTTTACTGAAATATAGTATAATCATCATGAGTAAGGAAGAGAAAAAATCATACATGCATGTCGGAGGATCCATCTCGTCTAGTAAGTAGATGAAATAGTAGTTTGAAGGGGCCGGTAGCACTTACATAGATGGCTATTGAGACATTAGTTCATTTATGGACTAATTTAGGGGATAAAGAAACTAAATTAAAAAGGAAAGAAAAAAGAAAAAAAAGGTTAGTAATGAATTCATCTATGCATGGCCAACTTAGCGACGGATTCACATATTTGTCGCTAATTTGACGACGGATTCAGGTATCCGTCGCTAATGTAGCGACGGAAATAGAATACGTCGCTATTATTTAGCGACGGATACGGATATCCGTTGCTAACTTAGCAATGGATATCAGACTTCGTCGCCAACTGTGCCCTGACATATCTTCTCTTTCTTTCTCCCTCTCCCGCACTTCAAGATTTCTATCTCTCTCCTTCACCCTCTCTCTCCCGCCTGCACCCCCCACATCCTGCAAGCAAGTCGATCCTAGATTTCTGTCTCTGTCTCCCTCTCCCTTACTTGCAAATTTCTCTCTGTATCCTTCACCTTCTCTCCCTCCCCCCGCTACACACACCCACCGTACATTCTACTGTATTGTTCATTTACTTAGTTTTTCTGGGAGAAAGGCTAGTTCTGCTGTTTGCACAAAACCCGAACTGTTTTTCTTATGGTCCATGACTCAAGGTCAAAAGGTTAATTTTGGTTATTGGCTTGCTATTCAATTTCGGAATGTTGTGAATTCTTCTGCTAGACCACTGATTCTTGGCTCTTTAATCACACATTTGGCTGTCAATTTGAAAGTTTAGACTTGGCACATCACACATTGAATATTCTTGTTCAGCCGAACCTTTAGATTTTGGTTGCTTGATGCGAATGGGTATTGTTTCTATGAAGGATGGTGTTTATCATTTCACCTCGCCGGATGATATTCGGTCGAGAGTTCACTCTTCTTTTGTAGATCCCTCCGATACTGCACGGTTGTCTCACTCTCCTTCATTAGCTCAAATGGCCGACGACTTGCAGAAATACATCTCTCAGTTGGAGTAGAACATCCAAGCTTTCGCGACTTTTGTGGGATTTCAATTCTCATTCCCGCCATCACCTTAGGGGAGTTTTCTCGTTCTTTATCTTTCTTTTCATTGTTCTCTTTCATTGCCTAGCATCTTTCATTTTTTAGATTAGTTTTCAATTGTGTTAGTTGTGAATTTCTTTAGCATTGTGTCTAAAATTCTCATCTTTTGCATACATTGCGGACAATGTAATATTTAGGTGTGGGAAACGATTTTCATGCCAATGTCATTTTTTCTAATTTTCTTTGGAACTTCGTACTTTCTGGATTTTGTCGGATAATGATTTTGAGTTAGTATACATTGTTGATTTGAGTTTGAAATGCATGAAAGAGACAAGTGTGATTAGTTATCTTTTTTGGATAAATTGTTTTAAAGTGTCCCATTGATTTTGATGATTGAATCAAATGAAAATGTGATAGATTTGATACAAATTAAACACATTTTGTGAGCTTTTGAGCCTGAAAAGTATTTATCATCTTGTTCTAAATTTTTTATGAGTGTTTATCAATCATAATATATTTATTTTAGAACTTACTTTGCTATACTTTTTGAGAGCACATCAATGAATTCATGCATTGATATGATGGGGGCAATTAGGTTTACGTACTTTTTCTATCTTAAAAGACCTTCCCATGCATATTCATCCCCTAGGGAATCCATTTGAGTTTATATCCCTTTTCTTTGCTTTAACTTCATTAATTAACACATAGTCTTCTTTTACGCTTAGCCTTCTTTTTGGTCCTTATATTAAAAAAACATGTGATTTGAGCATATATTAAGTGGTATTTGCAAAGGAAATTGGATACTTCTATCGTGAGATTTATTTTGGGAAGTCGATTATACAATTGGGGTGGATTGTATATGCGCGACATTTTCATTGATCCTCATTTAGTTTCCTTATTCAACAAAAAAAAGGGAGAAAAAGAAAAAAAAAAGAGGGGAAAAGAAAAAAAAAGAAGAAATTCCCAAAAGTTGAAATTGGGGAATTTGAAGAGAAAATATAAAAAGTTTGATTGAGAAATGATAATGATCTTGATTGAAGTATCTTTCTTTTGGTTTGATTGTATTTTATGATATGGGATATATGAGATATGTTCTTGCCATACTTCTTTGATATATTCATTACACGATACATTTATCCTTTTACCTTACCTTTACCCAAGCCACGTTACTACTCTTATAAAGACCCCCGGATTTTTGTTTGAATTCATATAAGTGGTGGTGGAGATTTGATAAATAAGCAAACTTATGGTAATAACATATATTGATTTGATTTGAGAGTTATTGATAAATTCCCTTAAACATTTTGAGTATATAGAGTGAAATCCTTGTGAGGGTATTGAATCTTGATACATTGAATTTGATGAGATTATCGAGTTTGATAGGAAATTTATATTTTCTTTTAAAGTTATAAAATTATGATCACTTGCTCTCCGAATTGTGATTTTTGTTTGAATTTTTCGATGTGTGCTGTTTTGAAATTATTTGAAGATGATTGAAGGAGGGGAAGGAGTGAAGAAGAGAATACTTGTGTGACATTAATCTAGTGAATGCTTGAGGACAAGCATTGGTTTGGTGCGGGGGAATTTGATAATGCACAAATTTTCATTTTTATTGTTAATATTATGGTTTGAATTTGGATTGTTTAATACCCTAATGGTTGGTTTTATTGAATTTTATTTTTAGAAGATTGAAATTGAAGACTTGGAGCAAATTGGGCTTAATGAGACAATTTTGGAACTAATTGGGTCAACACATCTTATTGGACTTTGAAGAAGTGGAGTTTGAATTCTAATTTCAACATTTTAGTAATATTTTTACTTTTAGTAAAAATGTTTTAGTGGGAGAAAAGTCTTGTAATTTACCTAATTTTAGATCTCCTAGTTGATTTAGAAGTCTACATGGAAGGAAATAGCACATTCTCTCAAAGTCATTCCAGGAGGGCCGGCTGTTGCATCTTATATTTCACACAAGAAGTTGCATATTAAAAACCACTTCATATATTCTTTTCACAAAAGGTGGGCTGCTGTACAGACACATTTCATTCCAAAAAAAAAGGGAAGGCGGCTGCATCTTCCGGAAGAAAGAGAAGTCACATAAGCCAAGGACTCATTCTCTTCATTATGTTTTTATTTTTTTTAGGAACATTTTTTTTTCTTTAATTTTTTTTTGTGTTGATACTTACCACCATGAGTGGTTAGTTCGTTTATTCTGATTCAAGGGAAATTTTAATCGATTGTTCTTCATTGTGAAGTTATATTCTTAATTTAATTTCTTGCCTTTTATTCAAATATTCGTTGATTCTTGATTTATTTTTAGGGAAATCTAATATTGGTTAATCTGATAATTTAATTCAATATCAATTTTTCTACTGCATTCAGAATTTCAGTGATCCGTAATTGTCATGAATGAATGGTACAAGTAGCAAATAGGTTATTTTGTTTATGAGTCATTGCCGATATTCATTTTAACCTAAGGAATTGATGGAACAAAATCGAATAATTCTACGGCTATCCTGGTTATTTGTATTTTGATTTAATTGTTTTCACAAAACTTAATGTTGTCATTATTTGATATGGAACACTATCGTGTCCAGTCGATTAATGATAAGTTTTGATTGGATGCTGAGTCTGGTCAATTATTTTAGGAAAACGCAAAATTTATTATGACTATCCTAATAGATCTAAGGTTAAATGCTTGAATTGCAAGAATAATATTTTCAACCAATGATCAATAAGACAATCGAATATATGAACTCTTGGATCGGAATTTGGTAAATTGAATTTCTTGCTTAAATTTTAGTATTTAGCATTGTTGATTTGTTTCTTATTTTTAGGTTATTAATTTTTATTCAGCAAATTTTATTTTTGCAATTTGTTTGAAAACCCCCAACTTTTTTTTTACATTAACTAAGAGATTGAATTAATTAGTTCCTTGGAATTCGACCTAATAACCACTATTGCTACAGTTTGTTGCATTGGGGAAATCAGTATTAATTTGAGAGTTTCGACAACCCAACCAAATTTTGGTGCCGCTGTCGGGGAGCTATTATGATTTCTTAGTTGTCTTATCTTTATTATTTATTTTGCTGACCTCTTTTATTTTATGACCCGTTCTTCTCAAAAAAGTGAATTGCAATATATTCTTGAAATTGAGAAAACTGCTCGCCGATTGAGAAAGGAGGCCAGACAGAGGAAAGGTAAGTTACGTCGAAAACCTATTTTTGACATTGATTTGACAATTTGTGACAAGTCTATTTTTGAAGAAAAAGAGGAAAAGATGGCTGATCGTGAGAGAACCTTGAAGGAATTGGCTGCACCCATTCTAAATCAACAACCCTTGTGTATCGAATACCCAACTCTTGAGGTAGCATTTGAACTTAAATCTGGTTTGATTCACTTACTGCCTACTTTTTGTGGTCTCCCAGGTGAGGATCCATATAAACATTTGAAGGAATTTCATGTTGTCTGTTCGAGTATAAAACCCCAAGAAGTGACTGAGGAACAGATTAAGCTGAGAGCCTTTCCCTTTTCCCTGAAAGATAAGGCAAGGGATTGGTTGTACTACCTACCTCCGGGTTTAATAAATACATGGAATGGGATGCAGAGATTATTTTTAGAAAAATTTTTCTCTGCATCTAGAGCTGCGAACATTCGAAAGGAGATATGTGGGATCAGACAGATTAACGGAGAAATGCTATATGAGTACTTTGAGAGGTTCAAACAGCTCTGTGCCAGCTGTCCACATCATCAAATACCGGAACAGCTCTTGATTCAGTATTTCTATGAAGGACTTCTATCTATGGATAGAAGTATGGTAGATGCGGCCAGCGGAGGAGCGTTGGTAAATAAAACACCTGAAGAAGCCAGACAATTGATCACCAACATGGCAGAAAATTCTCAACAATTTGGATTGAGAACGGATGGAGTTACGAAACGTGTCAATGAGGTAAGTCACTCTCACATTGAAAATCAAATTTCTGAATTGACTGCTTTGGTTTGTCAGATGGCTATAGGGCAAATACATGCAACCAAGGTTTGCGGTATATGCTCGATACCCGGACATCTTACAGCTATGTGTCCACCTCTGTAAGAAGATTTTACTCATCAAGCAAATGCCGTAGGAGGATTTTCTGGCCAACCTCAGAAGAAGTACGACCCCTACTCTACTCATTATAACCCCGGATGGAGAGAGCATCCAAACCTGAGTTACGGGAATCAAGGAGAACAAACAAGATATTCTGCTTAGCAATTCAATAGGCCAACACATGTATCGATACAATCGTCTAATTCAGGTATATCCCTAGAAAATATTGTGAAAGCTCTCGCGACTAACACTCAACAATTTCAATAGGAAACGAGAGCTAGCATTCAAAACTTGGGAAATCAAATCACTCAGCTAGCCACTTCAGTTAGCTATTTGAAGCGTTAAAATGCAGGGAAATTACCTTCACAAACGGTAATAAGCCCTAAGGAAAATGCTAGTGCAATGGTATTGAGGAGTGAAAACGAAGTGCAATCAAAATCACCATCACCCAAAAAGAGAAATGAGAAGAAAGATGAAGAGAAAGAAGCCGAAATTGCCAATGAAAATCCAAACAAGGTAAATTCCGATTCTCTTTTACCTACGAGTCCTAACATAGTTGTACCACCTTTTCCTAGTAGGTTTAAAAGATCCAAAAAGGAAGACTACGAAAAGGAGGTTTGGGAACTTTCAAGAAAGTGGAAATAAACATACCTTTGTTAGACGCCATCAAACAAATACCCAAATATGCAAAGTTTTTGAAGGAGTTGTGCACAAATAAGAGAAAGATGAGAGGTGATGAGAAAAAAAGGGTCGGCAAAAACGTATCTGCTGTTATCAAAAGATCTCTACCCGAGAAATGTTCGGATCCAGGTATATTCACTTTACCTTGTGTTATTGGGTTGAAGAAATTTGAATGTGCTATACTAGATTTAGGAGCATCAATCAATATCATACCATATTCTATTTATATTGCTCTAAATCTAGATCCCCTAAAGGAAACTAAAGTGATTATTCAATTGGCTGACTATTCTGTCGTGTATTCAGAAGGGATTGTTGAAGATGTTTTAGTGCGGGTTAATGAGTTAATTTTTTCAGCAGATTTTTATATTTTGAAAATAGATGAAGACACCATTTCAAATTTAGCACCGCTACTATTGGGGAGACCGTTCATGAAAACGGCAAAAACTAAAATAGATGTATATGATGGTACACTCTCCATCGAATTTGATGGCGAGATTGTTAAATTCAATATTTTTTAGGCCATGAGATACCCAAATGAGTGTCATTCGATTTGTTTCGCTAATGTCATTGATTCAATTATGCAAGAAATCTTTGAAGAAGAAAATGACACAAGTTTTGAATTGGATACGCAATTGAACACTAAAGAAGAGATGACCGAAACTTATGAAATTTCAGAATCAATATTGGAACAACAATCAAGGTCTTTAAATTCGAGCACCACATTTCCTGTTTCTCACAAGAAAATGTTACCTTCTGTTTTGCAGGCTCCAACATTGGAATTGAAGACTTTGTCGGATCATCTTAAATATGTATACTTAGGTGACAAAGAGACCTTGCCCATTATCATAGCAAGAGAGTTGACGGAAGAACAAGAAAATCGACTACTCCAAGTTCTAAAAGAGCACAAGACAACAATTGGTTGGACTTTAGCCGATATAAAGGGTATTAGTCCCTCAATTTGCATGCATCGAATCCTTTTGGAAGAGGACACTAAGCCAGTGAGGGAATCGCAAAGAAATATGAATCCAATCATGAAAGAAGTAGTGATGAAGGAGATTCTCAAACTTTTGGACTAAGGCATAATTTATCCAATTTCCGACAGCAAGTGGGTTAACCCAATCCATGTGGTACCAAAGAAAACAGGGATCACGATGGTAAGAAATCAAGATAATGAGTTGGTACTTATGCGAGTGCAAAATGGTTGGCGAATGGTCATTGATTTTAGGAAACTCAATTTAACTACTAGAAAGAATCACTTCCCTTTACCCTTTATTGATCAAATGTTAGAGAGATTAGCTGGAAAATCATTCTTTTATTTTCTTGATGGTTTTTCAGGTTATTATCAAATCGTGATTGCACAGGAAGATCAAGAAAAGACTACATTCACATATTCATTTGGAACATTTGCTTATAGAAGGATACCTTTCGGTCTATGTAATGCCCCAGGTACATTCCAAAGGTGCATGTTGAGTATTTTTTCTGAATATATTGAAAATTGTATTGAGATATTTATGGATGATTTCACTGTTTACGGTGACTCGTTTGATAGCTGTTTAGGGCATTTGATCAAAATTTTGAAAAGATGCATGGAAACGAACTTGGTTTTGAACTATGAAAAATGTCATTTCATGGTGAAAGAAGGCATAGTACTAAGGCATGTGATTTCTCCTAGGGGTATTGAGATAGATAAGACGAAAGTTGATTTGATCAAGAGTTTACCTTACCCTACAAATGTTAGGGAAATACGTGGTTTTCTTGGACATGCAGGTTTTTATCGCAGGTTTATTCAAAACTTCTCAAAAATTGCCTTGCCACTATCCAAGTTGCTTCAGAAAGATGTACCTTTCGAGTTCGGAGAAAAATGCAAGGAAGCTTTCGATAAGCTCAAAAACCTGTTAACTATTGCACCAATCATTCAACCACCTGATTGGAATTTCCCTTTTGAGATCATGTGCGATGCAAGCAATTTTGCTGTGGAAGCAGTTCTTGGCCAGCGGATTGATAAGAAGAGTCACATCATTTACTACGCTTCAAGGACATTGAACACTGCTCAATGCAACTATACCACCACCGAAAAGGAGCTCTTATCCATTGTTTTTGCTTTAGATAAATTCAGATCATATTTACTTGATTCTAAAGTAATTGTGTATTCTGATCATGTAGTTTTGAAATATCTATTGGCAAAAAAGGAGTCGAAACCCAGGTTGATACGGTGGATTCTCTTGTTGCAAGAATTTGATTTGAACATCAAGGATCGAAGTGCAGCTGAGAACTTGGTAGCTAATCATTTAAGCAGGTTAGTGAAGAAGAAAGATCTACTACCTATTTCTAAATCTTTTCCTAATGAGCAGTTATTTCACTTGAAAGGTATTACTCCTTGGTATGCAGATATTGTGAATTATTTGGTCACATACATCTTGTCTAGTGATCTTAGTAAGTCAAGGAAGGAAAAAATTCGATGTAAGGCGAAATATTATGTGTGTGATTGAACCTTATTTATGAAAATTTTGCTCTGATCAAATAATTAGGAGATGTGTCCCAGAGAATGAACATAAATCCATTTTAGCATTTTGTCATAATTATACTTGTGGGTGACATTTTGGGCCGAAGAGAACTGTAAGGAAGGTTTTAGATAGTGGGTTATATTGAGAGATCTTGTTTAAAGATGCTTACTTATTTTATAAAAGTTGTGATAGATGTCAGAGAACAGGATCTTTGTCCCATAAAAATGAGATGCCCTAAACTCCCATTTTTGTTTGTGAAATATTTAACATTTGGGATATTGATTTTATGGGTCCATTCCCTTCGTCTTGTGGATATGCTTACATTCTTTTGGCTGTTGATTATATATCAAAATGGGTGGAAGCAAAGCCACCAAGACTGACGATTCTAAGTCTGTTGTAGATTTTATCAAGACTAACATTTTCAACAGGTTTGGGATCCCTAGAGCCATCATAAGTGATCAAGGGAGTCATTTTTGCAATCGAGCATAGAAGCATTGATGAAGAAATATGGAGTACATCACTGGATCGCTACGGCATACCATCCTCAAACAAACGGATAAGCCAAAGTTTCCAACCGTGAAATTAAATCCATTTTAGAGAAAACGGTCAACCCGAGACGAAAGGATTGGAGTTTACGTTTAGATGATGCACTTTGGGTTTACCGGACAGCTTTCAAAACACCAATAGGGATGTCTCCTTATAGGTTAGTCTTTAGAAAATCTTGTCATTTACCAGTAGAAGTTGAGCATAGGGCGTATTGGGCGATCAAACATTGCAATATGAATATGGATGAAGCCGGTAAGTCGAGGAAATTGCAATTGTAAGAACTTGAAGAGTTGAGATTGGACGCCTATGAGAACTCGAGAATTTATAAAGAGAAAACTAAATTGTTTCACGATAAGGAAACAATTTGCGGTCGGACAGAAAGTGCTTCTATATAATTTTCGATTCAAGCTCATGCCGGGTAAGTTGTGTTCTCATTGGGTTGGTCCATTTGTTGTCACTAATGTGTCTTCTCATGGTGCAGTAGAAATCAAAAGCCTTGACACAAACAAGAGTTTCAAAGTGAATGGACATAGGTTGAAGATATTTCACGATGATATGGAGATTTCTACAATGTTGGACATTACATTGACGTCTCCATATTATTCCTTTGGCTGAATCAACCATGAAGACCGTCGAGCATAACGACGTTAAATACTTGCGCTTGTTGGGAGGCAACCCAAATTTTTTTTTTTAAGAGTTTGATTTAATTTTTAGTTATTTAATTTTTTTTCAATTTTAAATGTTTTGTTAGTGTTATTTATCCATTCTCTTAATTTTTTGCATGTGTCCAGCAATTTTCTCAAGCCAAGTCACAAATAGAGTGACAGTCAGATTTCGGACAGAAGCAGTTTTGGCATTAGGGCGTGATCACGCGGTTTCCACAGCCAAATTTTTTTTTGGGTAGAAGCACTCTCGTCATTAAAAGATGATCACGCGGTTTTCCGAAGGAAGTGAAAAAAAAAAAAGGAGAGACGGTTCTGCAGAAATACCCCAAATGCGGTTTTCAGAAGCAGTCCTTCCTAATTGGGCCCCAAACCAAAACCCTAACTTCGCTTCATCATGCATCACCATTCCAAGAGCTCGCTTCATTCGTCCACCAATTGATCAACACCATCTCTTCGATCACACCCTACGCTTCATTCTGTGACTCTACCGCAGCACAATCCCGGTTTCAAGGGCGTCGTCGAAGCTTCGTATCGTGTATCTTCATCAATCGATTCGCTTTCGAAAACCCCAATCACTGCAATCACTCCATCATGGGATAGAAGCGAACTCACTAACATCGATATGGGCTTCGAGATCGCCAGGGTGCATCTTCCTCACACGAAGCCTCATCCAAACACACAAGCACCACAAACCCTAGCGACGACCTGAACTCCCTCTCTTCAGACAATCAACTGTCGTCTTCAACCACTTCTTCCTCACAATCATCTCCGTAATCTCCTGCGGCATCTCCTCAGCGTCCAGCTTCACCTATACGGCCTCGGGTGCGAATGCCCAAACCGACGGCTCCACCATGAAGGCCTCGCATGCTACTTCTGCGATCGACTGCAACCTTTTCGAGTGCCAACTTTGACACTGCAGACCCTGAAGCACCTACCCCTTCGATGGACCCTGCACAACATGCACACCCCACTTCCACAGAGCAACAACAGCCTTCTTCTTTCCGAAGGTCCAAATCGCGATCTCGAATTGCAAAAGGGAAAGCAATCATCCCTCCACAACCTGCGAAGTTAGGAGGCTGCCTCAAATTCACTTCTGCTGAGCATAAACGCAGGTACTTCGACATCTCCACCAGAACCATAATTCCCTGCAAATATTTTCATGTTCCCACACTTGAATCTCTTGGATTACTTGATAGAATCATAGGTTTTTTATCTGCAATTGACTGGAGCAACTATATGAATGTGTCATTCCCTTCATTTAAAGAACTCACATGTGAATTTTACACAACATTTAGGTTTGACACCTCTACCCAATTGACAGTCGACACCCCAGGTCTCATTGAATTCCGATTGATGAACCGAGCATTTCACTTTTCCTTGACACAATTTAATGAAGCTTTAGGGTTTCTAGACACTTCCAGCTCCAGCACATCTGCTTGTTCTCCTGTTTGTGATTACACGTCTCATTTTAACTCATATTGCTCTAGTATTTGGTCTGAAAAGACAACTGATACTATTAGCTTCGATCCAAACCATTCCAAGAGTTATTATCTTAAGGATCATACATTGCAAGTCATACAATGATTTTTAGCCTTTAGTTTTTCTGGGAGAAAGGCTAGTTATGCTTTTTGCACAAAACCCGAACTGTTTTTCTTATGGTCCATGACTCAAGGTCAAAAGGTTAATTTTGGTTATTGGCTTGCTACTCAATTTCGGAATGTTGTGAATTCTTCTGCTAGACCACTGATTCTTGGCTCTTTAATCACACATTTGGCTGTCAATTTGAAAGTTTAGACTTGGCACATCACACATTGAATATTGCTTGTTCAGCCGAACCTTTAGATTTTGGTTGCTTGATGCGAATGGGTATTGTTTCTATGAAGGATGGTGTTTATCATTTCACCTCGCCGGATGATATTCGGTCGAGAGTTCACTCTTCTTTTGTAGATCCCTCCGATGCTGCACGGTTGTCTCACTCTCCTTCATTAGCTCAAATGGCCGACGACTTGCAGAAACACATCTCTCAGTTGGAGTAGAACATCCAAGCTTTCGCGACTTTTGTGGGATTTCAATTCTCATTCCCGCCATCACCTTAGGGGAGTTTTCTCGTTCTTTATCTTTCTTTTCATTGTTCTCTTTCATTGCCTAGCATCTTTCATTTTTTAGATTAGTTTTCAATTGTGCTAGTTGTGAATTTCTTTAGCATTGTGTCTAAAATTCTCATCTTTTGCATACATTGCGGACAATGTAATATTTAGGTGTGGCAAACGATTTTCATGCCAATGTCATTTCTTCTAATTTTCTTTGGAACTTCGTACTCTCTGGATTTTGTCGGATAATGATTTTGAATTAGTATACATTGTTGATTTGAGTTTGAAATGCATGAAAGAGACATGTGTGATTAGTTATTTTTTTTGGATAAATTGTTTTAAAGTGTCCCATTGATCTTGATGATTGAATCAAATGAAAATGTGATAGATTTGATACAAATTAAACACATTTTGTGAGCTTTTGAGCCTGAAAAGCATTCATCATCTTGCTCTAAATTTTTTATGACTGTTTATCAATCATAGTATGTTTATTCTAGAACTTGCTTTGCTATACTTTTTGATACCACATCAATGAATTCATGCGTTGATATGATGGGGGCAATTAGGTTTACACACTTTTTCTATCTTAAAAGACCTTCCCATGCATATTCATCCCCTAGGGAACCCATTTGAGCTTATATCCTTTTTCTTTGCTTTAACCTCATTAATTAACACATAGCCTTCTTTTACGCTTAACCTTCTTTTTGATCCTTATATTAAAGAAGCATGTGATTTGCAAAGGAAATTGGATACTTCTATTGTGGGATTTATTTTGGGAAGTCGATTATACAATTGGGGTGGATTGTATATACGCGGCATTTTCATTGATCCTCATTTAGTTTCCTTATTCAACAAAAAAAAGGAGAAAAAGAAAAAAAAAAAGAAAAAAAAAGAGGGGAAAAGAAAAAAAAAAAGAATAAATTCCCAAAAGTTGAAATTGGGGAATTTGAAGAGAAAATGTAAAAAGTTTGATTGAGAAATGATAATGATCTTGGTTGAAGTATCTTTCTTTTGGTTTGATTGTATTTCATGATATAGGATATAGGGGATATGTTCTTGACATGCTTATTTGATATATTTATTACACCATACATTTATCTTTTTAGCCTACCTTTATCCAAACCACGTTACAACCCTTATAAAGACCCCTAGATTTTTGTTTGAATTCATATAAGTGGTGGTGGAGATTTGATAAATAAGCAATCTTATAGTAATAACATACATTGATTTGATTTGAGAGTTATTGATAAATTCCCTTAAACACTTTGAGTATATAGAGTGAAATCCTTGTGAGGATATTGAATTTTGATATATTGAATTTGATGAGATTATCGAGTTTGATGGGAAACTTATATTTTCTTTTAAAGTTATAAAATTATGATCATTTGCTCTCCGGATTATTATTTTTGTTTGAATTTTTTGATGTGTACTGCTTTGAAATTATTTGAAGATGAATTGAAGGAGGGGAAGGAGTGAAGAAGAGAATACTTGTGTGACATTAATCTAGTGAATGCTTGAGGACAAGCATTGGTATGGTGTGGGGGAATTTGATAATGCACAAATTGTCATTTTTATTGTTAATATTATGGTTTGAATTTGAATTGTTTAATGCTCTAATAGTTGGTTTTATTGAATTTTATTTTTAGGAGATTGAAATTGAAGATTTGGAGCAAATTGAGCTTAATGAGACAATTTTGGAACTAATTGGGTCAACATATCTTATTGGGCTTTGAAGAAGTGGAATTTGAATTCTAATTTTAACATTTTAGTAACATTTTTACTTTTAGTAAAAATGTTTTAGTGGGAGAAAAGTCTTATAATGTACCTAATTTTAGATCTCCTAGTTGATTTAGAAGTCTACATGGAAGGAAAGAGCACATTCTCTCAAAGTCATTCCAAGAGGGCCGGCTGTTGCATCTTATATTTCACACAAGAAATTGCATATTAAAAACCACTTCATATATTCTTTTCACAAAAGGTGGGCTGCTATACAGACACATTTCATTCCAAAAAAAAGGCAGGCGGCTGCATCTTCCGGAAGAAAGAGAAGTCACATAAGCCAAGGACTCATTCTCTTCATTAGGTTTTTATTTTTTTTTAGGAACATTTTTTTTTCTTTAATTTTTTTTTTGTATTGATACTTACCACCATGAGTGGCTGGTTCGTTTATTCTGATTCAAGTGGAATTTTAATCGATTGTTTTTTATTGTGAGATTATGTTCTTAATTTAATTTCTTGCCTTTTATTCAAGTATTCATTGATTCTTGATTTATTTTTAGGGAAACCTAATATTGGTTAATCTGACAATTTAATTCAATATCAATTTTTTTACTGCATACAGGATTTCAATGATCCGTAATTGTCATGAATGAATGGTACAAGTAGCAAATAGGTTATTTATATTTATGGGTCGTTGCCGATATTCATTTTAACATAAGGAATCGATAGAACAAAATCGAATAATTGTACGGGTATCCTAGTTATTTGTATTTTGATTTAACTGTTTTCACATAACTTAATGCTGTCATTATTTGATATGGAACGCTATCGTGCCCAGTCGATTAATGATAAGTTTTGATTGGATGCTGGGTCTGGTCAATTATTTTAGGAAAACGCAAGATTTATTATGCCTATTCTAATAGATTTAAGGTTAAATGTTTGAATTGCAAGAATAATATTTTCAACCAATGATCAATAAGACAATCGAATATATGAACCCTTAGATCGAAATTTGGTAAATTGAATTTCTTCCTTAAATTTTAGTATTTAGCATTGCTGATTTGTTTCTTATTTTTAGGTTATTAATTTTTATTGGGTAAATTTTATTTTAGCAATTTGGTTGAAAACCCCCAACTTTTTTTTTTACATTAACTAAGAGATTGAATTAATTAGTTCTCTTGGAATTCGCCCTGTTAACCACTATTGCTACAGTTTATTGCATTGGGGAAATCAGTATTAATTTGAGAGTTTCGATAACCCGACCAGCGATATCAACTGGGCATGAAAGAAAGAAACACGAGAGATTGAGAGAGTATGGCAACAAATTCATCTTCTTCATCCCAACTACCAATTCCTCTGTTCAACGGTGAAAAGTACCAGTTTTGGAGTGTGAAGATGCAGACCTTATTCAAGTCGCAGGACTTATGGGAGTTAGTTGAAGAGGGCCTTGCCGAAACAGATGATGCTGCCAAGATGAGGGAAAATAAGAAGAAGGATGCAAAGGCTCTTTATCTACTGCAACAGGTAGTCCATGAAGATATTTTTCCAACCATTTTGAGTGCTTCTTCTTCCAGAGAAGCATGGCTGACACTACAGCAAGAGTATCGAGGGGACAACAAGAGTATCGAGGGGACAACAAGGTCATCACCGTTAGATTGCAAACTCTCAGGCGAGAGTTTGAAACAGCGATGATGAAGAAGGATGAAACAATACAAGACTTTCTCTCCAGAGTTAAGTCAATTGTGAGCCAAATGCGGAATTATGGAGAAAAATGCAGTGATCACATTATTGTCACCAAAGTTTTAAGAAGTTTAACTTCACGGTTTGATCATGTTGTTGCAGCTATAGAAGAATCAAAGGATTTAACTCAGATGTCATTTGATGAGTTAATGGGATCCTTGTAAGCACATGAAGCAAGGATCAATCGGCCTGAAGAAAAAATAGAAGAGAAGGCATTCCATGTAAAGGGGGAGTATGCTTCAGGAGCAGAAGACTCAAAGTGTGCAAACGAACAAATGTATAGCAGAGGCCGTGGAAGAAGCACAGGTCGAGGATGAGGAAGAGGAAGAACTCAGGGAGTTCAGTGCCATTATTGCAAACGGTATAGGCATGTTCAAGCAGTCTGCTGGAGGAAACAGAATCAGGCAAATTATATTGAAGAAGCCGAATTTGATGAAGAAAGAGAAGATGATTGTAGGGCGTTCATGGCATGGGTTGATCCAGAAGCAAATAACCAAAAGGTGTGGTTCCTGGACAGCGGATGCTCTTACCACATGACAGGTAATAGAAGCCTATTTGCAGGCCTGGACGAGAGCTACAAAAAGAATGTCAGACTTAGAGACAACAAGCAATTACAAGTTGAAAGAAAAGGCACTGTGACCATGCGAAATAATCATGGTAAAATCAACCACCTTTACAATGTTCTTTTTGTGCCTAATTTGTCTCAAAATCTGCTAAGTGTGGGACAGTTGCTGTCAAGTGGGTTCACTGTTACCTTTGACAAGTCTTCATGCCTGGTAGCAAGTAAAGCATCTAGAAAAGTTTTGGTGGAGGCAAGCATGACGCAAAATAAGCTATTTCCTGTGGACCTTACAAGAGTGGAGACATGCGCATTGATAGCACAAAAGGAAGGAGTTACGGCTCTGTGGCATAGAAGATATGGCCATGTCAACATCAATAGTTTAAAGATGCTACAGCAAAAGGAGATGGTCAAAGGAATGCCCATGCTTGGAACTTTGGACATCTGTGAAGCATACATTTATGGCAAACAAAGTAAGAAGCCATTCCACACAGAAAAGGCATGGAGGGCAACAAAAATTTTGGAATTGGTTCATGGTGATCTGTGTGGACCAATGCAAACCGAAACTTTTGGTGGAAGTATTTTTTACTATTCACTGATGACTTTAGTAGAATGAGTTGGGTATTCTTTTTACAGAAAAAGGATGAAGCATTGGATGATTTTAAAAAATTCAAAAACTTAGTTGAGAAGCAGAGTAGAGAACCAGTCAAAGCTCTTAGAACCGACAGAGGAGGAGAATTTAACTCAAAAGATTTCTGGATGTTTTGCGAAGAAAATGGTATTCACAGAGAGCTTACAGCACCTTACACTCCCGAGCAAAATAGAGTGGCAGAGCGCAAGAATCGAATGGTAATAGAGATGGCAAGAAGCATGTTTGCAAGAGAAGGGGCTGCCGAATCATTTTTGGGG
The DNA here is from genome assembly GCA_033439265.1 of Dillenia suffruticosa. Lineage (NCBI taxonomy): Eukaryota > Viridiplantae > Streptophyta > Magnoliopsida > Dilleniales > Dilleniaceae > Dillenia > Dillenia suffruticosa. The sequence goes on from JAVTVX010000030.1 coordinate 7,017,996, forward strand.
AGAAACTGTAGCAACAGCTGTGTATCTTCTGAATATCTCATCAACAAGAGCTGTCCCAAACCAAACTCCCTATGAAGTTTGGACCGGTAGAAGACCTGGGGTAAGCCACTTGAGGATTTTCGGTTGTGTTGCATATACTTTGATTAATTCTCTAGTCCGAAGCAAGCTAGATAACAAAGCTTTAAAGTGTGTTTTTGTTTATTATCGTAACAACTCAAAAGCATACAGATTATTTAGTCCTGTAAGTGGAAAGATTATTATCAGCAGGAATGTTATATTTAATGAAGAAGGGAGGTGGACATGGCGTGAAAACAATGAAGGGGCTGTACAAATTGAAGAACTTATTGATGAAAATCAAGACAGTGAAACTGAGGATGTGGAGCCTATTGCCGAAAGTGAATCAAGTAGTCCCGAAAATTCCAGCAATAATTCCAACAGCTCTTCACCTGTTCAATCAGGACCACGTGGGTATAGGTCCCTAAATGAGATATATGAGGCAACACAAACCTTATATGTGGCTGACCCAAATTCATTTGAAGAAGCTGTCAAGAAGGTTGAATGGAAGCAAGCTATAGAGGAGGAACTTGCGGCAATCAAGAAGAATCAAACATGGGAGTTAGTGGACCTGCCTAAAAACAAGGAAGCAATCAGAGTGAAATGGGTCTTTTGAACAAAATTCAATGCAGACGGAAGCATTCAAAAGCACAAAGCAAGATTGGTGGCTAAAGGCTATGCTCAGAAACACGGGATAGACTATGAAGAAACATTCTCACCTGTTGCAAGATTTGAAACTGTAAGAATTCTCCTAGCCCTTGCTGCCCAATTGGGTTGGTCTGTTTATCAATTTGATGTAAAATCAGCATTTCTTAATGGAGAGTTGGAGGAAGAAGTGTTTGTAACACAACCTGCAGGTTTCATAGTAGAAGGAAAAGAAGAAAAAGTTTACAAGTTGAAGAAGGTACTTTACGCTTTAAAGCAGGCACCTTGAGCATGGTATGGGAGAATTGATGCTTATTTTCTGAAGAATGGGTTTGAAAGAAGCAAAACAGAGCCTACACTACATAAAGAAACGAGGTAAGGATGCTTTGTTTGTGAGCTTATACGTGGATGATATGATATATATGAGTTCTTCTTCCTTGATGATTGACGAGTTTCAGGTCAGCATGAAGAAAGAATTTGATATGACTGATCTGGGGCTGTTGCATTTTTTTCTTGGAGTGGAAGTGAAACAAACTGATGATGGTATCTTTATTTCACAGAAGAAATATGCAACTGATTTGCTTAAACGTTTTCATATGTTTGGTTGCAAAGAAGCAGGAACACCAATGAACATGAATGAGAAATTGCAACAGGAGGATGGCACAGAACAAGCTAATGGTCAGCTGTATAGGAGTCTAGTGGGAGGGCTAATCTATTTAACTCATACTAGGCCTGATATTTCTCACTCTGTTGGTGTGATCTCCAGGTTCATTCAAAATCCTTCAAGGCATCATTTTGGAGCAGCAAAGAGGATTCTACGATATATAGCAGGGACTCTTGATCTTGGCATATGGTATGAACATGGGATAAGAAATAAGCTGATTGGCTATACTGATAGTGATTGGGCAGGGTGTATGAAGGATCGAAAGAGCACCTCTGGTTATGTTTTCAGTATTGGTTCGGGAGCTGTTTCATGGAGTTCAAAGAAGCAAGCAACGGTTGCATTATCTTCATCTGAGGCCGAATATATAGCAGCTTCAGCAACAGCATGTCAAGCAATTTGGTTAAGAAGATTACTTGGAGAGCTCGATCAACAGCAAAAGGAGGCAACAGAAGTACTTTGTGACAACAAGGCTGCAATTGCAATGTCCAAGAATCCAGTTCATCATGGAAGAACAAAACATGTGGACATTAAAGCACATTTTATTAGAGAGCTGGTGGCTGAAAGAGAAATTTCTATGCAATATTGTGACTCAAAGCATCAACTTGCAGATTTATTCACGAAGCCTCTTGCCAAAGACAGGTTTGTGCATCTGCGTGGACTACTTGGAATCTGCGAGTTTGGAGCAAGGGGGAGTGTTGAGAATGCTCCAAAATTGTAGGAGCTGAATGTGTCAAAGAAGATGTGGGAATCCAAAAGAAGTCTGCCACAACTCCACGTCCCTGCACTTTGAATTCATAATACATATTTTTTTTCCTTTATTGTTAGTCACGTTGGTCACTATTCCTAGTATTTTTAGGAGGTTATTTTCTATCCTCTAGTTGTATGAAACCTATAAATAGGTTAGTTCCATTTGAATAAAGTGTGGCAAATTTAGTTTTTTCAATTAATCGTGTGTCTCTATTTTTTTGCTCTTTCTTTTACCAACACAATATCCCTTCTAAGACTCTCTGTAGTTTCTCTTTTTCCCAAAACATGAAGAAGATCAATTCAATCCTTAGAAAATGCAAAAGCCTGTGGAGACAACTTAGGTAGATCTTCCTCATACAGCAGTCTAAGGTCCAAATCTGCAAGAGAAGATTTGTGGAGCATGCAAAATTTAATGTACATTAATTATATAAATCACTGAAAATAAAACTTCTATGAATTAATTATATAAATCACTGAATGTAGCACAGAAAAATATAGGCGTCACCGATAATAATTGCGTTTTGCCGTTGAAGTTAACGGAGGCCAAAACAAAATGCAAGTATTTTTTTCATATGTCGAGGTTTACAGAAGAAGGAAGAAGACGGGGATATTATTTCTGACGTCGCTCATGAACATTTATGAATCACGCGCCGCCTACCACGATGCACCGAAAGTCCGCGTCTATGATATTCTCAAAGTTGTGAGAGTGGATTTGGGTTGATGATATTAATAGGGTCAAGAGAGGTGAGAGTCCATGACTAACACATGAGGGGCTGTGCATGTGAACAACCCTAACAACCGGACAGCTCATTTAAAATCACTGTCCCCTTTTCCCCTCTATAACACCGAACATCTGTCCCCACCGTATCCCAGTAGTACTTGTCCCAAATGGAGCAGATATGCCTTGTTGGAAAGAGAGAGAGAACAAATGGAGAAACTAATGAATGAGCAATAAATTTGAGAGAGAAAAAGGGTCGAGGAACGAGAGGGGGGAAGCTGCACATGGGAGGAGGCCTATAAAGTTGAACAATGCATGCAAAAAATATCCGTGCTGCAGGCCATAATCATTATCCTGCGCCCACTTCAGACTGGAGAGAGAGATATAAAACAAATGAAAAAGTTCAAAAACTCTAAATTTATTTGACCCAATAAATTAGTTAATTTAATTTTAATCATTTTAGTTAGGCTCTATGGACCGTAATCATCTCTCTCTCAAATTTATTTGACCCAATAAATGGTCTCTTCCCAACATGTGACATCACCGATAGTCCATTCCCTTAACGCACTCCCTAGCGTGACATTTTCATGGACCATTTGCTTCTCTCGTCTTCAATACCATAGGACCCTCCCCGGCTCTCTGTCTCTCTCTTTACCAGAAAGGATCGACGAAAACTATAGATATCAAATTGAAATAGTAAAATATAATATGATCATGTCAAAACTAATATTTGACAGATGTACATTCAATTAATATTTTTAGAGTGCAGATATGAATATATATATATATATATATATATATATATATAGAGAGAGAGAGAGAGAAATACTTTTCATTATGCAATTCTACACTTAGAGTCTTAAATAGATATATATAATTATATATTATGCTAGTCAACACAATTCCCCAATTAATTAATCAAGAAACAATAATTAAATTATCCAAACCCTACAAAGAAAGTCAAAACTCACCAGGGTTTTTTATTTTACAAAAGGGTCTTTTAAATTAAGTTCAGATCCCTAGTTGGCCCCATTGAAAAAACTGTCCAATGATACAAATTTACTCCCAAATCTCACAATCTCGTTTATATTTCGACGTGTAATCACCGAGCAACAAAGAAAGTGCAAACCACATTCCAAGAAATCTACCAATAATAGCAAAAGAAAACTAAATTCAACACAAACCCATCACCAATTTAGCTAATCGTGGGCCGATTTAATCACCATTTCAAGTAAATGACAAATTTACATCATCACCCACTAAACATAAAATCTTCAATTTTGATCAAATCAATTATGAAGAAGTGTGTTCCTCGGCCCATCAAAAGTTTAAATTAGTTTATTCCCTTCACAAACCAACTACAAATACAATTTTTTAATCTTATTAAATATAAAAAGTCAGGATAATTATATAATTCTTAAAGATTTCTTTCATTCATTCACCTGATCAAATAATCACATCACTTGGTTTAAATAAATAAGTAAATAAATGGAAAAGATTTTTTTTCCAATGAAAGCGAAATATAAGAGTACCGACTAAAAACGTGGTGTTTGGTGGGTTTGAAACGTTTCCATCAAGGCTTTTGTACCTTCTTCCTCTTCTTCGTTTTAAGGACCCTGAAACCTTTACTTTTTCCTACATTTAAGTATCTGATCTTGTCCGATTCGTTTTCTTCAGCACTCTCTTCTCTCATTGGATCCCTCTCGCTCTCTCTCTCTCACCTTTGCCTAAAAACATCTCTCTTTAAAGAAATTGCTCGTCTTTTTACACGAATATCCCTATACAAATGAAGTTTCAAATAAGAAAGTTTGACCAACTATGTATGTGAGTAGTTTCAAAAGTTTTCTTGACCCTTTTCAGTTTCCATATTTTTATCTATCACAGATATATACAGAAAAAACTCAGTGCGACAGAAGCTGATAAAAAAAATACTAAAAAAGATTCTGTAAATATAAAAATAAATAGACTAAGAAACTAAAATGGGGAGAAAAGATGTGGTCTTTGTCACTCTAGGGCACTCTTTTTTCTTTTTTCGGTGAAAAGGGGAGCACTCGGGCACTTTGTTACCCTCGGCGCTCCTAGGACTGAAGAGTACCGCAGTGGCACCATTGGGCACTACCAGGACTGGTCGATGACTGTCCTTGTTTTCTGTCTCGGCTGCACTTTTGGGCTCATTTTGCACAATAAAGCCGGCCTAAAGTCTAAACCTTCAGTTGAGTTTGACATTTTCTCGTTCTTTATCAATTGCTTTCGGCATGTTCTGAACCCCCGGGCACTCTCCAAAGATTTAGTAGTTTTTTTTAGGTCAGATATATAATAATAATAATAATAATAATAATAATAATAATAATAATAATAATAATAATAATAATAATAAAAAATTATGAGTCATTATGTGTTTAATAAAATTTAGGATTAAATGAGTTTAAATCATCTTATCTAACTTGGTATGAGTCATTATGTGTGGAAAAAAAAAAATCAACGGATAAGATTGGAATAGTATTTTTCAATTATAATAATAGGGTTTAGATTAAAACGCTAATCTATAGGCTTTTTTCTAAGTTGGTTTATAATTGATGACTAGTTTCATATGGACTATAGCTATTAGTGTCTGGCTTCTTAACCTTTTATCAACAGATAAGAGTGTATGCGTGTGTCCCTATGTGTGTGTGTTACGGTAGTATATGATCATTTGGTGTTGGCTCCTTTCCGCTATTTTCAAAAATGCACTCAAAGCATATATCTATATTTTCACTTTCATTTGGAAGTGAAATATTAGTTTTTCACTCTTGTTTTTTATTAGGCTTTTTCTAGGGCATGTCACAGTAGTATGTATCGTCCCACTGAAAAATTCAGATGCCAAGATAAAAAAGAAGAGGAGGATAAGAAGTCGATAACAACATTTTTTTAATATAAAACTCATAAACAACATTAAACATCACTGTGACATCCACCAAGCATGGGGATGTTACATATTTTGCGGATATCCGGTCCTTGTACCTCCGGACCTTGTCATCCTGTTTCATTCTTCTTTTTCTGGATCTTCCATCCGCAGTAGAGAAGAAGAACAGCAACAACCACCGTAGCTACTGCAACAGCTATGCCTAGAATGAGATAATTGTGCAGCTTGTTTGGCTTCTGTTGCTTTCCATAATCGAATTTTAGCGGATAAAATGGGGCCAGATCCATCAAAATAAATAATAAAATAATAGGTTAAAATGTGAGACGATGAGATAGCTCGAAATCTATCCCAATAAAACAGATCGGTAATCATAATTTCCCTCCCAAACCTGAGATTCAGGTTTAGATTATTGTATAACCAACAAATAAAAAAAAGATAGATTGAAATCGAAGCTCGATAGAGAGAGAACACTAAGAAACAGCGCCCGGAGTTTCGAGTTGGTGAGGGTAGAGATGGTGGTCCAGAGAAAGAGAGAGAGTAGAGAAAGAGAGAGTAGATGGAGAAAGAGAAGGAGGAGTCTCGAGGCGGAGTTTGTTGAGTTGGGAGAGGGGTTTATAAAGAGAGAGAGAGAGTGAGGGTATCTTAGTTTCTTTCCTTCGGTACCCATCCCTCGAGCCTAGGACGAGAACAAACATGTCCTAGGTGGTTCCACCAATTAGACCAAAGAAGGTCTCTCTCTCTCTCTCTCTCTCTCGTTTTTAGGCACAAAATTATTAAAATATTGGGTCAACCACACGGGTTAAACTATAAATCATAAATAAAAAAAAATGCCTCTTCTCTTCATAAAATAATTTAACAATCTAAATTTAAATTTAAAGAAATTTAAATAATCCAAATTTAAAAAAATATTAATATTATGTTTGGAATAAAAAATCCAATTCATTTATTAAATAGTTTACATAGAAATAAATATTAAAATATAAAATTCAATTGGGTTTTGTAAAATGAAATAATTAAAATGATGTTGAAGCTCAATAGCAAAATCATCATCTAATTCTGTGGGTACCCATTTGACCATATTGGGGAATTTGGGATTCATCTTGTGATGTAACATATAGAGAATCAAGCCCGATGGTACATGGAATCATTGAATTTTTCCTGACGGAACCAGAAGCATTAAGCTCTCGTGCTTTTTTTGGGTTGATGTGATGACATAAATTTTGATACGGTCAGATATCACATAACATATCTTCTATCTTCAGTGATTCACAAGTGACAGCCAACTGTATTTTTTTTTCTTTCTTAATAAGTACCCTGTCCTATCCTGTCCTGTATCATATATATATATATATATATATATATATATTCACTTTTTCATTTTATAGAAATCTTGAATTTTTCTTGCATAAAAATCATCATTACATTTCGATACGGTCAGATATCACATAACATATCCTCTATCTTTGGTGATTCACAAGTGACAGCCAACTGTATTTTTTTTCTTTCTTTCTTAATAAGTACCCTGTCCTGTATCATATATATACATATATACATATATACATATATATATATATATATATATTTTTTATTAATATTAAGTTTTTGTTTACGTAAAAATCACTTTTTCATTTTATAGAAACCTTGAATTTTTCTTGCATAAAAATTGTAAAACAAAAATTCACAAGGGAGAGCTAAACAAAAAAGAAACAAGGTTGATCAATTTTTTTTTTTTTTTTTTTTTGTTTCTCTCTCTTCCAACCGGTGGAAGATCGAATTGGATGGGAGGAGAGGGAAATATTGATCGTCATAGAGAGAAAAGTGCGGGGTAGTTTTGTCATTTCACAATTTCTTGCCGTTTTTCGGGGTTCACATGATATGGTAATATTTTGGCTGACTCCCTTCCCATTCCATGACTTGGTACTTGTAGTCCCACCATAAACTTTGGTGACATTTGGCATTCGACAATATCTCAAAAATTAATGCTATTTATTTCGACTTTTTTTTTTTTGACTAAATTTATCAATGGCCATTGGTGGGACCTTAAATTAAAAACCAAGATCACAAAGTTCCTAAAGCACAACAAATTTTTTTTTAATATATTCGATAATTTTTAATAATAATTTTAATTTATTACAAAAAATCATATTCAAATTTTAATAATAATCGATAATTTTTTTTTTAAAAAAGTCATATTCAAATTTAATAATAATTTTAATTTATTTAATAATTATATAGAATTGATCTGCTCATCTCCTCTTAAATTTAAAAAAATAAAAGAAATAAAAATGAAAGTTCCTAACTCTACTTTATTTAAGTTTTGAAGGTGAACTATATTCAAATGACAAATAATATAACCGTAGATATACTCTTTTCAAATTAAGATCTCAGATTTGAAAGAAACTAAATACAATAAAAATAAGATGACATTGCATAATATTAAAATACCGTAAATTTTATAATTATAGGATATAGTTCTGCGCAGCACAGAACATCTGGGCACGGCGGAACTATATAGTTCTGCATTGCACGAAACTATGGAGTTCTGCTTTGTGCAGAACCACGTCGTTTTAATATCACAAGATTAATTCAAAGTAATTGTATATATGCGCCAAGAATTTTGCAAAACATTAAAATAAAAACATCGGTTGTCACCATTCTTGGAATTTTTTTAAAATTCAAAAAAATTCATGATTATCCTACTTATCTAGTTTGAACACTGTGATATAGATTGTTTTCACCATCGATATTGGGTTTTATCCGACTTATCCAGTTTAAACACTGTGAAACCCATTTTAATAATTGACTTTTTAAAATTTTTGTATGTAGATTCTATAAGCAGTCTTCTTATATTGTTGTTGTAAGTGTGAAAGACATTTTATTTAGAAAATTATAGGAATTTTTTTTTCTAAAAAAAAAATTTAATATTAGTATTATGAATTTCTGTTTTAACAATGCTATTGAAGTAGCAGGACATAATTTTATTATGAATTTAATATTAGTAAAATTTTAAGGAAAAATTATATATAATTTAAGAAATTATAATTTTAAGTATGTTTTATCTCCTGAGGATTTATAATATTTGTGTATGAAATTATAAGTACAAACGTATGCACTACTTATTATAAATTTTAGGCTTTATTGAACTATCAACGAGATGTGGCACCAACCTCCTAAGTGCCGTGAAAAAGTGATGGACTCTCATAATCACGTAGTAATTATCAAGATGCTTGTTTTATACACCGGAGTCATTGGATAAAAGTGATGGACTCAAATCCAATAGAACAACTTAACCCAAAAGATCGACATGTTGGGTGAGAGAAACTATTGAATTTAAATACTATTTTATGATTTCTTGGCGATTTAATGTGAGATTTGTAACATTACCCTCCCCTTGAAAAGTCGAACGTTTATGGACGGCTCTCACTCTGAACGGCTTTCACTCTGACGAATAGCCCTTTTCCTTTAGCCTTTTTCCTCTTTGAACGGCTCTCACTCTGGTATCAGATAATCCTTTTCCATGTTAGACCGGAGGTTTTGATACAAATTTGTTATGCGTGATGGACTCAAACTCAATAAGAAAATACAACCCAAAAAATTGATTTGTTGGGTGACAGAGTCTATTTGAGTTAATTACTATTTTATAATTTTTTAGAATTCAATATGAGATTCGTAACATATTTACGTCAATTGGGTTCGGTCACTACAACTTTTGTAAGATTTGAATATACAAAAAGCAAATAATATATTTATTTTTTAAAAAAAAATGAAAAACAGCCTACTTTGCTTAAGAAATTAGGGCAACCATCGATGGCGCTGTAACGTTTATATTCCTAAGAGGTGTCCACAAGGTCATGAGACCATAAAGTCGAGTTTATAATCCTAAGACTGAGGATATTCCAATTCCTAGGTCAAGTCGTCTCAAAGTTGATATTTTTCAGAGGATATTCCTAGGTCAAATCCAGAGTTTACATGAAACAATCATTTTGAGTTTCTACGTAGAAACTCATCCCAAAGCTGGCATGCAAGAACTGTACTTGTCCAAAAATGAAACTTCTGAAAAATACAAGTATTATGTTGAAATACTTACTGTTTCTCTAGAAACAAGCATGTATGTGATGCAATGAAACCTTTTTCCCTGCTTCATGGTTCCAAATAATGTCTCTAGAAAACAAGCATGTATCTGGTGTACCCATGTCACTTTTTATGATCAACCAGCCTTCTTAGTCCTCATGAAGTTTATACTCCTTTTCCCTCTCTCTCTCTTCTCACTTTCAAATTTCCATTTAAAAAAAAAAAAGAAATATCCATTTTAAAAGTAATCTCAAATAACAAATTTAATTCCTCCACCGTATTGTTCATTTGCATAGCGTTTTGGTGGAGGGATAAAAAATTAATAAAAATACTTGTTTCCCAAGAGGTGGGGACCAGAATGTACAGGATTGCTTTATTTGTCTAGGGACTGTGACTATGGCTGAGGCGATAAGTTCTAAAATATAAATGTTTGCATTAAATCCATTTTGAAATATGTAAACATAGGGAGACTGTCGTTTACGCAGGGAGAGAGGCTAGGTTAGCTCTAAAGACAAAACTCCCTCCTCTTCTTTCCGTACAAACTTGACATCCCTCCCTCTCTCTCTCTCTCTCTCTCTCTCTCTCTCTCTCTCTCTCTCTCTCTCTCTCTCTCTCCACTAGATGGCATTGAATAACATAAAAATGACAAACTCTTTTTACATTATCAATATATACATCTAATATATGATCAAACGTTGACTAATTAATTCATCAATTACAAATGAATTAAATTGGATTGTTTTTTGTATGCTGACCAATGGAAACATAAAACACTTTCTCTTTCATATGCAATTTAAATTTGTAAGCAGACCAATGGAAACAGAAACAGCAATAATGACTATCATTAAAACATCTCCCACTGGGACAACCCCCTCCCCCCCTCACTTAAAACAAAGAGTGAAAAAAAGGGGATATTTCAGTTCAAAGTGAAATAATTTATGGCAAAGGTCATTTTTTTAAATATCCAAAATTTCTCTAAAAAACACATTTTCGTATGTTTTGTATAATCTGATTTTTATAGCAATTTCTCAAGTGATAGCAATTTTACCGCATGTGGCCCAAGGAATATCGGCAGCCTCTGATTGGACAATACCCACGTTTTAAATTATTTTAATTCTTGAACAATCATAGGTCTCGGGTGTTTTCTTAATTAATATTATTTGAAAAATCATGTGTTACGCGCAGGCATTGTTTAAAAATGTTAGCTCATATTCACTATTAGAGAATAAATGTGAAAATTAGAGCCACCGAAACAACGGTTGTAATCGGTGATAAGTCAAAAGATATTTTGTTGTTTTAAAAATATCAACATTTATAGAGTTGGTGATTATTAAATTGTATTCAATAATTATCATTTTATAAAAAAATATAATTATAAAATGATCATTGATTGTAACGGGGTGGCCATATGCCTATAAATATAATGTATTATATTGATTTTTCACAAAATATATTGATCTTTTCTTTGGCAATTATATGCATGCAGTGCTGCACAAGCCTTCTCGGCCCTACCCAACATCCCAATTCGCACATTCTTCAATTCCAGCTGGGGCTCGGATGAAAAAAAAAATAAAAAAAAGAACTATTTTTTAACTGCTTTTTATATTTCAAAAGGTTGCAATCTTGTCTAATCATATATATATATATATATATTTTGTTCTATGAATTACATCATGATTAGACTTTCTCCTTATTTCCAACTAATTATGTTGGGTATTGTGCATCTACAACAGAGAAATTGCATTGCATGACGTTGAGGCAACAGAAGGAAAAATTAAGTGAATTTCGAGAAGAACATGGGTGCAAATGGCAGCCTTAAATGGTGACCACTAGAAAGACATATCTATCCACAGAGGCTAGTAGAGAGCATGACTCTTTTGGATGCAATAGAATACATCGAGGATGCATTCCAAAAATATAGTAAAAATTATGAAGAAAAAATATGAACATAGGATGCAGCGAGGTGACGTGAAGACAATTGGGGAAGAGGGGGCAATTGCCACCTAAAAGAATTTTAACAGTGATTTTAAAAAAGATAATTATTGATGCATAATTTAGGAACAACAATGGATTTTAAAATTCTTTTGAGCTATAGAAGAAAAATCAACAGGGATCTTAAATTGTTCTATGAATATCTTATTCATGCATGCAAGATAACGCAAAGAAATAATTAAAGAAAATGCAGAATATCTTATTCATACAGGTAAGATAATACAAAGAAATGATGAAACAAACCGCCGAGGAGAAATCAACAGTGATTTTAAAATGTTCTATCAATGTTTAATTCATGCATGTAAGAATTTTATTGATGCATGGAACTAATAATACAAAGAAATAATGAAACAACAATGAATTTAAAATGTTCCACGAATATTTAATTCATCATGCATGTAAAAAACAATACAAAGAAATAATGGAAGGAACTGTAGATCGGCAAATCCAGCAGAGTCCCACAAAACAGAACAACATAGGAAAAATGAAGAGAGACCTAAAAATGTCCCAAGGATACATTATTCGTGCATGTAATAAGAAGTAATACCGAGAAGCAACGAAAAACAATGCAGACCGGCAATCCATTGCTAATGAAAAGTTACAAGCTTAGCAGGAAACATCAACAATAAAGAGAACTTAATGTTCAAAAAGAGAAAAAAAAAAAAAAAAAAAAGATACAAACCTTGAGCAGAAAGGACGCATTCGAATAGGTTTCCATACGTGATGACCATCACTAAGCACACCATCCCCATCAACATTCGTACGGAACACAGAAGATAGACAATTAGGCATATATGACAGAAGGGGGTAAAAGCTTGTCCCGAGAACAGTCTAATGACCACAATCCCCCTTTTCAATTCAAATCCCAGTGTAATCAATAAATAAAATAAAATAAAATAAAAACTTGACTTCCGGATTCACAATTTTACCAAAATGGGCAGGACTCTCAAATCGTAAAAAGAATAAAACTGGGCGTATCTTACAAAAAATCTTGGGCGAGAAAGTAACTAAAAATAAAATCCCCACCAAACCCACGATTCTTTACGGCCATACATATTAAAAAAATTACTACGATTAATAATAACAAAAAAAATAAGTAAATTGATGGATCTTATGCGCGTATGGATCTCCGAGGAGGACTGGTGGGCTCAGTGCTTGTCTGTCTTCAATGGACAAACAATGACAAATCATTGGGGGCGGAGTTGGCGGACCTCTAAGGGCTGCTGAGGGCTGCTGGCCAGGTTCAGGTATTATGAGGCATAACCTGATCGAATATCTGCAATAGGGAATTGCAACATTGCAAGAGCATGCCATAATGCATTATTCATGATACACTTTATGTTGTACTTCCTTATTATTGTACTTGCGGTGTTTATTGTCTTGCATCCCAGGTTATTGTTCGTAGCTTTTTGATAGACAACAAGAAGGAAAATGGCGCTGGAGTTTAAGAGGTGATAGCAGACTTGCATCACCAATTAGTAGTGCTCCAGTTTCTAATGTAGGCTTCAGGACACCTGTGGAGTCCCCCGGAAGAATGCAAGCTTTGGGGGAGGATGAGAATCAAAATATTGTTGGAAGTGGCTTTATGGTTCAGTCTTGCGGAATGAATCTAACACAGGCAAGACCAACCGACTGGAGGGTTGGCAATGATGTTAGAAGGGGTTCTAACATCATTGGATCCAGACGGGGTAACGATAAAGGTGAAATTCTCTTAAACCAATCACATAAGGGGAAAGAATAATTTTTATGGGAGTTAATTTTATCCCCCATTCCACCACATGAGGATAAATTACTACACACTATAGCCTTTTTGTCCATCAGAAGCTACACATTATAGGCATAATTCATATATTAATGATGTTCCTGTTGTAAGCACAAAAACTATTGCAAAACAAACATCAGTACAAACATATACCACGTGGATAAAAAAATAATAAAATCAAATATAATTGCACCCTATCCCTCAGTCATAAGATCAGAAAGAAGGTAAGTTTCAATCTTCCAATATTCCATCCATTGAAAATCAAGTGTTCCTTTCTCTCCAAAAGGTCCACACATCACACACATGGGTGTTGCAGCCACTCATCATGGCCATTGATCGCAAGCCATAATGATGACATTGAGAGGGTGATACATTGGGACCGAGTTTAGAATGCAAAACACTTACTAGATGGTTGGAGTACACTGAAAAGCGTTGCATAGAAGTATAGAAAGTGGATATGTCATAGCCTAGCAAGACATGGAAGAAAAACTCATGAATCCAAATAAGATCTTTACTTAGTTAATAGATTTGCAATCTTAGGGTTGTTGTGCATTGTATATTCATAGGCCAATAGATTCCCTTGGCATCAAATAAAGAATATCGATATGTTTCTTAGTTGCCAATCACTACAAAAAATATGATTTTAGCGATGGAATTTCTTGACGAAAAAAATTTGTAGCTATTTTGCTGCAAATTAAGCGATGAAAAAGAGTTTCGTCGCTATTTGCCATGAAATTCACGACGAAAACGTACTTGTAACCAAATTAACAATGAATACTTTATTCAGAACTAAATTCATCGCTAATTGGTAATGAAATATTTTTGTTACAAAATTCGTCGCTAATTGACGATGAAAATATTTTCTTTGTAAAATTCATCGCTACATAGCAAAGAATATAAATTTTGTGACTAGATTTTGCCATGAATCTGGTATTCCTTGGTGATCTTTTTTTTTTTCCACTCGTGAATGTGGATGTACATGTATTTTCTGCATTGATTGGTCAAAATTGCACACTATTCGATGACCTCTTGGATGATTAAGATGTAACATAGTTTTTCATTATTTTCAAGGTTAACTACGATAATGGCGTGTTCAATATCAGAAAAGTATCAGTGATGAATTTTGACAATCGACAATATATGTGTTCCTGTCCTCAAATGACAGTCTAATAGTCAAAATCTCCCTACCCCGACCTAGAGATTCCAGATTCGAATCTTTATACAACCAAATATATATATCTATATATATATATGTGTGTGTGTGTGTGTGTGTGTTCCTGTGAATGTTTCTTTGTACGAATATGTATTACATATATTTAACATCTAAAGTCATTGCACCTATGGTCTTCTTATTACATTTAACTTCCCCAGTAACTGGGATTACTTACCTTTGTGTGTGTGCATCTACTTATTCTATCTTCATATGCGCCTTTTTTAGCTCAAGCTCTAAGACATTGAGCCTCTTCCTTGGTAATCCTTTTTTTTTTTTTTTTCCCTCGTGAATGTGGATGTACATGTATTTTCTTAAGTACCACAACCAAAATGGTGATAGAGATGAAAAGTGGATAAATTTACTAGATTTATTCGAATGGTCTGCTGGGTATCAGAACTGTGGCAAGAAAGGCATAATATCCACTTAGGACTTGTCCACCTGCAAAAATTATTGAGCCTTGTATCCACTGCTTAGATTCTCAGGTTGTGAACCCTTGCACGACTACTTTCACAAGATGGAAATTATGATTAAATTTTTCTGAAAATTGCTAAACAAATATTAGTGATAACTCATAAAACACCCTCACTCGCTTATTTACTGTTTTGGTTTGAAAAAAGGGTTAGATAATGAATTTAAGCAACATTTGGCAAGAATAAAACATTTGTTTTTGTCAATATGGACCAAAGGTTTTGTTGATAGTCCTGTGTATTTTATACTTCATACCCCAAAATTCATTTTCCCCAACACCTATATTAATCTTTTTCACCTAAACTTCTCTTATTTAAATATTTATTCCAAGACTTGTAAAGGAAAAAGTAGATTTATTCGTGTTGAGAACTATATCTCTATTATTTCTTAATAGAAGACTTTTTGGGACAAACTGGCCTTTAACGACTAATTAAAGGAATTAAACATCTGAATTGTTAAGAATGAACTATCTAATATACTTATTACATGTCAAAACAAAGTTTCAACTCCATTTTGAGAGTATCCATTCATAATATTCCATGTCAAAATAACTATTTCATTAATTCCATGTATTTGACATATTTTCCTTCATTTTATTAGATACGAATATTTAGATTTTTTTTTAATTACAACTTTTAAGTATAATGAAAGTTGTTCCTTCACTCCTTTGATTATCCGCTGAGAGTGAAGATTGCTTTTCTGATTTCTTGCTTAGCCATCGGAAGCAGGTGTTGCATGGATTCTTGGTCAATCACAGAATAAATAATCGATAGCAATGTTTAAGGTTTATCATGATGACAATCTCGAAAAACACATTCTAACATAATTTGACTCATTTTGCTAATAAAGTTGTACCATTTCCTACGCTTTTTATTTGTAGATACCCTTTGTTAGTACATATGATTGTTGGGTTGCACTGAAAATTATTCCTTTTAATTATTTGCACCGTAGGTTATATCATTTATTGATATATTGAAAATTAATACTCAATGGAGTTAGAAGAACCAAATGCTTTCTAGCAATTACAAATGACTTTTATTGAAATTCTAGAACTTAATTAACTTATATTTTATTGTTAATTATGGTTGGCCAACCAGTGTTCTGTCTCTCATGTTTGATTGCTTCGAATTTCTCTCCTTACAGTAAACCTTGTGTTTCATACCAGCCTCACAAAAAAACACTTCATTATAATATGTCTTCATTAACAATGGATTTATCTTCCTGTTTTAAGTACACATACTGTACTTGTTATATGTCATGCAGCGAAAAGTGTGGAGAAAGTCGATATCCTGATTTTTACCTTACCATTGAGATATTATAAATTAATTAGATGTATTACGTATTATTGTTATTTTTTTATTATTTTATTATAAAAAAACACCAAATCACTAGAAAAAATATTCGTATTTTTGTTTATACAACTTACTGTTTAAAAATGTTTCAAATCAAAAATCTTAAAAATTTATTCTAATTTCTTTAATAAAAGTTTCCCAACCAAAATGTTTAAGTATAATTGAAAAATAATATATGAAATTAATGACTTTAGGCTGATTATTCATATGGATAGACTTTTAGTTGATCGGATATACATACATCTCTAAGTTTAAGAGAGGGAACTACGTCTACATGGTATTATGAAAAGATGAATTGGTGTGAGTTCCTTTTAGGATATAATATGTGTTTTGTTTCTGTTCAAATTAGAGTATGAGTTAAATATCCTCCAATAGTTTTTTTCCTATCTTGCAAAAGGACTTGTCATAAATTTCTCTAAATTTTTTCTCATTCTCACACATCATTAAAAAATTAATTATATTGTCTATTACTTAACATAATTTCCATAAGGACATATAATGTATAACTTAATTTTATGCATTATGTAGAATCTCACTCATTAAGTTTCAGCATCTTTATATTTAAGATCACTTTTCTATTTTAGATTATTCAGACGTCTATCCAAATTATTCATTTAATAACTTTTTAAGAATAATTACCAAAATTACAAATGATAATATCTTTACATATGGGATATGATGGAAATTCATCGGATCTAAACTTGTAAAGTAGAATAGCATTTCATTAGAGTTTTTATAAATAATATTGAAAACTGAACTTTAGTTCTAAAGATCACTTAAACTGGAACTGCTCATATTAATTCCTCTACTTTTTTTTTATAGATCAAATGTTAAGAATTTGATTTCAAAGACGAATATTTTAGTTTTCCTAGACAAAATAGATTGTTCTACACTATTTTTATTGAACTGTTGCATGTAGAGACATGCTAAGATAAATTTGTAGTTCTCATCAATTTAAAACTATCAAAACCAAATTGACATAACATGATATATTTTTTTATAAAGATAAATATCTAAACATGTAGTCTTAGTCAATAGCTTCTCTATCATCTTATACCAAATTGGTGTAATAATATGATACAATTTTTTTTATCTATTTTCTATATTTATGTAATTAATTTTTCTTAATTTTCCAAACAGATGTGTTGTTTTGGAAACTCAATAGCATCTGCCCGTTGTCTTACAAGACGAATTTAACATACAAACAAATTAATGTGACAACCTTATCATTGTAATTTCCTTCTCTCTGCACATCTGCACATCTGCACATTTGCACGTCTATGTTTGTATTTAAGTGTTTGTGCAGGCATGAATATTATAATATATTTATTAACTATTTGTTTAAATTTTATTTGTGCAATAAATGGTTTAATGTTTTACCTCCGAGAATTAGTTTTGCATATTCTCTTTTACTGCAAATATGATTAAATTTAAAAAACTCTTAAAAGATTTTTGATCATTTTTTTTCTTATCTGATATGGTTTACTGTATGTAAAATTTCTCTTGTAATGTTTGTGTTATGTTCATTTAACATTATTTTCGTTCAACTAATTATTCTCAATTATGTATTAGAGGGTTACTGCATGTATGCAACTATGCAAAATATGACAACCAATATAAATTTTCTATTATATTTATTATTTTATATTTATTGATATTTTACGTAATAATTTATCTTTACTATTTTATGTTCACTAATATTTTACATAATATGAACCACATTAAAATAGATAAAAAAGACTGCATGCTTCAACCACAAGTAATGGGAGTGCCACCAATACAAGAGATGTCTCGTCTTGATCAGCCAATTCCTCCTACTGTATGCTATCCAGTCTACACAGCATACGCTCCCTAACTCTACCCACCCTCCTAACCTTATCCACTCCCGTCAGGTCATTCTCAATAGTATACTGAAAAAAATTTAACTAAATTGAATTGATGAATTCGACTATAAATGATCAATATGATACTCCAAGTTGGTCCTATGTATTTTGGTCAAATGACAAATTGACTTGAATTCGATCCAAGAATTTAAACAAGCTTTATATGTTGTGGAATTTGGGGCTTGTGAGCTTATTTAAGTTCTTGGAATGAATCTTGTCATTCAAGCAAAATACATAAGATCAATTTAAGGATTAGATTGGTCATTTATAATCGAATTCAACGATCCAAATTAATTAATCTCTGTCCAATATATTATTAAGAATAATCTGATAGGATTGCATAAGACTGAGAGAGTGAATAGGATTGGAGAGCATATGCTGTGTGAAGCAAATAACCTACAACTAGAGAAATTGACTTATCAAAACGAGACATTTACTGTATCGGTGACACTCTCGTCACTCATGGTTGAAGTATACAATTCTTTTGTCCATTTCAATGTGGTGTTGAAACTACAATATTATGTAAAATATTAATAAATATAAAATAGTAAACATAAAATATTACGTAAAATATCAAAAAACATAAAATAATAATTATAATAAAAAATTTATATTAATTGTCACATTTTGTATATTAACATGCATGTAGTAATTCTATGAGACAAAACTAAGAACAGTTAATTGGACGAAAACAGCATTAATTGAGCACATAGCACAAAGACTACAAAAGAGGTCTTACATGCAGTAAAGCATATCTGACAAGAAAATAAACAACCAAAAAATCTCTTAAAGTTTTTTAAATCCAATCACATTTGCAACAAAGAAAAATATGTTAACCAATTCTCGAAACCTAAACATGAAACACTACATTACACAGGTGAAATTTAAACAAATAGCCAATAAATATACTAACACTCATTCCTACAAAAACACTAAGACACATACACGTGCATGTGTAGAAAGAGAGTAAAAAATTACAAAATACAGTTGTTGTATTGATTTGTTTGTATGTTAAATTTGTCTTGTAAAACAAAATAATTGAATGGTACTGAGTATCCTAAGTAGCACAACACATGTTTGGAAAATTAAGAATAATTAATTAGATAAACACATAAAGCAGACAAAAAAATTATATCATATTGTTACATCAATTAGGTATAAGATGACAGTAGATATTCACTAAGACAACATTCTTACATATTCATTGTCATAAAAAAATGTTTCATGTTATTATATCAATTTGGTTCTAATAGCCTTAAATTGATGAACACTACAAACATGTTTTAATATCCCCACATGCAACATTTCAACAGAAATAACACAGAGCAACCCATTCTCTTAAGCGAAACTAAACTATCAGCTTTTGAAATCAAATTCTTAACACTTGATCTATGAAAAAAATTGAAAAACTAATATAAACAGTTCCAGCTCAGATAGTCTCTAAAACTAAAATTTAGTTTTCAATATTATTTATCAAAAATTTAATGAAACGCTATCCAATTTTACAGGTCGAGATTCAATAAATTTCTACAATATTCACGTGTAAAAAGGTTAACATTTGTAAATTCGATAATTAATCTTAAAAAGCCATTAAGACAATAATTTGAATGGACGTCTGAATAATAACATAAAATAGGAAAATGAGCTTAAATATGAAAATACTAAAATTCATTGAGTAAAATCCTATATAATACATGAAATCGAATTACGTATTATAAATTTTTATAGAAATTATGTTAGATAATAGACAATATAATCAATCTCTTAATAATAAGTGAGAAGGGGAATAAATTCAAAGAAACCGATAACAAACTCTGATGCAAGATAGGAAAAGAACAATTAGGCAATATTCAATTCGTACTCAAATTTGGACAGAAACAGAGCACAAGTTACATCCTAAAGAGAACTCACACTAATTCATTCTTGTATATATATCCGATCAACTGAAAATCTATCCAATTGAATAATTAATCATAAATTATTAATCTCATATACCATCTCGCAGTAATACCTAAAACATTTCCTTTAGAAAAATTTTATTAAAAAAATTAGAGAAAACTTTTAACATTTTTAATAAGTTTAAAATATTCTAAAACAGTAAGTTGTATAAACAAAAGTACGCATCTTTTTTCTAATAATTTAGTGTTCCTTTATAATAAAATAGTAAGAAAACAACAATAATACATAATAAAACTAGCTAATTTGTAATATCTCTATGGTAAGGGAAAAATAAGGAAACCGGTTTTCTTCAAACCTTTCGCTGCATTACATATAACCAGCACAGCATGTGTACCTAAAACAAGAAGATAAATCTATAGTTAATATTCAGACAGACAAAAAAAAAACAAAGTTCTCATAATAGACTAGATGACAATAGAAGATATCAATTACCTTAACATATCATAATTAAGTACTCTTTTGCGAAACTGGTATGAAACACAAGATCCACTACAATGAGAGAAATCATAAACAATCAAATATGAAACATATCAACACTTGTTCGCTCAACCATGATTAAGCAATCAAACATAACTCAATTAAACTCTAGAATTTCAATAACCAAACCCTAGGGAGAACAAATTAAATGAGACCCCACTGCCTTTGCCTATTTCGTACAAACCACAATCTAGAGAATGAAAGTGCTCTCCCATCTATAAATATATATAAATACACACACACACACACACACACACACACACAAAGGGAATTTTCCCCAGAAACAGACATACACCAAGCAAATCCAAATATCTGCAAATTTTCGAGGAAAAAGTAACTTCTTGAAAGATTTTCAGGGAAACACTCGAATAATACATGAAGGACAAGGCATTGATCTAGCTATTTTTCTTAGTATCAATTTTCTTGCTACTTATTTTGTCCCTGTACTTTGGAACAAAATCACTTTAACTCTTGTGGTTGAATATCATGTTATGACTTTAAACAAAGCCATTAATTTGTGATCTTTAACCATTTCACAGATACTTAGGTGGCATGTAACAAGTTTTTTTTTTTTTTTTTTTTTTAGTATCATGCGGAGAAGTACAATGCAGCAAAAAAAAAAAAAAAAGGTATGCTGTGAAATCTTCTTTGAGGTTTCCAGTTTAATTCATCAGCAACCTATGCTTCTCTTAGATGGCAATGAATTTAAGCAGGGAGCCGCTGATGGGAATGTGCTTACAAGACTAATTTTAGAAACAGATGATGAGGGTGAAGAGGGGCAGTGGGTAGGCACAACTATGTATTACCAGAAACAAAAACACCATCTACCCAACTCTTCAAAATAAATAAATAATATGTGAATGAAGCCCCAGGATCTCACATAATTGATTAATACTATAAAGAGCAAAAGTTTTGTACACCAAGTGTTTATATTGCTTCGTTCAAGATGCATAACCCCGAGTCCCTAATGCCTTATGGGACGCAAACCATAACTTTTTAGAACTATTTTTTTCCCCCTTTCAGCAAGGCTTTAGAGCATGCAACATGAATTGAATTTTTGCGTGTTGCAGAAAAGAATATAATTCTTCAGAAAAGAACACAAAGTGTCAAATAATTTGGGGACAGTTTACCCAGCAGTATAAGTCTATTATTATCTTCCCATCATCTTCATTATACACATCCAAATTTTTGAAATCAAAACACAACCACCAAGAATTATCAGCTTTACTGTAAATTAAACGAGGAAAATTAACTTTAGGATATCCCACTCCACCCAAAACATCTAGATCTAAGGAAAAATCACAAGACCCCCAAACCCAAGCAAGAGAAAGAAGACAAATTGTTGAGAGTAGTGGTTGTTTACCTTTGCGAAGCTCCAACATGGAAGAAACCAAATCGAATGGATCCATGACGACCGGCGAATAAGAAATCAAGCGGCAAGATGACGGAATGAACAAGACAAGAGAGTGAGTGGATGAGGGCGAGAGATCAGATGGGAGAAGGGTTGGGTTTCGGCCAAAAAGAAAAAAGAAAGTGAGATGAGAAAGGGGGGAAGGGGCAGAAGCTATGGCTTTATGAAAATAGAAAGTCTAGCAAGTTTTTTAGCAGGAAAGCCTGAAAGCAAGACAGTAGACAGTAGACACAAAACAGGGAACAAGAAGGACCGCTCTAGTTTTTTCCTACCCCTGATATGATTATATCTATATTAATAGGTCGGAATCGTGTAAAAGAAAATCAAAATTAAAATCATAAAATTTTGGGTGTAGTACAACTAGATTCAATAAATAAGAATCAAATATTTGAATGAAACTGAAATTATTATATGATCAATTGGTAAATTAAAAACCTTAATTAAATTGAGTAATGTGTAACCTCAAAAGTAAGAATGGTTTACAAGAGTTGGCTCATGATCTCGGATCAAATAAGTTTTGTATGGGCCATGTTACTTGGTATCAAGGTGTTGATTGAAATATCACTTATCATACCATAACCGTTTAAAAACAATCGATTTTAAGTCAAGCGACACAAATTTTTTCCATATAATAAACTTAAATTAGAGTCTTATCATAAAAAAAAAAGGAGCGTTGGTGGCCAGGGGCGAGAAGTTGTACGGCTAGACAAGAGAACTTGGTGGGTGCAAACGTATCTTTCAACAAACTAAATTCTTATTCTAATTTGATTAGTAACAGTTTTTTAATTCAAAGTTTATAAAAAATTATATTAATTTTAATTAGCTTTATTTCTTTCATTTTATTGCTATTAAATATTAATAAATAGCCAAAGTATAAGGGGATGAAAAACATACTTTAGTATAATTTAACTTGATAAACTTCATTTTTCAATGCTAATGTTCACAAAATTTTTGTTTTTTTTCATTAATCTGATACTATAAGTAATATAAAAACAATGCTAATCCCCATATTTGGATTTTTATATTTTAATGAAATGAAAAACTCCATTTCTTTTATATTACTCTTTCAAAAGCAAATTTTATTATATTAAAAACGAATATTTAGTAAAATAATAAATGATAAGGTAAAATTAGAAAAAAAAAATTAATATTTTTTATTTTTTTAAAATGGATATTTGAAAGTGAAAATGGAGAGAGAGAGAGAGAGAGAGAGAGAGATGAGAAAAAAAAAGGCACAGGGAAGTATAAGAATGTTGAAGAGAGGGAAGGTAGTTTTACGTCAAAATCAATGAGGGCATAATACTTCTAGTTCCACCAGGAAAAATTCAATGATTCCTTGGACCATCGGGCTCTTCATTCTCTATATGTCACAAGATGAATCCAAAATTCCCCGATATAGTCAAATGGGTACCTTCACCAAAAAAAAAAAAAAAAATGGTACCCACGTAATTGTCCCCAATTGGATAATAATTTTGGAATTGAGCTTTAAGATCATTTTAATTATTTCATATCAAAACACCCGATTGAATTTTATATTTTAATATTTATTTTCAAGTAAATTATTTTTATAAATGAATTGATAAATTATTTTCAAGTAAAGATTAACGTGACAGAATTTAAGATTAGTACGATCAAAAATAAGAATTTATTTAGATAAAAAATTTAAAACTTTATAATCGTCTCATATTATTTAGATATTCAGCTATCATCACGAGAGAAAACTATTACAACATATGAAAGGAGTCAAGATTGATTAAAATAAATAAAATTGAATTTAAAATTTTCCTAATGGGAAGTCCCATATGGGTTACAATACTGTCTTTTTTTTTTCTCTAAATAACTGTGGAGTGAAGATAGAGAGAGAGAAAAAGAGAAAGAGAGGGAAGTAGCTAAATAAATGTATGATAGAGACCTTGCGTGAAAAACAAGTCTCCCCACTCACTTTCTTCTCATTTTTTATATACTTATTTTTCTTTTCTTGATACCTGAGAAATAATAAAGACGATAACATTTGAGTTATAAATGAGTGACTTTTATCTCTCTCTCTCTCTCTCTCTACCCATTATAGTCTTCTCTACCTCTCATTCTCTTTCTTTACCATTTTTTCTATTGTAATGTTATTGCACAGTGTTTTTGGCTCGCTATCGGCAGCTTCGCAAGCTCTCGACCGAGTTCCCTCTCTTCCGTACTTAAAATTCTTTTTTATTTTGTGTCAACACATTCACAATGTAAATTTCCAACACTAATTTTTCACGATTTATGAGCATTTCATTGCATTGATTTCACAAATTTTGTTTCTTTTTTGAGAGAGAGAGAGAGAGAGAGAGAGAGAGAGAGAGAGAGAGAGAGAGAGAGAGAGAGAGAGAGAGAGAGAGAGAGAGAGAGAGAGAGAGAGAGAGAGAGGATAATCCTTCTATCAAGAAAAATTTTTCTATTTATATTATTTTCTATTTCTTTTATATTATATTAATCTATTTCATTATATTAAATATTTTTTATTAAATATTAAATAAATATTAAATTAAAATTTTATTAAAATATAAAAATACAAAAAGTCCTTTATAAGTATGTACAAATACAAATAAAAATCAAAGAACTACTTTGACTTCAAATGGATAGATCCATATACCTCTAATCATATTTATGAGAAGATAAAATATGGTAAAACTTATACCAACAATTGGTTCACGTAAAAATGAACTTATTAGTTCGCGTAAGAGTGCACGTGGAATACCAAAAGAGATTATTCATGTTCAACCAAGTTTCAACAACACCATTGTAATTGTTACAGACGTACGTGGTCGGGTAGTTTCTTGGCCCTCCGCCGGTACTTGTGGATTTGGCGGTGCAAATTCAATTTTTATTATGAAGAAATGTGATTTTCCAAAACACATATAATTCAACAAGCTCTTTCACGGAATCAGTCGTCAAATTTGATAAAGATCTACCAAGTTGTCTACAGAGGTTTTTGCATTTTGTAAGGATTGAATTGATCTTCTTCATGTTGTGGGAGAGACAGAAACTAGAGAGAGTCTTAAAAGGGATATTGGAAAGATTACTTGATATAAGTGACTTACGGTAGAGAGAAAGAGAGAGATATCAATATAATGAGAGCCGGGTGTTCACTGGGGAAATATGGATATAAAAATATTATACTATTTAAGTATTACGTGTAAAAAAAAAAAAAAACTAGTCTTGCATGATAATCCATTAATTTGAAATTGCTTTATATAGATGGCAAATTATTAATAATTATTGTTAGAAGTGGATTTGACCCTATAGATAATAGTTTAACTAACTTAAATAAGATGATTAACCATCTATTGATCTTAATTAGCGAGATCTACAAAAAATCGTTGAAACACCCTCCGACAAGGAGACTCCGATATTTAAGTCAGATAACAAACTGAAAAAAAAAACTCTATTATGCATTCGTATAATATGTATAAGTTTTGAGAATGTACCTGACATGATGGTTTTATGATGTACATATAGTTTCTATTTTTGAGTTCCATGTACATTCGGGGTGTTAAAACTATAGTTTCCCTTTTGGGTTGTTCAAAAAATTTCAAGTGCTTAACAAAATTTTAAAAGATTTGAGGTCTTACTAATTGGGAAGTTTCAGTTCTTCAGAGGAGTACTTTCCTTACCAGTGAGGATTCAAAAATTTCCTTCTTGTTACGAGATGTTATTCTCGTGTTTATGGAAAGATGAATATCATTCCAGTTTGACTGAATATGGAATACCGAGAAGGTTCGAGAGCCAATCAAGCAACTATGAAGAAGGGATTGATCGGTGTCCACCAAGAAGACAAGGCACTGTATCAATGACACGCTTCGGCACGTTTTAGCACATTTTGTGCATTAGGCCTTAGGATTATGCCATGTGATAATGGGCTTTTAGATCACACTCCATCACTTGCTCCCTACTTCTTGTGGATATTAGGAGTAAGTTTAAAAGTTGATACCTAGAAGCTCGCAAAGGTGTTAATGAGGATAACCATCATATAAATAATTCTGAAATAAATGTTGCGTGGGAAGTTGAAAAGTTTGAACTTTTCATTCGTTACGTACATCTTTTCATTATAGTGTTTCAGTTGCTTATAGCCGTAAGGATCACGTCTTTGAAGTTAGAAATAGAAGTGGAGATTTCAGTACCTTTTTGAAGTGATTTGGATCATTATGAGTGTGACTTTAGGGGTTGCTTCCGTTCAGAGTCATTGTCTCCTAGGGATAGCTTGAATATGAGTTTTGAACTATGGAACCTAGTGGTGTAAAGGACTTTTGCTGATACAAGGCTCTATCAAGAATGAGACTACCGATATGAGATTCCATCATGACATTTGGGTTTCTGGCATTATGATGGAATTTGTTGTCCTCGAGGGTGTTAGTGTTGAGTACAGATAGATCTTTGCTTTGGTAGAAGAGATTTTTATACATAGTGGAGGTTCTCTTCTCAAGTTTAGAACCATTGTCCAGCTCCTACATGCAAGAGATGACTGAGGATTCTTCCTCAGTCTTTTTTAGGTCGGGCGACAAGAGGAATCAGGAGATTGGAGAAGGAGGCCCAACGATGGAGAAGGTGTGATACTTGATACATTTTTTGTCTCTTTTCAGCTATCTCTTACCCTTCTTGAAGTCCTTCACAGCTTTTCTTTTAAAATTTTTATAGTTTTTCTTCTTATTGTATAATATCTCTTTTGCCTTGTGTGGAACTTTGTACTTCTCATTTAGTTTGTATATGCTCTATATTGATAAATAAACGTATTGTTTTTCCTTCTTCAAAATTGTACTATATGTCTGATTTGCACCTTCGATTTGAAACACAATAATACCTCCTAGCACATTTGAATCATTCAACTGGTATCTTCGTTAATGCGCTTCAACGTTAGTTATCTTGTTATAAGATCAAAAGCACGAGCTGTGTCTACTCTTCGGGGAGTTATGTCCCCTTATTGTTAACACGCTATGCTCGGTAGAGTAAGTCGTGTCTATCCATCAATGAGATAGATTCCCTAGTTACAGCATGTTTGTTTGATGGGCTGTCTACCCATCGAGATGATAGATTCTCTTTTGATGACATGTTCATTTGAAAGGTTGGATCGTACCTACTTGTCGAGGAGATAGATCCTTTATTGATAACATGTTCGTTTGAGAGAGTGATACAGAAACAAATCAGTCGGGGTGTAGGTCAGTACAGTGGGTAGGGGACCGTAGAGTTTTTACCTGACCGTTCAGCTAGATAAGGAGCAGAGTGATTTTTCTTGAGAGAGTGACAAACATCGTTGATAGTAGATGTGCAAGTTTTTCGAGTTCCAAGTCCTGGGCATGATCGAGCTATCTAAGTGATTGAGACTATATGTTCCTAGGCAGACTTCCGAGTATACCTGATAAGGACCTTTCTATTTGGGTGCTAGTTTCCCCCGGTTGAGGCTGCCAGGTTACCTCTACCTTCCTTAGCACCAGATCCCCTAGCTTGAATGTTCTAATCCTAGCTCGCATGTTGTAATACCACGTCATCTACTGCTGATAAGCGGCCATTCAAATTGATATGATTTCTCACAGTTCGGGGAGCAAGTCTAATCACTCATGCAATGCAAGCTCATTCCGCTCATGTTCATATTGGTCTACTCGTTGCGAATGGATGCCAATCTCCTTTGATATCACTGCTTCACAGCCATAAGTTAAACTGAATTGTGTTTCCCTTGTTGCCATCCATGACATCGTTTGATAGGCCCAAAGGATGCTGTAGAGCTCCCATACCCAATGGCTTTTGACCTCATCCAGTGCAACCTTCAGTCATTGCAAGATCGTTTGGTTCGCTACTTCGACAAAGCTGTTAGTCTAAGGATAACAGAAGTGAAGCAGTACTAAATTTCCAACCTGCTACAAAAGTTTTGGAAATTTTTGTTATCAAATTGCTTGTCGTTGTCGATAATCAGAATGTGGGACACGCTGAATTTAGTAATAATGGACCTCTACACAAAATCCTGTATCATGCTAATAGTAATCTGGGCTAACGATTTGGTTTATACCTATTTGGTGAAGTAGTTAATGATTACGACTACAAACTTTGGTCATGGTAGGAATGGTCCAAGAATGTCTATCTCCCATTGTGCGAGATACCGATGAGAAGCGTAATACTTGTCACATCTTTTGACGTAACTCTTTGTATCGGGTCTTCATAGTGGGCCAATAATATCCTTACCAAAGAGTCTTGTTTGTGAAGTTTCGAGTTCCCAGGTAACTGCCTCATATCCCCTCATGAATTTCTTTGAACATATAGTTTCCCTCCCCAGGGGTCAGACATTTCAAGTACGGATAGATAAATGATTTTTTTCAAGGCTTCGTCAATAATGGCATAGTGGGCAATCTTACGCCTCAACCTAGAGGCTTCAGTGGACGAGTTTAGAAGTTGTTTTTGCTTCAGATAAGCCTCTATGAGATATTTCCCACTTGATGATCATCTATTGATAAAATCTCTTTAGGTTCGTTGATACTCAAGTATGCAAGACTCTTTATTAAACTGTTCAGCTGGTTGATACCGAGTCGGAGCTGGTTAATTTTGAAAGAGTGTCAACTCATGTATTTTTTGATTGGGGGATCTACTGTGTATGTCTACTTTGTCGAATTTGTTTGCTGACTCCCGTGGCTTGATCATATACTTTGCCATCATCGGACCCTTAGTTTCATAGATCCCTTAATCTGTTTAATGACCAACTAACTATTAGTGAAGACCGGTATCTTCTGAGCCCTAGTGATGCGGTAATTTGCAATTAGATTAGGAAGGTTTTGTATTTAGTCTGATTGTTAGTCGCTTTGAAATCAAAGCGGATGACATATTCAATTTTGAAATTATTCGGTCTAACGAGAATGAGTTTGATTCCTCTTCCTAAAAAGTTAGATGACTTGTCCATGTGGAGGGTCCACTCTAGCAACAAGCATTCCTCCCGTTTGTCAGTAGGGATTTGTTCAATGGGCGTCGAGATCGTGCATTCAAGAATGAAGTCAATGAGAGCTTGGCCTTTGATTGCTGGTTTCGATTGGTATTCGATATCGAATTCACCTAATTCAATACTCTACTTAATGGGGTGAACTGATGTATTCCTTTTCTGTTGAATCTGTTTTAGAGACTAATCGATCAATATTATAATGTTATGGGTTTGAAAATACAGCTGGAGGTATCTGGCGGTTATAACCATGACAAAAGCCATCTTCTCGATAGGTCTCGGACTCTCGGAATTGCGGCCTACATAGTACACTGGCTTCTGTATAGTGGACTCCTGTCTTACAAGAACAAAACAGAGTGCTTGGTCAAAGGTAGATACGTAAAGATAAAGTTTCTCAATAGGAATATGTTGAGAAAGGAGTAGAGGTGACATGATGTGTTTTTTGAACCATTCGAACACTGCTTGACACTCCGATATCTATGCAAATTTCTAGAACGTCTTCGTATCGTCATAGAAGAGTTTATATTTCTTCCCTACTTTCGATATGAATTAGTTTAGAGTTACGATCCTCCCCTGAGGACAGGGGGATTGTTTTCTTTATCAATGAGAATTCAAATATTTCTTTTCTTGTTACGAGATGCTGCTCCTATATCCTACGGAAAGATGAATATCATTCTAGTTTGACCGAACATTAAATTCAAAGGAGGTTTAAGAGTCGATCAAATAGCTATCGAGAAGGGACTAATCGGTGTCCACCGAGAGGACAGGGCGTGTGCCGTATAAATAACATATTTCGGTATGTTTTAACACATCTTGTGCATTCAATTTCAGGCTTATACCTTGCATTAATGGGTTTTTAGACTGTATTCCATCATTTGTCTCGGTTGCACTTTTGGGCTCATTTTGCACCATGAAGTTGTCCTCTATAGTCTAAACCTTTCATTGAGTTTGACCTCTTATCAATCTTCATCAATTGCTTTCCGCATCTTTAGAACCTCTCGGGCACTTTCTGAATATTTAGGAGTTTTTTTTTAAGTCAAATATATGTATATGTAAATTTTGAAGTATAATATATATAGATAAACAACTGTCCAAAGTATTTTATAAAAATAATAATTATATACTATATGTTGTCTTGTGATTTGATCCGAATTAAAGTGATCTAATAAAATTTAAGATTAAATTAGTTTAAATCATCTTACTTGGTATGAGTTGTTAAGTATGGAAAAAAAAAGGATAAGATCGACAATAATATTTTTTGATTATAGTAACAGGGTTTAGATTAAAACACCAATCTATAGGCTTGTTTTCTAAGTTGATTTATAGTTGATGACGAGCTTTATATAGACCACATATAGCTATGGGAGTTCGGCTTCTTAACATTTTTTAAGCAATTAAGAGGAAATTTCTCTTTTAAGTAATTTCTAAAAATCAAGTTTTTTAATATTTTTTTGGGGATTTAAGTCTATTCATTAATTTTACCCGATGGATAATAATTTCAAAGTTTCTTCACCTAATAGAATATTTAAAATATATAAATTATTTTTATATTTTTTAATTAAAAAACCTTTCAAATTTTTACGATTTTAAATAATCGATAAAAATAATAAACTTTTTCTATAATATATGGATATATGGCAATGACATTTTCTATGAGATGATGACGATGATAATACAAAATATATAATTCAAGTGTTCTATCATACATTTTTAAAACTTTTTAAAAGGTGATATAAGGTGAAATCTATTTTTTATCGTACATTATTTTGTTAAAATATTTAAAAGATTTCAAACAACTTATAAACCAAAATTATTCTCATAAATAAATCTATATTTTATTCCCACTTTCTACTTGTCTATTTTTCAATAATTTGTGTAATTTTACATGATTTAACCAAAATTTTTTTATTTATTTGTTGAACAATGATTTGAAATTGGAATCATTAGATTGGGAAATAATTTAACCAAAATTTATGTTTATACATAATTTCAACTAATAACGCAATTACGAATATAAAATTTTATGTTAATTGTGAAAGCTACTTAAGGATATTCATATAAATTACACGATTTTAATAAAACAAACAATATTTTTTAGAAAAGCCAAAATTCCATTAAAAATAATATAAAATATATTTTTTATTTTTTTAAAAAATGACCTTTTTAAATTAAAAGTCTACTTAATATTAATTACGTTTATATTATTAATAAGCATTAATTATAAAATTTTTAACCAAATTATTCTTTTAAAAAGTATTAAGTAATGATTGAGGCATAAATTTAAAAAAAATTATAAAAATCATTTATTATTGAACAAAGATAAGATTAAAAAACTTGAATAATTCTTTATTAAAATATGAGAAGACACTTAAATTGAAGAAAATTTTTTATTTAAGACGACAGTTAAAAATCGAACAAAGGGAGAAAAATAAATTTTTAGAAATATTTTTCTCTTGTTATAATAAAAGGTTAGAAATTGATTCGAATCCTTTCAAATTGAAGTGTGCAATAAATTGATAATATAAATCATATTCTCTCTCTTTCTTGTTTAATGCTTAAGCTGTCTTAGACTGCATTTAGGAGGTTTAGGCTTCCGATTCCAAAACTACAGCCTTCTCCTTCAATGTCATGCTTGGTAACTTTCTTTTAATATTTAAAATTTGGCACTTAACAGATTTGAGAAAAAAGATAGAGCGTAGGAAGCCAACATATGGAATGGACCATTCCCATAAATGAGGGTTGGGTGGCGGAGAGCAGAGTAGTAGGAAAGTTGAAATTTATTTTTAATGATGGAGTATAAAAATATAAACATTATGAAGTCGAAGAAGTAAATGTAGTAAATGTATTGACTTTTAGAGAATAAACAAATAATTTTTTAATCAAATAAATTAAACTCTTTGTGATAATCTAATTTGATTAATATTAATTAAATTTAAGATAATTTAAATAAACATTTAATAAATTATCAATCAATAGTTATTTATTAGAATGAAGTGTTTAAATTTAATAATAATTTTAATTTATATAATAATTATAAAAAAATAATAATTTTTTATAGATATGGAAAGTATGAATTTGAAATCTCCAAAATGATTATTGGGTCAAATAAATTTAGATTTTTTCACCGTTTTCATTTGTCCTGTCTGTCTCTCTCTCTCTCTCTAGTCTGAAGCAGGAAGCCGGCGCAGGACAATGATTACGGTCCACCTCGTAGGCCTTCTCCCATGTGCAGCATCCCCCTCCAGTATCTCATCTTTTTTTTCCATGTCTAATTTATTTGTCATTCATTGTTTTTCCCATTTGTTCTCTCTTTCACTCTCTGTAAAAAAAATATAAATAAAATTAATTCATTTGTTCCGTTTGCTCTATTTAGATAAATAATATTGGGATATGATGGGGACAGATGTCGGGTGTTAGGGAAACGGAAAGTGAGTTCAGATGATTTTGTGTTGGTTTACCAATTTTTCGTCAATTATAGAGAAAATTCATTGCGTCAAGTAGCACTAATTTTTTATTTTTGTATGTTTCGAATCTTCTATTTCTCACTGGTCTTGAGAATTGACTTCATTCTCTCTCTCTTCTTCCTCCCCCTCCCCCTCCCCCCTCTTCCTCTCTCTCCCGTCCTATCGACAAGAAAAGTCGTGACCTGAGCGGGGGCTGAAAATGTTAGCCTTTTAGACCTTCTCATTAAATTTGTTATTATTTGAAAAATTGATTCCGTATTGAAGTATGCAATAAATTGATAATTTATAATGATTTATTTAAAAATTATTTTTATAATATAATTTATTTTATATTTAAATCACAAATTAAATTTAAAATCTTAAATAAAAAATCTAACTTATGATTTTATTATACCTACTGATCCTTGGTTCTAGGCTTCCGATTCCAAACCCCATGACCTTTTCCTTCAATGTCACGCTATGTCTAAACGTTTCTAGATGTGACTATTGATTACTTGAACGTTTTTTAAGATTTTAGATATATAAAGGATATTTAGAACATGATATATATAATCTTTATGAAAATTTGATCTTCACATACTATTCTATAATAAGTTCATTTTAGAGACAAGTGAATTATTGTGAAATGATAAGTTTAATTATATGAGAGAGGATAACCTAAGTAATTCAACACACAGTCTATATAATCACTTAAGAATAATCCACCCGTGTGTGTGTAGGGTTTCTTCCTAAATAACTATATCTTCTTATTGATGAGATCCAAGTTTGCCTGCAAATTGATTTCCCTCACAATTTCACATTCATTTGCCTAAATAACTATAATAACAGTCATTTACATAATATTTTTAAAATCAAATGTTTAAATAGTAATTGAAATCTCGATATCTAATTAAGATAAATTATCCCATAATTAATTATTATTAAAATTAGTACCTGGAAATTTTTACCAAAATTGAGAAATAAAAAATGGGACGCAGAAAAGGTTAATAATAATAATAATAATAATAATGATAACAATGATAACAATGATAATAAGAATAATAATATGATAAAAAATATATAAATAAATAATATGAGATATCAAAGAATTGTAATTTTAATAATAATAATAGTTTGACAGATGTGTATTCAATTAATATTTTTAGACTGTCGATTTAAATTTTAATGGTTTTAATTTATTCTGTTTTTTTTATGATTATATATATTGAGAGAATTATTTTTCATTATTTATGCAAACTCAGAGTCTTTAAAAATGTTATAATTTCAGAATAAATGGTCAAATAAATGTACCACAAATTTTCTGAAAAGGAATTTTCTCTAGCATCATCGACACATTCTTCTCGAAGGTATCAGTTTTGATCGAGAGGCATATTGTGCTGCACTCTCCAAAAAATCTACCAATAAAATAATAGCAAAAGATAAAAAAACTAAATTTAACACAAACCCCATCATCAATTTACCTAATAAAATAATGGTTGGATTAATCATCATTTGAAGTAAATGACAAATTTACATCCTCACCAACCAACACACGAAGCATCCAATTTAATGTCTTCAAGTTAATTATGAAGCGTGTGGACAACTACCAGTGGGATATGGTGGGGGATCGATGGGGACAGCTATTATAAATGAGCTGACCTGTTGGCAGGGGTGCTCACATGGACAGCCCCCTCTTGTGTTGTCATGTCATGTACTCTCACCTCACTTCACCTTCACCTTGAATCCACACTCACAACTTTAATAGTATCATACACGCTGACTTTGGGCATCATTGTATGTGGCGCGTGATACAGTGGAGATTGATGCATCCCACTTTGAATCCCTTGGGCTATCCATTTACAAAGGGCCCGAAGGAAAAAAACAAAAATCAGGTTATTGTGTAAGTAAATTTAGATGAAAACATAAAATTGCATCGTAAGACAAAATATTAACTCACATTCCGATCATTCCACTCAATGAAATAGTGAGTTAGGGTATCGTCAACAGAGTTCTGATGCTATCTGAAAAAAATTATAATTTTTAAAATAGTAAATGATAAATGACTATCAAGTTAAAAAATATCTTGTACAATCATATATTTTCGATATAACTTTTGAAAATGTCATAAACATTTTTCATGAGAAATAACATTCATTCTTGAAAAATAAAAAGGGTTTTGTTTTTACCATCCACCTGATATATATTGAATTAAATCGGTCTCCACTTGGAAACCACATTTTGACAGTCTTTTGATCAGATTTGACCTGTTATACACGCTCCCGTATGCCTTGCCGAGTGGGAGGATTGGCTGAAGATTAGAAATCGAAAAACAAAGAAATAAAAAAAGAAGCCCTCCCGGTCCTCATCTCCGAAAATCCAACGATCGAAGTTGAACACCTTCTCTCTCTCTCTCTCTCTCTCTCTCTCTCTCTCTCTCTCTCTCTCTCACACACACACACACACACACACACACACACACACACACACACACACACACACACACACACACACACACACACACACACACACACACACACACACACACACACACACACACACACGCTAGTTAGCCTAAATTCAAGAAACACATACTAACAAACAAAATACAAAACAATCAATCAAATTCTCTTTGTCTCAACTCAAATTACACCATTATCAACTCTCTCTCTCTCTCTCTCTCTCTGCGGTGGTGGAAAACGAAGATGGTTTGTTCAACAATGGAGGAAGTGGGAGTTTTTCCCAGTTACTATTTTCCGAAAAAATTGATTACTTTAGCTCTTCCTCTGTTTTTTCCTCTAAAAACCCTCCTAAAATGCTATGTTTTGCGGACGACAAGCAAACAAATGCTGAGTTTTGCGAGACCATTTTGAAGCAATCTGGGATTAGTTACAACGATTCTACTTTTACTTCTTCTACTACCAACACAACCAAGAACAAATCACTCTTTAAATCCACCGTTAGTGAAAAGCATTCATATAACATTCCTCTGTTTTCTTTTGTGAAAATCTCATTTTTGAGTGTTTTGAAATTTTTTTTTTACACCCAATGAGAAATTCTGGTATAAAAGTTTTCATTTTTAGGTTTTTTTTTTTACCCATATTTTCCTCTGTTTTTGCTTTTTGAACAATTTTATTTATTTATTTCTGGGTTTCTGTTTTTCTGTTTTCAGAAATGTGAAAAGGGAAATGCAGAGCAAAGGAAAAGGAATGGCGGGTCGGGTCGTGGAGCTCCAATGGGAGGACAGAGAAATTGTAATGATAAGAGGTCTAAATGTGAAAGCCAAACCTCAAAGGTCAGATTTTGATGGCAGATTGGATTTTGATTGTACTTTAGCTCCTTGTTTTAACTTGAGTCGAATGGTTTTTCCTTTTTTTAAAAAAAAAAAGAAAAAAGAAAAAAGAAAAAATGATGGGAAAATTTTCTTTTTCTTTTTTATTTTGTTGGGTTATATTAAATTGATTAATAGGTGAAAAAAGAGAAACTTGGTGAGAGAATCATAGCATTGCAGCAACTTGTTTCTCCTTTTGGCAAAGGTAAATTTTGAAGTAGGACATGTTTAGTTTGGTGACTTAATTATTTTTGCAAATTACTTTTTGTAATCATTCTCAAAATAGGTTTTTGTGTCTGTGTTTTGACCCATTTCTCTGCATGATTAGAATAGAAAAACTATTTGATTGGACTCTTTTATCTCAAAATAGGGCAGAGGGCCCGCCGGGGGGGGGGGGGGCGTGGGGGACAATAATTTTGTCGCTTGGGAAAAATGAACTTCATTTGGGTAAGTTTTTTATTATATAAAATTATTTACATTTATTGAACTTCATTTGGGACAGAGATATTATACTAGTTTAAACAAAATAACAAAAATTAAATAAACATGTAAAATAATTGAGAGACATTTACAAATATATTATTTAATTCATTCTCTTTTAAATTGATTTATTTTTAAACAATTTTGAATCTAATAATATTAATAAATATAATAATTAATACTATATTTTAATTTGGACTATTGTGAATATCTTTTATTATGATAAAAAAATAATTGTAAGTGTACTGTATCAATTTAATTTTTGAGTTATTTTTTATAGTAGAGATTTGTACTTAAAATGTTTTAAAAAAAATGATAAACAGTTGAGTTATACCTGATTAGCAAAAATATTGTTTACTCAATGCATTTATCTATTTATTTAATTTACTTGTATGATATTAAATTCTTTTAAAGATAATTTCTTGCAAATAATGGATTTATTTAATTTGTTTTTTTGACGGGATTTCAAATATCAAAAGCAAATAAATTTTTTATTTTTATTTTTATTTATTTAATTGTCTTACCTACTACTTTTTTGTGAGGATTTGTTTTCAAAGTTGTGATTTTTGCAAATAAGACGACTTGAATGCGGGGCGGTTCTCTTGAAGATTTAGATGTGGATTGGATCCAAATTATGCATGCTCACATGTTAAGTAATCATTTCTGCAAATGGTCTCTGAAAATCCAAAAATCAAGTATGTATTAATTTTTATTTTTTTGTTTAATTTCTATTCCTCATTCACTCTCTCTCGCTTGCATGCCCTCACATTATTATGCGATATAGACAATCAAACATAAAATTCATGGGTAAAGGAAGTGTCGAACCCAATTTAGAAAGCGAAAGTTGGGAAGTGAGAAGGTTAAAGAGAGAGAGAGATACTACTAGAAAACAGATCTTCAACGATGGAAAATTACCAACAAAAAAATTTCCGTGGCTAATAACGACGGATTTCTGCAAGAATACCGTCAAACAGAATACTAAGCGATTTGTGACGGATTAGCGACGGAAACATTTTTGTCGCTAATCTGTCTCTATAGGGGTCAACATTCAAAAAAAATAAAAAAAATTTTATAAACCTATCACCGACGGATTAACGATGGAAAAATTAATGATGGATTACTGATGGATTTTATTTTTATTTTTAATCTTTTTAATCTTTTTAATCTTTTTAATCTTTTTAATCTTTTTAATTTTTTTAATTTTTTTAATTTTTTTAATTTTTTTAATTTTTTAATTTTTTTAATTTTTTTATAATTTTATTTTTATTTTATTTTGTAGAAGAATAATATTATTTTATTATTTTAAAATTTTTTATTATTTTATTTTAAGCTAAAATAAAATTGTTTTATTATTATCAAAAAATATGAGGTAAAAATAATAAGTAAAAAAAAGGAATATAACTAAAAGCTTAGCTTGGTCTAGTGGTGGTGGTACTCTTCTCCATTTCATGGTGTACAGGTTCGAAACTTGACGAAAGCATTTCCTCACAAATTAAGGAGGCGGGTCGGCGGGTCTTGTCACTAGTTTTCAGCGAAGAAAAATGACTTTTAGTGACGATGGATTTTTCAGTCGCTGAAAGCCTGTTTTCTAGTAATAAGAGAGAGATGGTGTCCAAGAAATATCTGAACATAATGCAAGCTTGCGTCGACTATCTTGGCACATTCATTTGCGTCGACTATCCTAGCACATTCATATTGGGGGAACAACTCGTAATCCTTATTGCTGCATCGCTTATTGGTAGTATTGTCTCAATTCTTTTATCTATCATTTTGTGATTTTCATTTCACATATAGTCATATTTTTCACCAAATAGATTTCATTAATACTCAAAAACATCATCCATAGTTTCATTCTCCTTCACTTAGTACTTTATCTCATCGTCTAGAATTTGAACCCTCTTGTGTAGAGTTTGATGTTCCAATATTATCCATATTTAAAAAATGATATCAGATTCAAGTAAAAAAAAGTGTAAAGAAATAGAATATGAAGAATAGGAAAACAAATAATAACTGATGTCAGTTTCAGTTGAAAACTAAAGTAACAAATAAGAAGAACACAAAAAATAAAGAAAGAAAAAAAAAATATCACCTTCAGTTGAAGAATAGAACAGAGGAATAGAAAATGAAAAATGTAGTAACAAATTAAAAGAAAAAAACACAACAAAAAAAAGTGATAACAGTTGCGGCCAAAGAAAAGAGAAGAGGATAGAAGATGAAAAATAGAGAAACAAATTATTTAAAAGAAAAAAAATGCGGACATCTATGAAAAGAAAAGGCAACGTCAACTTCGGTTGAAGAAAAGGGGAATAAAAAATGAAGACGATAACAAAAAATTGAAAAGGAAAAAAAACAAGAGTGAACCGAAAGAAAAAAAAAATCAAATGTGTAGATAGACGTGATTTAAACAAAAAAAAGTTAGAAATTCTAGCAGCATAACACTATGAGATGGACATTCTAAGTGAGATTAAATTGCATGACTTGTTTCTCTTTGATGCTATATCTGACTCTCCTCATAGCTTCGTCTTCCTCCCCAGCATTGAGTTTCTTTTGTTTTTTCTTTGTGGCTGTTGCTTCTCCCTACCATTTTTTTTTTATTCTTTCTAACCTAATTGTGACACCGTTATGGAAATACCCCCAACTTTTAAACTCCAATAGATTAAAACAAGGGCAATTTGATCTTTTAAAAAAACAATGCACATCATTGGGGTGTTGTCCTCAGCTTCGGGCGGTCACCTAGGCAGTGCTTGTTTGAAGCCAACAACTCAGGCAATTAAAGGTAGCGTTGCCTTGTGTTGCTCAGGCCTATTGACAACACTCATTGTAGTTGGATTTCTTGGATTACAATTGCCTTTCCTCCTAAAAGAAAGGTCTCTTGGTTCTATAAAGCATCCCACAGAACATATATGGGTCTAGGATAGATCATATATAGATAGTTTTGCCTTCATTTCATTAAGAAGAGGCCACTCGTTCCATCTTCAAAAAATTTAAAAATTCAAGTGGTTTAAAAGTTTTATTTTGCATGCACTTTTTCATTGACAAAATTCATTCTCAAAGCTAAAGTTCCTTCAAGGGTTAAGGCTTTGATCTTGTGTATGGTTCTTTTTTTTTGGTACATAATTGAACCCGAGATCATTACAAGAGGGACATGGGACGGTGCCGGTTGACATATAACTCATTGGCTGTCTATGGTTTTAATGTAAATGCATCTCTATATTCTTTATCTTCTATTCCTTTACTCTATTTTTCAAGTGAAGGTAATATTTTCTTTCTTTTGTTGTATTATCTTTATTTGTTATTATATTCTTCAACCGAATCTGATATCTGTTATTATTTATTTCTATATTCTTCATATTCTATTCCTCTACGTCATTCTTTGCTTGAAACCGATATCACTTTTTAAATATGGATGATATTAGACCATTAAGTTCTACATAAAAGATTTCAAATTCTAGACGAGTACATAAAGTACTCAAATAAAGGAGAGCGAAAGTATGGACGATATTTTTTAGGATTAATGAAATCTATTTGGTGAAAAATATGACTATATGTGAGATGAGAATGACAAAATGATAGATAAATGAACTGAGATAAGAATCACAAAATGATAGATAAAGGAATTGAGACAATACCACTAGCAAGCGATGCAGTAATAAGGATTATAAGTTAATTTTGCAAGATGAATGTGTCAATAGTTCTAATAGTCGGCACAAGCTTGCATTCTATTTAGATATTTCTCGGACGTCATCTTTCTCTCTCTTTAACCTTCTCACTTTTCAACTCTCTTTCTAGATTGGGTTCGGCACTTTGTTCCTTTACCCATGGAGTCTATGTTTGGTTGTCTATATTGTATAATAATATGAGGATATGTGTGAGAGAGAAAGTGATAGAAATTAGACAAAAAAAGAAATAGAATTAATACATATTTGATTTTTAGACTTGCATGGACCATTTGCAAAAATGAGTATTTAACATGTGAGCATGCAGAATGGGGTCCGGTCCACATTCAAATCTCCAAGAGAATTGTCCTGCATTCAAATCATCTTATTTGTGGATGCCATAACTTTAAAAATGGTTCCCCACAAATAACTGGTTGGTAAGTTACTTAAATAAATAAATATAAAGAAAAACTTATTTGTTTTTTATTTTTGAAATTCCGTCAAAAAAACAAATTATATAAGTATCATATTTGTAAGTAATCATCTTTAGAAGAATTTAATACTATATATGTAAATTAAATAAGTAGAGAAACGTATTAAATAAATAATATTTTTATTAATTAGGTATAACTCAACTGTTATCATTATTTCTTTTTAAATATTTTAAATACGAGTCTCTATTATAAAAAAAATAATCCAAAATATAAATTGGTACAATATATTTACAACTATTTTTTTACCATCACAAAAAATATTCATAATAGTCAAAATTATAATATAATACTAATTATTATATTTATTAGTATTATTAGATTCAAAATTTTTTAAAAATAAATTAATTTAAAAGAGAATGACTTAAATAATATACTTGTCACCATAAATGCCTCTCAATTATTTTACATGCTTATTTAATTTTTGTCATTCTGTTTAAAGTAGTAAATATACGGTGAATTTTAAATTAATCTCTTGATTAATTTTAATTTTAATTATTATATTTAAAAATTTGATATTAGTTTCGGATAAAATTAAATGAAAATTTTAATATAATAAAGTTAAAAAATAATAATAATTCATTTTTAGAAAAAATAGTTTAGTATCCATAAAAAATATTGGCGGATGCTTTTGATTAATACGAGGGTAGGAAATGTCCTAATGGGATACTCCTCCCAAAAGTTAAAAAAAAAAAAAAAAAAAAAAAAAAAACAACTTTTCTTTTCTTTACAATTTAGAAGCCCATGCAGTTTGATAATTTAGAGAGATGTATGCAAACGTGTACATGGGGTAGTGATCCTGATAAGTAAAATTAAAGTAATTTTTGATCAAATACCATTTTTACCTTTAATTAATGTAATTTTTTATTTTAATTGATTTTGTTAAATCCCATGCTCCCAAAATTCTCTTACAATTTTTGATCAATTTCTCTTTTTTAAATCTAATGTCTTGAGGTGCCTGTCAATCTAGAGGGTCGAACATTTAGTGAGGCAGCTAACCATATGTAATTTCAATCGTTGTTTTTAAAATTTTTTTCATATTTTCATGCCATCTTATGTGTGAAATTTCAATATTTTCTTTGAAAATAGCTTTTTTGATCATGAAGTTGTCTGTTCTATTACTGAGGACATTAAGGAACATCTTATTGGGGCATGATCTACTTGGTGGATGGTGCCAAACGAGACAAAAGATGGAATTTGGGAGAAGCTTCAGGTTAGTATTTATTTGAAAAAAATTATTTTTATTGGTACATATAGTGACTTTTATCGGTGATAATTATTTGCATGTTTGTTGAATTTTCTTCTGTTTGTTCTATTGGAAGAACAGTTATCACAAACAATGTTGTTTCTGATCTCATGTTCAAACCAACAAAAAGAAAGCAATGAGATGTGTTGGCATCGTCAAAAATCTAAACAACTCTCTTTTGTTTGCCATGGTCAAGGAACAATGAGATGTGTTGTTGTTATTGGCAATGTTGATTTAAAATTTAGTTTACAATTAGAGTTTGAGGGGGAAAAAAAAAGACAGAAAATGGTTCACTCAGAAAAATAAAACAGGCTTAACACATTTTGTTGGCAAGAGTACCTTCCAAGAAAAGATTACCTCTCCATTTGACTAAGCAAAATGTGGTATAATTATATGCTCGACAAGTCATACTTTTCAAGAATAGATTAGTCCTCTTGTTTTTGCATTCAAGATCTTACCTTGTTTCATTCTTGTTACTCTTGTATAGCCCACGAAGGCTGCAAATAGGAACATCATGAAGCCAGCTAGTGAAAATACAATGGTTATAATAATACCAATTTATACATTCTTACCAGCTTGACCATTCGTTTCATTCCCATCATTGTAAAACTTCTCCGTCGCATACCTTAAATAGCAACCTGCAGCAAATAGTCTCCATTCCTTTGCTGGTGGACACCCTCCTGCCGTGTGACTAGCCTTCTCCAAACAATCTCTACATCCTTTCTTTCTAATAGTCTTCCAACACTAAGGCAGATCATACAGAGTCTCTATTTCACCGCTCGCTTCAGCAACAGCGAACCCTCCATTCTCAACTGTAAGCCTAGTAATACATAATGATATGATATAAGGTATC
Organism: Dillenia suffruticosa; assembly: GCA_033439265.1. Lineage (NCBI taxonomy): Eukaryota > Viridiplantae > Streptophyta > Magnoliopsida > Dilleniales > Dilleniaceae > Dillenia > Dillenia suffruticosa. The sequence goes on from JAVTVX010000030.1 coordinate 7,060,760, forward strand.
ATAACAAGCAATACAGATCCTTCTGGATAGTCCTGTAAAACAGAAAAACAAACAAAATTCATAACAAAACACTAATACATGAACAATGAAATCCTAAGCTATCAACCTTTGGCAGTTTGTCCTTTGAAGGAGGGCCTATATAAAATGCTTCTTTTGCCCTGCCAAAGAATGAGGGGATGATTAATAAATACAGGTATAGAGAGAAAGCTATAACTATTAGGAAAAAAAATGTGGCAAGCATAACAAACCCCGGAACCAAATCCAATGAATCAAAGCTACCATTCCCTGTCAAAGGACCATCCGGCTGAGAGAAAAAGCCCAATCGAATAACTTCCTGGATCACAAAAGATATAAGGTAACTACAATTATATGCTACTTAAAAATTCAAATGATCAGGAAACCTGACTTGTCTATTCAAGCTGCAATCATTCTGAAGAAACTTAGTAGCATGTGATATATACATATGCAGCATACTCATGGGGCTTGAAGTATTAAAAAAAAATAAAAAAAAAAAACAGAGAGAGCATTATAAGAAGGATACCATTTAAGGTCTCCGTGGATTTGGTGCAACAATTAAGAATAGCATAGTTTTCAATTTTGACAGTAATGCGTATCAAAAACGAAATTGTAGTTTTCCCTAAAATGTTTAATCAATGCGTATCCCAAATATGTGGTTTCAAATAAAAATAAACATAGTGATATGATATATGCGTGGTTGTGCGATTTTTTTTTTCTGTTTTGGTGTCCATGCACATGTATGTTAGGTGGTAAAGAAACATCATTAGAGCATATATAATAAGAAAAAAATAATAAACCTAACCTCGGTTAATCAATCTCACTGGAGGAGAAATGTGATGAAAATTCATTTTGATCGAAGAAAAACACAATAATTTACGACCATTCTTGGCCTTATACAAATTATTTTTGGCACCATTTAGGTGTTTCATTTTTGGAGCTAGTAAACAAGCATCCACAGCAGATGCTAAAAGTGGTTAAGGAGTTTTTGTGATGGTTTTTATTTGTATTCCTCTTTTGTTTTGAAGAAGCAGAGATAGCCCATCATATTTTTTAACTTTATTGATTCTCCTCTAACCTTGTCAATTGTCTTCTAGTATTAAAAGCAATTAAGCAAAGTTAAAATCTCTATTTTTATTTATTTATTTATTTATTTTGGTCAAAAGGGACTGAGCACTACATTAGAGGAAAAAAATATCAGACGAATAGCAAAAAAATTGAGACAACAATAGCTAATATCCAAAAGGTAGTTTCCTTTGCATGAAATGAGTACTAATCATAGAAAAGTCACTTAACTTCACATCTCTAAACTACTAATCAGATGCTGAGGCAATACTGCGAGGGAAAATAAATTCTTTCACATGACAATTTAGCTATTAAGGAAAAATAGTGAGGATCACATTAAGTGTACCTTCTCCTCCAAATTTCTTTCTATGAACAAGACCAGTTGCTTCATTTTCTCCAGATATTGCACATTGTCATGCCTGAAATATCATGAACACTGAGATTCAGTACATGACCACCCCAAAAAAAAAAAAATAATAAAAATAAATAGAAAAGAAGGATGTCTTTGGGACATGAACAAGTAAGGTCATTCTTTTACTTTTCACTTGCGGCAGGGAATTCTAAGAAAAAAATCTGAGTGTAGGATATCCTCCATAAAAATTTATAGAATACAGAAGACAATTTCAAAATAATAAGATAAATATCCACAATTTAAATGCTTCTTTCCTTCATTTCATCAAGGTCATCTAATCCCTTATGGATGTGTTCTCCTTCTTCCTTCCACAAAAGTTTCGGAAAACCTACTCTAAATTCCTACACTATGAGATCCACAAGACCCAAAATAATGATGATCGTTGAGCATTGGAGGTGGTAAATTTCACAAGTTCACGCACAGGGACATGGTTGCTTGTACTTGTAAACTAATATATCTATATACAAGAACATAGCTTGTACCTATACACATATCGGAAATTATCTACCTGTCTTTAATGGCAGAAGTTTGAAAACAACCCTACAGCAAAATTATGAAGGACGGCATAGAATTAAGAGAGCCAACCTAAAGCTAATGTCATGAACTGTTACTCTGACGCCATTCAATTTAGCAAAGAAAATTAAAAAAATGCCCTTTACCAGTGGCCGAGAGAACCGCTAGTATTGATCGTCTTTAGCGGCGGCTGGCTAGGCTCAACCGCTGGTATAGGTCACTAAACCTAAAATCGATCACACTCACTTTTCTCTCTCTTCACTGTGCTGTTCTCTCTGTCTCACCCTCTCCCCTCTCTTCACTGCACTGTTCTCTCTTTGTCTCACCCTTTCCCTGTCTCTAAGTTCATCTCCATACAAATCGACGAAGGACGACTCGGCTCAAGTTCTCTCTTCGGATCATCTCTTAGGTTCGTCTTCTCTCCCTCTCTCTTTTCTTCTCCACCTCATCGCTGTCTTCACCTCTGTTCAATTCTTCTCCTTCTCTCATCGGCGATGATCTCTGTCTTTTAGCGAGTAGTGACGATCGAAGACGATCGACGATCAAATAGGCTAGGGATTTGCATCTCTCTCCTCGAATACAATCGATTCTCTAGGGTTTTGCGTCTCTCATATGGTAAGCTCGCGCTCTCTCTATCTCTCTCTAACCTAGGGTTTCTGATCTCTGTCTCCTTCACTTGCTACTCGGTTTTTGATCTCTCTCTCTAAACGAATAGAAAGGAAGACAAAGATATATGCGGGTTGGGGTCGCTTGCTTGTGTAATTGATGGGAATTTGTATGGTATTGGTTTTCTGTCACTGAGTACAGATTGGAGTTTCACATTTCTTTTTACTTATCGAATTAGAAGTTTGAATAAGATTCTGCATATCCGCTTTATATGTGATATAAGAGTAATGTTGGAGGGATCTCTTTCTCTCTCTCTCTCTCATAGTGCCCATCAATCACGAGAAGACTCCTTTAATCCTAATGAAGGTAAGAACTATATATGCTTTTTTTCTCTGCTCTTTTAATCATATATATACTATCTTGTGCTGTCATGGTTGATCAAATATACAATTGTAATAGTTCAAATACTTGTGATTCATTTCATAATTTTCCTTTTTTTTTTTTCTGCATAACTGGTGAACATATTACTTCGCTGTGTATATGTTATATTTGAGGACATAGGACAGCGAGAGAGTATATAGCAGATTATTGCAATAGCAAAAAACAAATGGAAGGTTTTTATGTTGGAAATGTTTACCATAAAGCAACATGTATCTTAATGAAAATCTACAAGCCTAGTAAGATTAAACTCTGGCTCATCTGTTTTCTTATTTCTAATTTGGTAATCATTGTCTGGTGTTCATTTGTTTTATTGGTCTTGCAATGATGTGCAAGTTATAATCTACTTGTGCATGACCTGGTGGAGGAGGAGAAAATGAATGTTAAGGTAATCTAGAGACTAGAGTGATATAAATATATAGTTTTGTATGTTTGGCAAAATTCAGTAACATTTTGTGGACAGAATTTCTAATGAAAATAGAAATGTGAATGTAAATTTATGTGAATTCAATTACCTTTCGGCATTTATTTCTATTATTTGCCAACTTCTACCCCTACATTCATTATCTGCTGCATGCTATTTATATTCTGCCCTTTGTTCAATGAATAAAAGTTAATTGACTTGACCAAGATTTGTGACTCATTGATCACAGGTGGCGTTTGAACGGTTGTTGGCAGTTTGGCAAGAGTTGAAGTCACAAATCTCACTCTGAACTTCTTATCGTTGATCCTATTTGACCCAGAGTTAGATTAAGAAAATTTTATCACTGTCTGAATTATTATGATTTTATTGATAATTTGTAATGATTTAAATTCAGAATATAACTTGGTTTTGTAATAATTTTGTATGTAAGTTCATGCTTTAGGCATAACTTTATGACGTATTAATGTTTTATAGCTTTTTTTTTTGTTAGAAAGCATATTCATAAAAAATTTAGTTATATATTATTTTTTTAAATACTAATAATATTAGAAAATAACATACATGATATATAATTCTTAGGATGGAGAGAATAGAATATCTGAACCTATACCAATGGCCAGGGTGACCGCTGGCAAAGCTATGGACCTATTCCAGCGGCCATGACTGCTGGTAAAACCCTTTACTAGCGTCAGTATAGTTGGCGGCTGATGGAAATTTTGACCGCCGGAGAAAATCTGACAACCTTTACCAGCGGTTTTTAAGGTTTTTACCGGTGATTTTTAGTCATCGTCAAAAGTCTTTTTGATTGCTAAAAGTCTTTTTTGGTAGTGTACTCGTTACACCGTCCAATATTCTGATGGCTAAGCTATAATTGTCTTTGAAAATAGTCGTTACTATCACATTGGGCTAGAAAAAGCAAATTGTTGGTTGAAAAAAGGGTATATGCTATAGCATAGTGCATAGAGCAGAAAACATACAAACCTTAGATATAGTTGCAAGGTGTATTCGCCCTTGGGAAGTTTTGTGGAACTTGGATATGCATCACCCATTGCGTAAACAAGCTATATGCAACAATGGAGAAGGAAGAGAAGCAAAAAGTAGATAGCACAAACTAGTAAAACAACAGAGAACACGGGGCTCGAAAATGACAGCACGTACGCAATGACCAGGACTCCCTATCACGTTTCCTTGGAGTGGAACACGCAACACTTGGATTTGCTTAGAAGGGCAAAGATCCTTGACTTGGCACAAGAAACACCGAATTGCCTTGAATTCTTTGCACAATTTTGGGTTAGGAAGGTTTGAATGGCAGGATTGGAGTTTCTCCTCATGCAAGATATCAAAATGTCTGATACAAAAGAGTTTGCACGCAGAGAATGGGTAGAGAAGAGGAAGGAAATGATAAAAGATGGAAAGGATTGGAACTTGCTTTTGATGGTTCTTCAAGGGACAAGAGTCTATCACGCAAAGATGATGTAACCTAAGGGGTTGTTAAGCATCCTTAGAACCTATTCTAATCACTCACGCAGAGAGAAAACTTCTGTGTTTTTCATTGATAAAATTTGCTTGTTGACAAATAAAGAGAAGGGCCCATTATATAGGCAAGGGCTAAGAGAGAGATGGCTTTATTGTGGCTGGGCTGTGACACAGTACCCATTAAGTGTCTTATTATTAAATATTAATTAATATTTATTTTTTATTATTTTTCTTATAAATTTGGTTTTTTATTTCTTGGGAGTGAACTGTAATTTTATTTTGGAGCCACAAATCCCAATGTTTACTAATTCTTCTTTCTTCGTTGATTGAATGGAATCATTTCATTTCTTTTGATTTCAATGTGTTTGTGTTACCATTTTTTCTCATTGTTAGTAATTCTTCACTAAAACTACAAAAAGCGTACCATTTTTAAGCAGCAGGAGCAGGTTTGCCGCAACAGCAACCAAAGACCACATCTCCACATTTCAACAGGAAATGATAAAGCTGCTATCTGTCACTTCTCGCCACCAACCCTTTAATGGCCCTATATCTAGTTTTCTTTTATCCATTTTATCTTATGTCAGTTATCACCCCCGGTCCCTATTACCGCCGAGTAAACCCGAATCTTCAATACTCAGGTTTGCAACTAAGTTTTACATTTTCTTAGAAACATTACAAAAATATTATTCATTAGGGTTGCATGAGTCAAAACCTAAGTGGATTTTAAATTGTATTATGATAATATAAAAGGGTAGGCGGGATAACACGGAATCTTACCTTTTTTTTTTTCTGACTTAATCACGTACGTCTTAAAATCCAACTAATAAAATCTGAATAGTTAACGAAATCCATCGAATTAGACTATTTGAAATATTAATTTCCATATTAGTATATTCAAACCCAATTGTGTCAAGCTCGAAACTTGACAAACTACCCAAAATAAATTAATTATATTATTTTAAAAAAATTTACATATTAAATTACGTTTATAAGTATATTTTTTAATATATTATCTGGGATTAATTAATACCTATGATACTTCGAGCTCGAACTCGAGAAATACAAACTTGACAAGTTCGAGCTCATCTATCCAACACTCGAATTAAGTTAGGGTATCGATATTATCCGGTTTGATCCGAGTGTCATAAAACCACCCACCACAGCCTCAGGTTATGGACACATTTGATGTCTTTCTGCCCTATTTGCCATCTATCTCTCTTATCTATTTCTTCTCTCTCTCTTCAACATTCCTCTACTCTTTCTCTGTTCGATTCTTTTCAAGACAAGAAAATTAAAAGACCATATCTATCTCCATCCCGGAATCTAATCGAAAAGTCCAGATCTATCTTTTGTAATCGTAAAAAGTCCAGATCTGTCTCCATCTCTCTCTCTCTCTCTCTCTCTCCCTTGAAATACTTTTACCGTTTCAAATGGCGCTGTCTTACCAGCACTTAGTGTCATCAGGTGCCCAGATTTGTCTTCATCTCTCTCCTCCCAACCTAGATCTGCTCTCTCTTCATTACTCTCTCATCAGAAAAAACCCAGGTCTGAGTTAAGCCCATCATCACTTTATCTAGGGCTGAGTTGCCAATTTTGTAACCCTTCCATTAATTGGACTTGTATGACTATAATCTTAACTGATTGTGGATGCATATTATGTATAGACCTAAAGCCCACTTTTCGTGGGATCATACATTTAAATTTGTTCTAAATTTAATTTTTTTTATATAGATCTATGCAAATTTAATAACTAAATATTTAATATAAATAATTTAAAATATTATTTTATATTACTTTTTCTATTTACTTAATATATTAATTTTCTAATAATTTAATATGAAGATTAATATTTTATGAAAAATATTTAATTTGATGAAATAATAATGGTTCGGATGATTAAATATATAGGCTGAAAACCAAAACATATGAGCTTTTGGTTCAAAGATCTTTTATAAAATGCAGATTTGGTATAACGATGTCGCATATTTGATCAAACTAAATATTTAATATAGATAATTTAATCTAATAATTTCATATATTATTTTATATTTATTTAATATATAAATTTTTTTAATAATTTAATATGAAACATTAAAATTTGTATTTAGTATTCTATAAACATATTCAACTTGATAAAATAATAATGGCAAAGATGACAAAATATATAGATCAGAAATCAGAACTCGTGGGATACAGGGCCAAAGTCTTTTCTAAGACGTAGATATGGTATAACAACATAAAAATATTTAATCAAATTAAATATTTAATATAAATAAATTAATTGAATAATTGAATATATTAATTTTTATATTTATTTAATAAATTAATTTATAATAATTTAATATAAAACATTAAACATTGAATTTAATATTTTATAAAAATATTTAATTTGATGAAATAATAATGACAAGGATGATTAAATATATAGATTGGAAACCAAAACTTGTAGGTCAAAAGTCTTTTATAAGATGATTAAAAATTGAATTTAGTATTTTATACAAATATTTAATTTGATAAAATAATAATAACAAAGATGATTAAATATATAGTTTGGAAACGAGAGTTCACAGACTAATGGTTTAAAGGTCTTTTATAAGACATAAATATGGTATAACAATGCCATGTATTTAATCATATTAAATATTTAATATAAATTATTTAATCTAAGAACTTAATATGTTATTTTATATTAATTTTTTCTATTTATTTAATACATTAATTTTTTAATAATTTAATATGAAACATTAAAAATTGAATTTAATATTTTATAAAAATATTTAATTTGATAAAATTATAATGACAAGGGTGATTAAATATATAAATCGGAAAACAAAACTTGCGATATTATTATGATATTTCCTTTTTTTTTTTTTTTTTTACAAACAATGAACAATTTAAATAAAACAAATACAATTTTCAATCTCTAAAGTGGAAGGTACACTATAAAGACTTAGCCTTCTAGTATAATATTATTCTAATTATCGCAAACTGGGTAAATGACATTTTTAGTTTTGAGGTAGGTTGTGTTAAAGAAGACATTTCTTAACAGACAATTTCTTCATCATCAGCTCCATCTTCTTTTGCTTTCTCACATCCATCTACAAAATTTTTGGAATGCATCATTAATGTATTCAACAGCGTCCAAAACAGTCATTTTCTCTGCTTGCCTTCGTGGGCAGATGTCTTTCCTATGGTCACCATTTAAGGCTACTGCCATTTGCACCCATTCTTCTTGAAATTCAATTAATTTTCCTTCTTGGCCCCACCTTGGCCAAGTACTTGGTCAAAGAAGACTTCTAAATTCGTAATCTCACTTGAAATTTTACTATGAAAATCTAATTTTAATTTTTTTTATGTCAGCGGGCCACTCCTATGACAACTAGGTTTTTCCCTTCATTCTGCGCAGGGTTTATTGCAAAGATTCTCGGGACGGTCAGAATTGAATATCTTCCTCACCATAGTGTAGAGTAGAGTGGTCTGTGTGAATGGTCCCCTTAGTGAAAAAATAGAATTGATAGTGTAGAGTAGAGTAGACAGAGCGCATAGGCATCGGGTGATGATCTATGTGAATGGTCCCCTTAGTGTTTAAACGTTGAACAAAGCACTCAATTCACATCCCTAACTTCGCAAGTCTTGTTTGGACAATGACGGTTCGCACTCTCTTTCTCTCTCATCCAAATTAAAAGGAATTAAGAGAAATTTTGAATATTTTTTAAAATCATTTTTATATAAATATTTTTTTATTAATGATAAATAAATAATATAAATAAAATAAAATATTGAAATTTAAAAGTAGAATACTTCAAACTTACAATAAAACCTACAATAAAACCTACAATATAATGAAAAATAAAATCCATGTAGATCATAAAATAAATATGTTCATATTTATATAAAATGTACAATATGTTAATATTTTAAGTAAGAGGTTAGATATTGAAGTTTAAAACTAAAATATTTCAAATCTATAATAAAACCTATAATATATTGAAAAATAAAATCTATGTAGGTTGTAAATTAAACTTCAAACTTTATAAATTAAATTACATAGATCCGAGCATTCCATCAAAGCGCAAAAAGCAAATTCAAAGATAAATAAACAAATAAATAAGAAAATATATAAACACAAACTCTAAAGCGCGGGCGGTGCGGAAGGCTGCACCATCTCCGTTTGTGCTTCTTGTCCTTGCCCTTGCTGTTGTCCTCGTAGGCTCCTCTTCCAACGCAGATATTTGACATATATCAGCCCGAGCCTGAGGACAACCAGGAATGCACCTACCGATAAGCCTACAGCCAGACCAATGCGGGGCTTTGATCTCTTAACCCCACCTCTGGGAGGGTCAAAAGGATCAAGTCCCTGCAATGGCAGGGGAGGTAGGAGAGAGAGAGAGGTGGGGGCGGGGGATGAGCGAGCATATGAAAGCTAGAGGGGGGCGGCAGAGCTTCCTCACATCCGCAGAAAATGACAGTAACTATGATAAGGGTGAAGAAAATTATCCGTATCATCATTGAGGGTGTGCGGGTGAAGAGAGAGAGATTTGGTTAGGATGATTAAATATATAGGCTAAAAACCAAAACTTATGAGCTTTTGGTTCAAAGATCTTTTATAAAATGCAGATTTGGTATAACGATGTCGCATATTTAATCAAAATAAATATTTAATATAGATAATTTAATCTAATAATTTCATATATTATTTTATATTTTTTTAATATATTAATTTTTTTAATAATTTAATATGAAACATTAAAATTTGTATTTAGTATTCTATAAACATATTCAACTTGATAAAATAATAATGGCAAAGATGACAAAATATATAAATCGGAAATCAGAACTCGTGGGATACAGGGCCAAAGTCTTTTATAAGACGTAGATATGGTATAACAACATAAAAATATTTAATCAAATTAAATATTTAATATAAATAAATTAATTGAATAATTGAATATATTAATTTTTATATTTATTTAATAAATTAATTTATAATAATTTAATATAAAACATTAAACATTGAATTTAATATTTTATAAAAATATTTAATTTGATGAAATAATAATGACAAGGATGATTAAATATATAGATTGGAAACCAAAACTTGTAGGTCAAAAGTCTTTTATAAGATGATTAAAAATTGAATTTAGTATTTTATAAAAATATTTAATTTGATAAAATAATAATAACAAAGATGATTAAATATATAGTTTGGAAACGAGAGTTCACAGACTAATGGTTTGAATGTCTTTTATAAGACATAAATATGGTATAACAATGCCATGTATTTAATCATATTAAATATTTAATATAAATTATTTAATCTATTAACTTAATATGTTATTTTATATTAATTTTTTCTATTTATTTAATACATTAATTTTTTTAATAATTTAATATGAAACATTAAAAATTGAATTTAATATTTTATAAAAATATTTAATTTGATAAAATTATAATGACAAGGGTGATTAAATATATAAATCGGAAACCAAAACTTGCGATATTATTATGATATTTCCTTTTTTTTTTTTTTTTTTTACAAACAATGAACAATTTAAATAAAACAAATACAATTTTCAATCTCTAAAGTGGAAGGTACACTATAAAGACTTAGCCTTCTAGTATAATATTATTCTAATTATCGCAAACTGGGTAAATGATATTTTTAGTTTTGAGGTAGGTTGTGTTAAAGAAGACATTTCTTAACAGACAATTTCTTCATCATCAGCTCCATCTTCTTTTGCTTTCTCACATCCATCTACAAAATTTTTGGAATGCATCATTAATGTATTCAACAGCGTCCAAAACAGTCATTTTCTCTGCTTGCCTTCGTGGGCAGATGTCTTTCCTATGGTCACCATTTAAGGCTACGGCCATTTGCACCCATTCTTCTTGAAATTCAATTAATTTTCCTTCTTGGCCCCACCTTGGCCAAGTACTTGGTCAAAGAAGACTTCTAAATTCCTAATCTCACATGAAATTTTACTATGAAAATCAAATTTTAATTTTTTTTTTATGTCAGCGGGCTACTCCTATGACAACTAGGTTTTTCCCTTCATTCTGCGCAGGGTTTATTGCAAAGATTCTCGGGACGGTCAGAATTGAATATCTTCCTCACCATAGTGTAGAGTAGAGTGGTCTGAGTGAATGGTCCCCTTAGTGAAAAAATAGGATTGTTAGTGTAGAGTAGAGTAGACAGAGCGCATAGGAATCCAAGATCTGTGTGAATGGTCCCTTTAGTGTTTAAACTTTGAACAAAGCACTCAATTCACATCCCAACTTCGCAAGTATTGTTTGGACAATGACGGTTCGCACTCTCTTTCTCTCTCATCCAAATTAAAAGGAATTAAGAGAAATTTTGAATATTTTTTAAAATCATTTTTAGATAAATATTTTTTTATTAATGATAAATAAATAATATAAATAAAATAAAATATTGAAATTTAAAAGAAGAATACTTCAAACTTACAATAAAAGCTACAATAAAACCTACAATAAAACCTACATGAAAACCTACAATATAATGAAAAATAAAATCCATGTAGATCATAAAATAAATATGTTCATATTTATATAAAATGTACAATATGTTAATATTTTATGTAGGAGGTTAGATATTGAAGTTTAAAACTAAAATAGTTCAAATCTATAGTAAAACCTATAATATATTGAAAAATAAAATCTATGTAGGTTGTAAATTAAACTTCAAACTTTATAAATTAAATTACATAGATCCGAGCATTCCATCAAATCGCAAAAAGCAAATTCAAAGATAAATAAAAAAATAAATAAGAAAATATATAAACACAAACTCTAAGGCGCAGGCGGTGCGGAAGGCTGCACCATCTCTGTTTGAGCTTCTTGTCCTTGCCCTTGCTGTTGTCCTCGTAGGCTCCTCTTCCAACGCAGATATTTGACATATATCAGCCCGAGCCTGAGGACAACCAGGAATGCACCTACCGATAAGCCTACAGCCAGACCAATGCGGGGCTTTGATCTCTTAACCCCACCTCTAGGAGGGTCAAAAGGATCATGTCCCTGCAACGGCAGGGGAGGTAGGAGAGAGAGAGAGGTGGGGGTGGGGGATGAGCGAGCATATGAAAGCTAGAGGGGGGAGGCGGAGCTTCCTCACATCCGTAGAAAATGACAGTAACTATGATAAGGGTGAAGAAAATTATCCATATCATCATGGAGGGTGTGCGGGTGAAGAGAGAGAGATTTGGTTAGGATGATTAAATATGTAGGCTGAAAACCAAAACATATGAGCTTTTGGTTCAAAGAACTTTTATAAAATGCAGATTTGGTATAACGATGTCGCATATTTAATCAAACTAAATATTTAATATAGATAATTTAATCTAATAATTTCATATATTATTTTATATTTATTTAATATATTAATTTTTTTAATAATTTAATATGAAACATTAAAATTTGTATTTAGTATTCTATAAACATATTCAACTTGAAAAAATAATAATAGCAAAGATGACAAAATATATAGATCGGAAATCAGAACTCGTGGGATACAGGGCCAAAGTCATTTATATGACGTAGATACGGTATAACAACATAAAAATATTTAATCAACTTAAATATTTAATATAAATAAATTAATTGAATAATTGAATATATTAATTTTTATATTTATTTAATAAATTAATTTATAATAATTTAATATAAAACATTAAACATTGAATTTAATATTTTATAAAAATATTTAATTTGATGAAATAATAATGACAAGGGTGATTAAAGATGTAGATTGGAAACTAAAACTTGTAGGTCAAAAGTCTTTTATAAGATGATTAAAAATTGAATTTAGTATTTTATAAAAATATTTAATTTGATAAAATAATAATAACAATGATGCTTAAATATATAGTTTGGAAACCAGAGTTCACAGACTAATGGTTTAAAGGTCTTTTATAAGACATAAATATGGTATAACAATGCCATGTATTTAATCATATTAAATATTTAATATAAATTATTTAATCTAATAACTTAATATGTTATTTTATATTAATTTTTTATATTTATTTAATAAATTAATTTTTTTAATAATTTAATATGAAACATTAAAAATTGTATTTAATATTTTATAAATATATTTAATTTGATAAAATTATAATGACAAGGGTGATTAAATATATAAATCGGAAACCAAAACTTGCGATATTATTATGATATTTCCTTTTTTTTTTCTTTTTTACAAACAATGAACAATTTAAATAAAACAAATACAATTTTCAATCTCTAAAGTGGAAGGTACACTATAAAGACTTAGCCTTCTAGTATAATATTATTTTAATTATCGCAAACTCGGTAAATGACTTTTTTAGTTTTGAGGTAGGTTGTGTTAAAGAAGACATTTCTTAACAGACAATTTCTTCATCATCAGCTCCATCTTCTTTTGCTTTCTCACATCCATCTACAAAATTTTTGGAATGCATCATTAATGTATTCAACAGCGTCCAAACAGTCATTTTCTCTGCTTGCCTTCGTGGGCAGATGTCTTTCCTATGGTCACCATTTAAGGCTACGGCCATTTGCACCCATTCTTCTTGAAATTCAATTAATTTTCCTTCTTGGCTCCACCTTGGCCAAGTACTTGGTCAAAGAAGACTTCTAAATTCCTAATCTCACATGAAATTTTACTATGAAAATCTAATTTTAATTTTTTTTTAAGTCAGCGGGCTACTCCTATGACAACTAGGTTTTTCCCTTCATTCTGCGCAGGGTTTATTGCAAAGATTCTCGGGACGGTCAGAATTGAATATCTTCCTCACCATAGTGTAGAGTATAGTGGTCTGAGTGAATGGTCCCCTTAGTGAAAAAATAGGATTGTTAGTGTAGAGTAGAGTAGACAGAGCGCATAGGAATCCAAGATCTGTGTGAATGGTCCCCTTAGTGTTTAAACTTTGAACAAAGCACTCAATTCACATCCCTAACTTCGCAAGTCTTGTTTGGACAATGACGATTCGCACTCTCTTTCTCTCTCATCCAAATTAAAAGGAATTATGAGAAATTTTGAATATTTTTTAAAATCATTTTTATATAAATATTTTTTTATTAATGATAAATAAATAATATAAATAAAATAAAATATTGAAATTTAAAAGTAGAATACTTCAAACTTACAATAAAACCTACAATAAAATCTACAATATAATGAAAAATGAAATCCATGCAGATCATAAAATAAATATGTTCATATTTATATAAAATGTACAATATGTTAATATTTTATGTAGGAGGTTAGATATTGAAGTTTAAAACTAAAATATTTCAAATCTATAATAAAACCTATAATATATTGAAAAATAAAATCTATGTAGGTTGTAAATTAAACTTCAAACTTTATAAATTAAATTACATAGATCCGAGCATTCCATCATATCGCAAAAAGCAAATTCAAAGATAAATAAACAAATAAATAAGAAAATATAGAAACACAAACTCTAAGGCGCGGGCAGTGCGGAAGGCTGCACCATCTCTGTTTGTTCTTCTTGTCCTTGCCCTTGCTGTTGTCCTCGTAGGCTCCTCTTCCAACGCAGATATTTGACATATATCAGCCCGAGCCTGAGGACAACCAGGAATGCACCTACCGATAAGCCTACAGCCAGACCAATGCGGGGATTTGACTCTTAACCCACCTCTGGGAGGGTCAAAAGGATCAAGTCCCTGCAACGGCAGCGGAGGTAGGATAGAGAGAGGTGGGGGCAGGGGATGAGCGAGCATATGAAAGCTAGCGGGGGGAGGCGGAGCTTCCTCACATCCGCAGAAAATTACAGTAATTGTGATAAGGGTGAAGAAAATTATCCGTATCATCATGGAGGGTTTGCGGGTGAAGAGAGAGAGTGGAGTTTTTGTAGGGGGAGGAGATTGGAGAGAGAGAGAGAAGTGGAGGAATTACAGAGAGAGACGGAGAGAGAAGTTTTTGCAGTGAAGGAGATTTGAGAGAGAGATAGAGGGGATAATGGAGTACGTGAGCTGTTTTAAATGAGCTGCCCAATTGGCAGGGTTGTTTATATGGACAGCCCCCTCATGTGTGGTGCGTGATACGTAGATGTTCATGATTGCGTCAGAAATTATATCCCCGTGTGCTTCTTCTTTTTCCTTCTTCTATTTAAAACGACACTAAAACCTACAATAAAACCTACAATAAAACTTACATGAAAACCTACAATATAATGAAAAATAAAATCCATGTAGATCATAAAATAAATATGTTCATATTCATATAGAATGTACAATATGTTAATATTTTATGTAGGAGGTTAGATATTGAAGTTTAAAACTAAAATATTTCAAATCTATAGTAAAACCTTTAATATATTGAAAAATAAAATCTATGTAGGTTGTAAATTAAACTTCAAACTTTATAAATTAAATTACATAGATCCGAGCATTCCATCATATCGCAAAAAGCAAATTCAAAGATAAATAAACAAATAAATAAGAAAATATAGAAACACAAACTCTAAGGCGTGGGTGGGCAGTGCGGAAGGCTGCACCATCTCTGTTTGTTCTTCTTGTCCTTGCCCTTGCTGTTGTCCTCGTAGGCTCCTCTTCCAACGCAGATATTTGACATATATCAGCCCGAGCCTGAGGACAACCAGGAATGCACCTACCGATAAGCCTACAGCCAGACCAATGCGGGGATTTGACTCTTAACCCACCTCTGGGAGGGTCAAAAGGATCAAGTCCCTGCAACGGCAGGGGAGGTAGGATAGAGAGAGGTGGGGGCAGGGGATGAGCGAGCATATGAAAGCTAGCGGGGGGAGGCGGAGCTTCCTCACATCCGCAGAAAATTACAGTAATTGTGATAAGGGTGAAGAAAATTATCCGTATCATCATGGAGGGTTTGCGGGTGAAGAGAGAGAGTGGAGTTTTTGTAGGGGGAGGAGATTGGAGAGAGAGAGAGAGAAGTGGAGGAGATTACAGAGAGAGACGGAGAGAGAAGTTTTTGCAGTGGAGGAGAATTGAGAGAGAGATAGAGGGGATAATGGAGTACGTGAGCTGTTTTAAATGAGCTGCCCAATTGGCTGGGTTGTTCACATGGACAGCCCCCTCATGTGTGGCGCGTGATACGTAGATGTTCATGTTTGCGTCAGAAATTATATCCCTGTGTGCTTCTTCTTTTTCCTTCTTCTATTTAAAACGACACTAAAACCTACAATAAAACCTACAATAAAACCTACATGAAAACCTACAATATAATGAAAAATAAAATCCATGTAGATCATAAAATAAATATGTTCATATTTATATAAAATGTACAATATGTTAATATTTTATGTAGGAGGTTAGATATTGAAGTTTAAAACTAAAATATTTCAAATCTATAATAAAACCTATAATATATTGAAAAATAAAATCTATGTAGGTTGTAAATTAAACTTCAAACTTTATAAATTAAATTACATATATCCGAGCATTCCATCAAATCGCAAAAAGCAAATTCAAAGATAAATAAAAAAATAAATAAGAAAATATATAAACACAAACTCTAAGGCGCGGGCGGTGCGGAAGGCTTTACCATATCTGTTTGTGCTTCTTGACCTTGCCCTTGCTGTTGTCCTCGTAGGCTCCTCTTCCAACGCAGATATTCGACTTATATCAGCCCGAGCCTGAGGACAATCAGGAATGCACCTACCGATAAGCCTACAGCCAGACCAATGCGGGGCTTTGATATCTTAACCCCACCTCTGGGAGGGTCAAAAGGATCAAGTCCCTGCAACGGCAGGGGAGGTAGGAGAGAGAGAGAGGAGGGGGCGGGGGATGAGCGAGCATATAAAAGCTAGAGGGGGGAGGCGGAGCTTCCTCACATCCGCAGAAAATGACAGTAACTATGATAAGGGTGAAGAAAATTATCCGTATCATCATTGAGGGTGTGCGGGTGAAGAGAGAGAGATTTGGTTAGGATGATTAAATATATAGGCTGAAAACCAAAACATATGAGCTTTTGGTTCAAAGAACTTTTATAAAAGGCAGATTTGGTATAACGATGTCGCATATTTAATCAAACTAAATATTTAATATAGATAATTTAATCTAATAATTTCATATATTATTTTATATTTATTTAATATATTAATTTTTTTAATAATTTAATATGAAACATTAAAATTTGTATTTAGTATTCTATAAACATATTCAACTTGAAAAAATAATAATAGCAAAGATGACAAAATATATAGATCGGAAATCAGAACTCGTGGGATACAGGGCCAAAGTCATTTATATGACGTAGATACGGTATAACAACATAAAAATATTTAATCAAATTAAATATTTAATATAAATAAATTAATTGAATAATTGAATATATTAATTTTTATATTTATTTAATAAATTAATTTATAATAATTTAATATAAAACATTAAACATTGAATTTAATATTTTATAAAAATATTTAATTTGATGAAATAATAATGACAAGGGTGATTAAAGATGTAGATTGGAAACCAAAACTTGTAGGTCAAAAGTCTTTTATAAGATGATTAAAAATTGAATTTCGTATTTTATAAAAATATTTATTTTGATAAAATAATAATAACAATGATGATTAAATATATAGTTTGGAAACCAGAGTTCACAGACTAATGGTTTAAAGGTCTTTTATAAGACATAAATATGGTATAACAATGCCATGTATTTAATCATATTAAATATTTAATATAAATTATTTAATCTAATAACTTAATATGTTATTTTATATTAATTTTTTCTATTTATTTAATAAATTAATTTTTTTAATAATTTAATATGAAACATTAAAAATTGAATTTAATATTTTATAAATATATTTAATTTTATAAAATTATAATGACAAGGGTGATTAAGTGTATAAATCGGAAACCAAAACTTGCGATATTATTATGATATTTCCTTTTTTTTTTTTTACAAACAATGAACAATTTAAATAAAACAAATACAATTTTCAATCTCTAAAGTGGAAGGTACACTATAAAGACTTAGCCTTCTAGTATAATATTATTCTAATTATCGCAAACTGGGTAAATGACATTTTTAGTTTGGAGGTAGGTTGTGTTAAAGAAGACATTTCTTAACAGACAATTTCTTCATCATCAGCTCCATCTTCTTTTGCTTTCTCACATCCATCTACAAAATTTTTGGAATGCATCATTAATGTATTCAACCGCATCCAAAACAGTCATTTTCTCTGCTTACCTTCGTGGGCAGATGTCTTTCTTATGGTCACCATTTAAGGCTACTGCCATTTGCACCCATTCTTCTTGAAATTCAATTAATTTTCCTTCTTGGCCCCACCTTGGCCAAGTACTTGGTCAAAGAAGACTTCTAAATTCCTAATCTCACTTGAAATTTTACTATGAAAATCTAATTTTAATTTTTTTTTATGTCAGCGGGCCACTCCTATGACAACTAGGTTTTTCCCTTCATTCTACGCAGGGTTTATTGCGAAGATTCTCGGGACGGTCAGAATTGAATATCTTCCTCACCATAGTGTAGAGTAGAGTGGTTTGTGTGAATGGTCCCCTTAGTGAAAAAATAGGATTGTTAGTGAAGAGTAGAGTAGACAGAGCGCATAGGCATCGGGCGATGATCTGTGTGAATGGTCCTCTTAGTGTTTAAACTTTGAACAAAGCACTAAATTCACATCCCTAACTTCGCAAGTCTTGTTTGGACAATGACGGTTCGCACTCTCTTTCTCTCTCATCCAAATTAAAAGGAATTATGAGAAATTTTGAATATTTTTTAAAATCATTTTTATATAAATTTTTTTTAATGATAAATAAATAATATAAATAAAATAAAATATTGTAATTTAAAAGTAGAATACTTCAAACTTACAATAAAACCTACAATAAAACCTACAATATAATGAAAAATAAAATCCATGTAGATCATAAAATAAATATGTTCATATTTATATAAAATGTACAATATGTTAATATTTTATGTAGGAGGTTAGATATTGAAGTTTAAAACTAAAATATTTCAAATCTATAATAAAACCTATAATATATTGAAAAATAAAATCTATGTAGGTTGTAAATTAAACTTCAAGCTTTATAAATTAAATTACATAGATCCGAGCATTCCATCAAATCGCAAAAAGCAAATTCAAAGATAAATAAAAAAATAAATAAGAAAATATATAAATACAAACTCTAAGGCGCGGGCGGTGCGGAAGGCTGCACCATCTCTGTTTGTGCTTCTTGTCCTTGCCCTTGATGTTGTCCTCGTAGGCTCCTCTTCCAACGCAGATATTTGACATATATCAGCCCGAGCCTGAGGACAACCAGGAATGCACCTACCGATAAGCCTACAGCCAGACCAATGCGGGGCTTTGATCTCTTAACCCCACCTCTGGGAGGGTCAAAAGGATCAAGTCCCTGCAACGGCAGGGGAGGTAGGAGAGAGAGAGAGGTGGGGGCGGGGGATGAGCGAGCATATGAAAGCTAGAGGGGGGAGGCGGAGCTTCCTCACATCCGTAGAAAATGACAGTAACTATGATAAGGGTGAAGAAAATTATCCGTATCATCATGGAGGGTGTGCGGGTGAAGAGAGAGAGATTTGGTTAGGATGATTAAATATATAGGCTGAAAACCAAAACATATGAGCTTTTGGTTCAAAGAACTTTTATAAAAGGCAGATTTGGTATAACGATGTCGCATATTTAATCAAACTAAATATTTAATATAGATAATTTAATCTAATAATTTCTTATATTATTTTATATTTATTTAATATATTAATTTTGTTAATAATTTAATATGAAACATTAAAATTTGTATTTAGTATTCTATAAACATATTCAACTTGATAAAATAATAATAGCAAAGATGAGAAAATATATAGATCGGAAATCAGAACTCGTGGGATACAGGGCCAAAGTCTTTTATATGACGTAGATACGGTATAACAACATAAAAATATTTAATCAAATTAAATATTTAATATAAATAAATTAATTGAATAATTGAATATATTAATTTTTATATTTATTTAATAAATTAATTTATAATAATTTAATATAAAACATTAAACATTGGATTTAATATTTTATAAAAATATTTAATTTGATGAAATAATAATGACAAGGGTGATTAAAGATGTAGATTGGAAACCAAAATTTGTAGGTCAAAAGTCTTTTATAAGATGATTAAAAATTGAATTTAGTATTTTATAAAAATATTTATTTTGATAAAATAATAATAACAATGATGCTTAAATATATAGTTTGGAAACCAGAGTTCACAGACTAATGGTTTAAAGGTCTTTTATAAGACATAAATATGGTATAACAATGCCATGTATTTAATCATATTAAATATTTAATATAAATTATTTAATCTAATAACTTAATATGTTATTTTATATTAATTTTTTATATTTATTTAATAAATTAATTTTTTTAATAATTTAATATGAAACATTAAAAATTGTATTTAATATTTTATAAATATATTTAATTTGATAAAATTATAATGACAAGGGTGATTAAATATATAAATCGGAAACCAAAACTTGCGATATTATTATGATATTTCTTTTTTTTTTTTTTTACCAAACAATGAAAATTTAAATAAAACAAATACAATTTTCAATCTCAAAAGTGGAAGGTACACTATAAAGACTTAGCCTTCTAGTATAATATTATTCTAATTATCACAAACTGGGTAAAAGACATTTTTAGTTTCGAGGTAGGTTTTGTTAAAGAAGACATTTCTGAACAGACAATTTCTTCATCATCAGCTCCATCTCCTTTTGCTTTCTCACATCCATCTACAAAATTTTTGGAATGCATCATTAATGTATTCCACAGCGTCCAAAACAGTCATTTTCTATGCTTGCCTTCATGAGCTGATGTCTTTCTTATGGTCACCATTTAAGGCTACTGCCATTTGCACCCATTCTTCTTGAAATTCAATTAATTTTCCTTCTTGGCCCCTCCTTGGCCAAGTACTTGGTCAAAGAAGACTTCTAAATTCCTAATCTCACTTGAAATTTTACTATGAAAATCTAATTTTAATTTTTTTTATGTCAGCGGGCCACTCCTATGACAACTAGGTTTTTCCCTTCATTCTGCGCAGGGTTTATTGCGAAGATTCTCGGGACGGTCAGAATTGAATATCTTCCTCACCATAGTGTAGAGTAGAGTGGTTTGTGTGAATGGTCCCCCTAGTGAAAAAATAGGATTGTTAGTGAAGAGTAGAGTAGACAGAGCGCATAGGCATCGCGTGATGATCTGTGTGAATGGCCCTCTTAGTGTTTAAACTTTGAACAAAGCACTAAATTCACATCCCTAACTTCGCAAGTCTTGTTTGGACAATGACGGTTCGCACTCTCTTTCTCTCTCATCCAAATTAAAAGGAATTATGAGAAATTTTGAATATTTTTTAAAATCATTTTTATATAAATTTTTTTTAATGATAAATAAATAATATAAATAAAATAAAATATTGTAATTTAAAAGTAGAATACTTCAAACTTACAATAAAACCTACATTAAAACCTACAATATAATGAAAAATAAAATCCATGTAGATCATAAAATAAATATGTTCATATTTATATAAAATGTACAATATGTTAATATTTTATGTAGGAGGTTAGATATTGAAGTTTAAAACTAAAATATTTCAAATCTATAATAAAACCTATAATATATTGAAAAATAAAATCTATGTAGGTTGTAAATTAAACTTCAAACTTTATAAATTAAATTACATAGATCCGAGCATTCCATCAAATCGCAAAAAGCAAATTCAAAGATAAATAAACAAATAAATAAGAAAAATATATAAACACAAACTCTAAGGCGCGGGCGGTGCGGAAGGCTGCACCATCTCTGTTTGTGCTTCTTGTCCTTGCCCTTGCTGTTGTCCTCGTAGGCTCCTCTTCCAATGCAGATATTTGACATATATAAGCCCGAGCCTGAGGACAACCAGGAATGCACCTACCGATAAGCCTACAGCCAGACCAATGCGGGGATTTGACTCTTAACCCACCTCTGGGAGGGTCAAAAGGATCAAGTCCCTGCAACGGCAGGGGAGGTAGGAGAGAGAGAGGTGGGGGCAGGGGATGAGCGAGCATATGAAAGCTAACGGGGGGAGGCGGAGCTTCCTCACATCCGCAGAAAATTACAGTAACTGTGATAAGGGTGAAGAAAATTATCCGTATCATCATGGAGGGTGTGCGGGTGAAGAGAGAGAGTGGAGTTTTTGTAGGGTGAGGAGATTGGAGAGAGAGAGAGAGAAGTGGAGGAGATTACAGAGAGAGACGGAGAGAGAAGTTTTTGCAGTGGAGGAGATTTGAGAGAGAGATAGAGGGGATAATGGAGTACGTGAGCTGTTTTAAATGAGCTGCCCAATTGGCCGGGTTGTTCACATGGACAGCCCCCTCATGTGTGGTGCGTGATACGTAGATGTTCATGATTGCGTCAGAAATTATATCCCCGTGTGCTTCTTCTTTTTCCTTCTTCTATTTAAAACGACACTAAAACCTACAATAAAACCTACAATAAAACCTACATGAAAACCTACAATATAATGAAAAATAAAATCCATGTAGATCATAAAATAAATATGTTCATATTTATATAAAATGTACAATATGTTAATATTTTATGTAGGAGGTTAGATATTGAAGTTTAAAACTAAAATATTTCAAATCTATAATAAAACCTATAATATATTGAAAAATAAAATCTATGTAGGTTGTAAATTAAACTTCAGGCTTTATAAATTAAATTACATAGATCCGAGCATTCCATCAAATCGCAAAAAGCAAATTCAAAGATAAATAAAAAAATAAATAAGAAAATATATAAACACAAACTCTAAGGCGCAGGCGGTGCGGAAGGCTGCACCATCTCTGTTTGAGCTTCTTGTCCTTGCCCTTGCTGTTGTCCTCGTAGGCTCCTCTTCCAACGCAGATATTTGACATATATCAGCCCGAGCCTGAGGACAACCAGGAATGCACCTACCGATAAGCCTACAGCCAGACCAATGCGGGGCTTTGATCTCTTAACCCCACCTCTAGGAGGGTCAAAAGGATCATGTCCCTGCAACGGCAGGGGAGGTAGGAGAGAGAGAGAGGTGGGGGTGGGGGATGAGCGAGCATATGAAAGCTAGAGGGGGGAGGCGGAGCTTCCTCACATCCGTAGAAAATGACAGTAACTATGATAAGGGTGAAAAAAATTATCCGTATCATCATGGAGGGTGTGCGGGTGAAGAGAGAGAGATTTGGTTAGAATGATTAAATATATAGGCTGAAAACCAAAACATATGAGCTTTTGGTTCAAAGATCTTTTATAAAATACAGATTTGGTATAACGATGTCGCATATTTGATCAAACTAAATATTTAATATAGATAATTTTATCTAATAATTTCATATATTATTTTATATTTCTTTAATATATCAATTTTTTTAATAATTTAATATGAAACATTAAAATTTGTATTTAGTATTCTATAAACATATTCAACTTGATAAAATAATAATGGCAAAGATGACAAAATATATAGATCGGAAATCAGAACTCGTGGGATACAGGGCCAAAGTCTTTTATAAGACGTAGATATGGTATAACAACATAAAAATATTTAATCAAATTAAATATTTAATATAAATAAATTAATTGAATAATTGAATATATTAATTTTTATATTTATTTAATAAATTAATTTATAATAATTTAATATAAAACATTAAACATTGAATTTAATATTTTATAAAAATATTTAATTTGATGAAATAATAATGACAAGGATGATTAATTATATAGATTGGAAACCAAAAGTTGTAGGTCAAAAGTCTTTTATAAGATGATTAAAAATTGAATTTGGTATTTTAGATAAATATTTAATTTGATAAAATAATAATAACAAAGATGATTAAATATATAGTTTGGAAACCAGAGTTCACAGACTAATGGTTTAAAGATCTTTTATAAGACATAAATATGGTATAACAATGCCATGTATTTAATCATATTAAATATTTAATATAAATTATTTAATCTAATAACTTAATATGTTATTTTATATTAATTTTTTCTATTTATTTAATAAATTAATTTTTTTAATAATTTAATATGAAACATTAAAAATTGAATTTAATATTTTATAAAAATATTTAATTTGATAAAATTATAATGACAAGGGTGATTAAATGTATAAATCGGTAACCAAAACTTGCGATATTATTATGATATTTCCTTTTTTTTTTTTACAAACAATGAACAATCTAAATAAAACAAAAACAATTTTCAATCTCTAAAGTGGAAGGTACACTATAAAGACTTAGCCTTCTAGTATAATATTATTCTAATTATCGCAAACTGGGTAAATGACATTTTTAGTTTGGAGGTAGGTTGTGTTAAGGAAGATATTTCTTAATAGACAATTTCTTCATCATCAGCTCCATCTCCTTTTGCTTTCTCACATCCATCTACAAAATTTTTGGAATGCATCATTAATGTATTCAACCGCGTCCAAAACAGTCATTTTCTCTGCTTACCTTCGTGGGCAGATGTTTTTCTTATGGTCACAATTTAAGGCTACTGCCATTTGCACCCATTCTTCTTGAAATTCAATTAATTTTCCTTCTTGGCCCCACCTTGGCCAAGTACTTGGTCAAAGAAGACTTCTAAATTCCTAATCTCACTTGAAATTTTACTATGAAAATCTAATTTTAATTTTTTTTATGTCAGCGGGCCACTCCTATGACAACTAGGTTTTTCCCTTCATTCTGCGCAGGGTTTATTGCGAAGATTCTCGGGACGGTCAGAATTGAATATCTTCCTCACCATAGTGTAGAGTAGAGTGGTCTGTGTGAATGGTCCCCTTAGTGAAAAAATAGGATTGTTAGTGAAGAGTAGAGTAGACAGAGCGCATAGGCATCGGGTGATGATCTGTGTGAATGGTCCTCTTAGTGTTTAAACTTTGAACAAAGCACTAAATTCACATCCCTAACTTCGCAAGTCTTGTTTGGACAATGACGGTTCGCACTCTCTTTCTCTCTCAACCAAATTAAAAGGAATTATGAGAAATTTTGAATATTTTTTAAAATCTTTTTTATTTAAATTTTTTTAATGATAAATAAATAATATAAATAAAATAAAATATTGTAATTTAAAAGTAGAATACTTCAAACTTACAAAAAAACCTACAATAAAACCTACAATATAATGAAAAATAAAATCCATGTAGATCATAAAATAAACATGTTCATATTTATATAAAATGTACAATATATTAATATTTTATGTAGGAGGTTAGATATTGAAGTTTAAAACTAAAATATTTCAAATCTATAATAAAACCTATAATATATTGAAAAATAAAATCTATGTAGGTTGTAAATTAAACTTCAAACTTTATAAATTAAATTACATACATCCGAGCATTCCATCAAATCGTAAAAAGCAAATTCAAAGATAAATAAACAAATAAATAAGAAAATATATAAACACAAACTCTAAGGCGCGGGCAGTGCGGAAGGCTGCACCATCTCTGTTTGTTCTTCTTGTCCTTGCCCTTGCTGTTGTCC
The DNA here is from genome assembly GCA_033439265.1 of Dillenia suffruticosa. Lineage (NCBI taxonomy): Eukaryota > Viridiplantae > Streptophyta > Magnoliopsida > Dilleniales > Dilleniaceae > Dillenia > Dillenia suffruticosa. Next base: position 7,086,260 of record JAVTVX010000030.1, read on the forward strand.
TCGTAGGCTCCTCTTCCAACGCAGATATTTGACATATATCAGCCCGAGCCTGAGGACAACCAGGAATGCACCTACCGATAAGCCTACAGCCAGACCAATGCGGGGATTTGACTCTTAACCCACCTCTGGGAGGGTCAAAAGGATCAAGTCCCTGCAATGGCAGGGGAGGTAGGAGAGATAGAGGTGGGGGCAGGGGATGAGCGAGCATATGAAAGCTAGCGGGGCGAAGCAGAGCTTCCTCACATCCGCAGAAAATTACAGTAACTGTGATAAGGGTGAAGAAAATTATCCGTATCATCATGGAGGGTGTGCGGGTGAAGAGAGAGAGTGGAGTTTTTGTAGGGGGAGGAGATTGGAGAGAGAGAGAGAGAGAAGTGGAGGAGATTACAGAGAGAGACGGAGAGAGAAGTTTTTGCAGTGGAGGAGATTTGAGAGAGAGATAGAGGGGATAATGGAGTATGTGAGCTGTTTTAAATGAGCTGCCCAATTGGCTGGGTTGTTCACATGGACAGCCCCCTCATGTGTAGCGCGTGATACGTAGATGTTCATGATTGCGTCAGAAATTATATCCCCGTGTGCTTCTTCTTTTTCCTTCTTCTATTTAAAACGACACTAAAACCTACAATAAAACCTATAATAAAACCTAAATGAAAACCTACAATATAATGAAAAATAAAATCCATGTAGATCATAAAATAAATATGTTCATATTTACATAAAATGTACAATATGTTAATATTTTATGTAGGAGGTTAGATATTGAAGTTTAAAACTAAAATATTTCAAATCTATAATAAAACCTATAATATATTGAAAAATAAAATCTATGTAGGTTGTAAATTAAACTTCAAACTTTATAAATTAAATTACATAGATCCGAGCATTCCATCAAATCGCAAAAAGCAAATTCAAAGATAAATGAAAAAATAAATAAGAAAATATATAAACACAAACTCTAAGGCGCGGGCGGTGCGGAAGGCTGCACCATCTCTGTTTGTGCTTCTTGTCCTTGCCCTTCTTGTTGTCCTCGTAGGCTCCTCTTCCAACGCAGATATTCGACATATATCAGCCCGAGCCTGAGGACAACCAGGAATGCACCTACCGATAAGCCTACAGCCAGACCAATGCGGGGCTTTGATCTCTTAACCCCACCTCTGGGAGGGTCAAAAGGATCAAGTCCCTGCAACGGCAGCGGAGGTAGGAGAGAGAGAGAGGTGGGGGCGGGGGATGAGCGAGCATATGAAAGCTAGAGGGGGGAGGCGGAGCTTCCTCACATCCGTAGAAAATGACAGTAACTATGATAAGGGTGAAGAAAATTATCCGTATCATCATGGAGGGTGTGCGGGTGAAGAGAGAGCGATTTGGTTAGGATGATTAAATATATAGGCTGAAAACCAAAACATATGAGCTTTTGGTTCAAAAATCTTTTATAAAATGCAGATTTGGTATAACGATGTCGCATATTTGATCAAACTAAATATTTAATATAGATAATTTTATCTAATAATTTCATATTTCTTTAATATATTAATTTTTTTAATAATTTAATTTGAAACATTAAAATTTGTATTTAGTATTCTATAAACATATTCAACTTGATAAAACAATAATGGCAAAGATGACAAAATATATAGATCGGAAACCAGAACTTGTGGGATACAGGGCCAAAGTCTTTTATAAGACGTAGATATGGTATAACAACATAAAAATATTTAATCAAATTAAATATTTAATATAAATAAATTAATTGAATAATTGAATATATTAATTTTTATATTTATTTAATAAATTAATTTATAATAATTTAATATAAAACATTAAACATTGAATTTAATATTTTAAATTAATATTTAATTTGATGAAATAATAATGACAAGGATGATTAATTATATAAATTGGAAACCAAAACTTGTAGGTCAAAAGTCTTTTATAAGATGATTAAAAATTGAATTTAGTATTTTATAAAAATATTTAATTTGATAAAAAAATAATAACAAAGATGATTAAATATATAGTTTGGAAACCAGAGTTCACATACTAATGGTTTAAACATCTTTTATAAGACATAAATATGGTATAACAATGCCATGTATTTAATCGTATTAAATATTTAATATAAATTATTTAATCTAATAACTTAATATGTTATTTTATATTAATTTTTTCTATTTATTTAATAAATTAATTTTTTTAATAATTTAATATGAAACATTAAAAATTGAATTTAATATTTTATAAAAATATTTAATTTGATAAAATTAAAATGACAAGGGTGATTAAATATATAAATCGCAAACCAAAACTTGCGATATTATTATGATATTTCCTTCTTTTTTTTTTTTTACAAACAATGAACAATTTAAATAAAACAAATACAATTTTCAATCTCTAAAGTGGAAGGTACACTATAAAGACTTAGCCTTCTAGTATAATATTATTCTAATTATCACAAACTGGGTAAATGACATTTTTAGTTTGGAGGTAGGTTGTGTTAAAGAAGACATTTCTTAACAGGCAATTTCTTCATCATCAGCTCCATCTTCTTTTGCTTTCTCACATCCATCTACAAAATTTTTGGAATGCATCATTAATGTATTCAACCGTGTCCAAAACAGTCATTTTCTCTGCTTACCTTCGTAGGCAGATGTCTTTCTTATGGTCACCATTTAAGGCTACTGCCATTTGCACCCATTCTTCTTGAAATTCAATTAATTTTCCTTCTTGGCCCCACCTTGGCCAAGTACTTGGTCAAAGAAGACTTCTAAATTCCTAATCTCACTTGAAATTTTACTATGAAAATCTAATTTTAATTTTTTTTATGTCAGCAGGCCACTCCTATGACAACTAGGTTTTTCCCTTCATTCTGCGCAGGGTTTAATGCAAAGATTCTCGGGTCGGTCAGAATTGAATATCTTCCTCACCATAGTGTAGAGTAGAGTGGTCTGTGTGAATGGTCCCCTTAGTGAAAAAATAGGATTGTTAGTGTAGAGTAGAGTAGACAGAGCGCATAGGCATCGATGATCTGTGTGAATGGTCCTCTTAGTGTTTAAACTTTGAACAAAGCACTCAATTCACATCCCTAACTTCGCAAGTCTTGTTTGGACAATGACGGTTCGCACTCTCTTTCTCTCTCAACCAAATTAAAAGGAATTATGAGAAATTTTGAATATTTTTTAAAATCATTTTTATTTAAATTTTTTTAATGATAAATAAATAATATAAATAAAATAAAATATTGTAATTTAAAAGTAGAATACTTCAAACTTACAATAAAACCTACAATAAAACCTACAATATAATGAAAAATAAAATCCATGTAGATCATAAAATAAACATGTTCATATTTATATAAAATGTACAATATGTTAATATTTTATGTAGGAAGTTAGATATTGAAGTTTAAAACTAAAATATTTCAAATCTATAATAAAACCTATAATATATTGAAAAATAAAATCTATGTAGGTTGTAAATTAAACTTCAAGCTTTATAAATTAAATTACATAGATCCGAGCATTCCATCAAATCGCAAAAAGCAAATTCAAAGATAAATAAAAAAATAAATAAGAAAATATATAAACACAAACTCTAAGGCGTGGGCGGTGCGGAAGGCTGCACCATCTCTGTTTGTGCTTCTTGTCCTTGCCCTTGCTGTTGTCCTCGTAGGCTCCTCTTCCAACGCAGATATTAGACATATATCAGCCCGAGCCTGAGGACAACCAGGAATGCACCTACCGATAAGCCTACAGCCAGACCAATGCGGGGCTTTGATCTCTTAACCCCACCTCTGGGAGGGTCAAAAGGATCAAGTCCCTGCAACGGCAGCGGAGGTAGGAGAGAGAGAGAGGTGGGGGCGGGGGATGAGCGAGCATATGAAAGCTAGAGGGGGGAGGCGGAGCTTCCTCACATCCGTAGAAAATGACAGTAACTATGATAAGGGTGAAGAAAATTATCCGTATCATCATGGAGGGTGTGCGGGTGAAGAGAGAGAGATTTGGTTAGGATGATTAAATATATAGGCTGAAAACCAAAACATATGAGCTTTTGGTTCAAAGAACTTTTATAAAATGCAGATTTGGTATAACGATGTCGCATATTTAATCAAACTAAATATTTAATATAGATAATTTAATCTAATAATTTCATATATTATTTTATATTTATTTAATATATTAATTTTTTTAATAATTTAATATGAAACATTAAAATTTGTATTAAGTATTCTATAAACATATTCAACTTGATAAAATAATAATAGCAAAGATGACAAAATATATAGATCGGAAATCAGAACTCGTGGGATACAGGGCCAAAGTCTTTTATATGACGTAGATACGGTATAACAACATAAAAATATTTAATCAAATTAAATATTTAATATAAATAAATTAATTGAATAATTGAATATATTAATTTTTATATTTATTTAATAAATTAATTTATAATAATTTAATATAAAACATTAAACATTGAATTTAATATTTTATAAAAATATTTAATTTGATGAAATAATAATGACAAGGGTGATTAAAGATGTAGATTGGAAAACAAAACTTGTAGGTCAAAAGTCTTTTATAAGATGATTAAAAATTGAATTTAGTATTTTATAAAAATATTTATTTTGATAAAATAATAATAACAATGATGATTAAATATATAGTTTGGAAACCAGAGTTCACAGACTAATGGTTTAAAGGTCTTTTAAAAGACATAAATATGGTAGAACAATGCCATGTATTTAATCATATTAAATATTTAATATAAATTATTTAATCTAATAACTTAATATGTTATTTTATATTAATTTTTTCTATTTATTTAATAAATTAATTTTTTTAATAATTTAATATGAAACATTAGAAATTGTATTTAATATTTTATAAATATATTTAATTTGATAAAATTATAATGACAAGGGTGATTAAATATATAAATCGGAAACCAAAACTTGCGATATTATTATGATATTTCTTTTTTTTTTTTTTACAAACAATGAACAATTTAAATAAAACAAATACAATTTTCAATCTCTAAAGTGGAAGGTACACTATAAAGACATAGCCTTCTAGTATAATATTATTCTAATTATCGCAAACTGGGTAAATGACATTTTTACTTTCGAGGTAGGTTGTGTTAAAGAAGACATTTCTGAACAGACAATTTCTTCATCATCAGCTCCATCTTCTTTTGCTTTCTCACATCCATCTACAAAATTTTTGGAATGCATCATTAATGTATTCCACAACGTCCAAAACAGTCATTTTCTATGCTTGCCTTCATGAGCAGATGTCTTTCTTATGGTCACCATTTAAGGCTACTGCCATTTGCACCCATTCTTCTTGAAATTCAATTAATTTTCCTTCTTGGCCCCACCTTGGCCAAGTACTTGGTCAAAGAAGACTTCTAAATTCCTAATCTCACTTGAAATTTTACTATGAAAATCTAATTTTAATTTTTTTTATGCCAGCGGGCCACTCCTATGACAACTAGGTTTTTCCCTTCATTCTGCGCAGGGTTTATTGCGAAGATTCTCGGGACGGTCAGAATTGAATATCTTCCTCACCATAGTGTAGAGTAGAGTGGTTTGTGTGAATGGTCCCCTTAGTGAAAAAATAGGATTGTTAGTGAAGAGTAGAGTAGACAGAGCGCATAGGCATCGGGTGATGATCTGTGTGAATGGTCCTCTTAGTGTTTAAACTTTGAACAAAGCACTAAATTCACATCCCTAACTTCGCAAGTCTTGTTTGGACAATGACGGTTCGCACTCTCTTTCTCTCTCATCCAAATTAAAAGGAATTATGAGAAATTTTGAATATTTTTTAAAATCATTTTTATATAAATTTTTTTTAATGATAAATAAATAATATAAATAAAATAAAATATTGTAATTTAAAAGTAGAATACTTCAAACTTACAATAAAACCTACAATAAAACCTACAATATAATGAAAAATAAAATCCATGTAGATCATAAAATAAATATGTTCATATTTATATAAAATGTACAATATGTTAATATTTTATGTAGGAGGTTAGATATTGAAGTTTAAAACTAAAATATTTTAAATCTTTAATAAAACCTATAATATATTGAAAAATAAAATCTATGTAGGTTGTAAATTAAACTTCAAACTTTATAAATTAAATTACATAGATCCGAGCATTCCATCAAATCGCAAAAAGCAAATTCAAAGATAAATAAACAAATAAATAAGAAAATATATAAACACAAACTCTAAGGCGCGGGCGGTGCGGAAGGCTGCACCATCTCTGTTTGTGCTTCTTGTCCTTGCCCTTGCTGTTGTCCTCGTAGGCTCGTCTTCCAACGCAGATATTTGACATATATCAGCCCGAGCCTGAGGACAACCAGGAATGCACCTACCGATAAGCCTACAGCCAGACCAATGCGGGGATTTGACTCTTAACCCACCTCTGGGAGGGTCAAAAGGATCAAGTCCCTGCAACGGCAGGGGAGGTAGGAGAGAGAGAGGTAGGGGCAGGGGATGAGCGAGCATATGAAAGCTAGCGGGGGGAGGCGGAGCTTCCTCACATCCGCAGAAAATTACAGTAACTGTGATAAGGGTGAAGAAAATTATCCGTATCATCATGGAGGGTGTGCGGGTGAAGAGAGAGAGTGGAGTTTTTGTAGGGGGAGGAGATTGGAGAGAGAGAGAAGTGGAGGAGATTACAGAGAGAGACGGAGAGAGAAGTTTTTGCAGTGGAGGAGATTTGAGAGAGAGATAGAGGGGATAATGGAGTACGTGAGCTGTTTTAAATGAGCTGCCCAATTGGCAGGGTTGTTCACATGGACAGCCCCCTCATGTGTGGTGCGTGATACGTAGATGTTCATGATTGCGTCAGAAATTATATCCCCGTGTGCTTCTTCTTTTTCCTTCTTCTATTTAAAACGACACTAAAACCTACAATAAAACCTACAATAAAACCTACATGAAAACCTACAATATAATGAAAAATAAAATCCATGTAGATCATAAAATAAATATGTTCATATTTATATAATATGTACAATATGTTAATATTTTATGTAGGAGGTTAGATATTGAAGTTTAAAACTAAAATAGTTCAAATCTATAGTAAAACCTATAATATATTGAAAAATAAAATCTATGTAGGTTGTAAATTAAACTTCAAACTTTATAAATTAAATTACATAGATCCGAGCATTCCATCAAATCGCAAAAAGCAAATTCAAAGATAAATAAAAAAATAAATAAGAAAATATATAAACACAAACTCTAAGGCGCGGGCGGTGCGGAAGGCTGCACCATCTCACTTGAAAACTTACAATAAAACCTACAATAAAACCTACATGAAAACCTACAATATAATGAAAAATAAAATCCATGTAGATCATAAAATAAATATGTTCATATTTATATAAAATGTACACTATGTTAATATTTTATGTAGGAGGTTAGATATTGAAGTTTAAAACTAAAATATTTCAAATCTATAATAAAACCTATAATATATTGAAAAATAAAATCTATGTAGGTTGTAAATTAAACTTCAAACTTTATAAATTAAATTACATAGATCCGAGCATTCCATCAAATCGCAAAAAGAAAATTCAAAGATAAATAAAAAAATAAATAAGAAAATATATAAACACAAACTCTAAGGCGCGGGCGGTGCGGAAGGCTGCACCATCTCTGTTTGTGCTTCTTGTCCTTGCCCTTACTGTTGTCCTCGTAGTCTCCTCTTCCAACGCAGATATTCGACATATATCAGCCCGAGCCTGAGGACAATCAGGAATGCACCTACCGATAAGCCTACAGCCAGACCAATGCGGGGCTTTGATATCTTAACCCCACCTCTGGGAGTGTCAAAAGGATCAAGTCCCTGCAACGGCAGGGGAGGTAGGAGAGAGAGAGAGAGGTGGGGGCGGGGGATGAGCGAGAATATGAAAGCTAGAGGGGGGAGGCGGAGCTTCCTCACATCCGCAGAAAATGACAGTAACTATGATAAGGGTGAAGAAAATTATCCGTATCATCATGGAGGGTGTGCGGGTGAAGAGAGAGAGATTTGGTTAGGATGATTAAATATATAGGCTGAAAACCAAAACATATGAGCTTTTGGTTCAAAGATCTTTTATAAAATGCAGATTTGGTATAACGATGTCACATATTTAATCAAACTAAATATTTAATATAGATAATTTAATCTAATAATTTCATATATTATTTTATATTTATTTAATATATTAATTTTTTTAATAATTTAATATGAAACATTAAAATTTGTATTTAGTATTCTATAAACATATTCAACTTGATAAAATAATAATAACAAAGATGACAAAATATATAGATCGGAAATCAGAACTCGTGGGATACAGGGCCAAAGTCTTTTATATGACGTAGATACGGTATAACAACATAAAAATATTTAATCAAATTAAATATTTAATATAAATAAATTAATTGAATAATTGAATATATTAATTTTTATATTTATTTAATAAATTAATTTATAATAATTTAATATAAAACATTAAACATTGAATTTAATATTTTATAAAAATATTTAATTTGATGAAATAATAATGACAAGGGTGATTAAAGATGTAGATTGGAAACCAAAACTTGTAGGTCAAAAGTCTTTTATAAGATGATTAAAAATTGAATTTAGTATTTTATAAAAATATTTAATTTGATAAAATAATAATAACAAAGATGATTAAATATATAGTTTGGAAACCAGAGTTCACAGACTAATGGTTTAAAGGTCTTTTATAAGACATAAATATGGTATAACAATGCCATGTATTTAATCATATTAAATATTTAATATAAATTATTTAATCTAATAACTTAATATGTTATTTTATATTAATTTTTTCTATTTATTTAATAAATTAATTTTTTTAATAATTTAATATGAAACATTAAAAATTGTATTTAATATTTTCTAAATATATTTAATTTGATAAAATTATAATGACAAGGGTGATTAAATATATAAATCGGAAACCAAAACTTGCGATATTATTATGATATTTCTTTTTTTTTTTTTACAAACAATGAACAATTTAAATAAAACAAATACAATTTTCAATCTCTAAAGTGGAAGGTACACTATAAAGACTTACCCTTCTAGTATAATATTATTCTAATTATCGCAAACCGGGTAAATGACATTTTTAGTTTCGAGGTGGGTTGTGTTAAAGAAGACAGTTCTGAACAGACAATTTCTTCATCATCAGCTCCATCTTCTTTTGCTTTCTCACATCCATCTACAAAATTTTTGGAATGCATCATTAATGTATTCCACAGCGTCCAAAACAGTCATTTTCTATGCTTGCCTTCATGAGCAGATGTCTTTCTTATGGTCACCATTTAAGGCTACTGCCATTTGCACTCATTCTTCTTGAAATTCAATTAATTTTCCTTCTTGGCCCCACCTTGGCCAAGTACTTGGTCAAAGAAGACTTCTAAATTCCTAATCTCACTTGAAATTTTACTATGAAAATCTAATTTTAATTTTTTTTATGTCAGTGGGTCACTCCTATGACAACTAGGTTTTTCCCTTCATTCTGCGCAGGGTTTATTGCAATGATTCTCGGGATGGTCAGAATTGAATATCTTCCTCACCACAGTGTAGAGTAGAGTGGTCTGTGTGAATGGTCCCCTTAGTGAAAAAATAGGATTGTTAGTGTAGAGTAGAGTAGACAGAGCGCATAGGCATCGGGTGATGATCTGTGTAAATGGTCCTCTTAGTGTTTAAACTTTGAACAAAGCACTCAATTCACATCCCTAACTTCGCAAGTCTTGTTTGAACAATGACGGTTCGCACTCTCTTTCTCTCTCATCCAAATTAAAAGGAATTATGAGAAATTTTGAATATTTTTTAAAATCATTTTTATATAAATTTTTTTTAATGATAAATAAATAATATAAATAAAATAAAATATTGTAATTTAAAAGTAGAATACTTCAAACTTACAATAAAACCTACAATAAAACCTACAATATAATGAAAAATAAAATCCATGTAGATCATAAAATAAATATGTTCATATTTATATAAAATGTATAATATGTTAATATTTTATGTAGGAGGTTAGATATTGAAGTTTAAAACTAAAATATTTCAAATCTATAATAAAACCTATAATATATTGAAAAATAAAATCTATGTAGGTTGTAAATTAAACTTCAAACTTTATAAATTAAATTACATAGATCCGAGTATTCCATCAAATCGCAAAAAGCAAATTCAAAGATAAATAAAAAAATAAATAAGAAAATATATAAACACAAATTCTAAGGCGCGGGCAGTGCGGAAGGCTGCACCATCTCTGTTTGTGCTTCTTGTCCTTGCCCTTGCTGTTGTCCTCGTAGGCTCCTCTTCCAATGCAGATATTTGACATATATCAGCCCGAGCCTTAGGGCAACCAGGAATGCACCTACCGATAAGCCCACAGCCAGACCAATGCGGGACTTTGACTCTTAACCCACCTCTGGGAGGGTCAAAAGGATCAAGTCCCTGCAACGGCAGGGGAGGTAGGAGAGAGAGAGGTGGGGGCAGGGGATGAGCGAGCATATGAAAGCTAGCGGGGGGAGGCGGAGCTTCCTCACATTCGCAGAAAATTACAGTAACTATGATAAGGGTGAAGAAAATTATCCGTATCATCATGGAGGGTGTGTGGGTGAAGATAGAGAGTGGAGTTTTTGCAGGGGGAGGAGATTGGAGAGAGAGAGAGAGAAGTGGAGGAGATTACAGAGAGAGACAGTGAGAGAAGTTTTTGCAGTGGAGGAGATTTGAGAGAGAGATAGAGGGGATAATGGAGCACGTGAGCTGTTTTAAATGAGCTGCCCAATTGGCAGGGTTGTTCACATGGACAGCCCCCTCATGTGTGGCGCGTGATACGTAGATGTTCATGATCGCGTCAGAAATAATATCCCCGTGTGCTTCTTCTTTTTCCTTCTTCTATTTAAAACGACACTAAAAAATCGAACAAAGGGAGAAAAAGAATTTTTAGAAATATTTTTCTCTTTTAAATAATTGACCCAGAAGGTTAAATGATACTTTTAATATTATTTTTTTGTTTAAAAATGTATTTACAAAATATAATATGAGGCTGTGTGTTTGATTAAGCAATGCGCCGTTAGACACCCTTAAACACTTGGGCTCATATATAATTTGAATTTTAAAAAAACTCTTATATTATATGAGATTAGAATTTGATTTTTATATTAAAAAGTAATTATGTAATGTGTGCTTGAGGGAGGGAGGGAGGGAGGAAGGGAGGGAGAGAGAGAGAGAGAGAGAGAGAGAGAGAGAGAGAGAGAGAGAGAGATTTTGTGTTGGTTTACCAACTTTTTGCCAGTTTTTCTTCCAACCCTGTATTTGTGATTTTAAGGTTTGAATTGTGGAGACAATTCATTGTGTCAAGCAGGTCAACTTTTTCGTCCTGACCACTAATTTTTCATTTTCGCATGTGTCGAACCTTCTCTCTCTCACTGGTTCTGAGTATTGACTTTATTCTCTCTCTCTCTCTCTCTCTCTCCCCTCCCTCTCGCTCTTGCCCTATGGATAGAAAAGTCGTGACCCGGGTTGGGGGCCCCCCCGAAAATGTAACTTTTTGGACCTTCTCATTAATTTTTTTTTATTATTTGGAAAAATGATTCGAATCCTTTCTAATTGAAGTGTGCAATAAATTGAGAATATAAATCACTTTCTCCTCTTTTTGCTTTCTGTATTTTGGTGTTTATATCTGTTTAGGGTTTATTTATGAAATATTAAATATCATTCGTAATATCAATTTGACTAATTTTCCTTCCAATTTTAAAGCTTACCTTTTTGGTCATTCCAGAAGTATAAAATTTACTTTCTTAGTTAATCACCTAAATACATCGATTTATCCATCCCCTTAGCTTCACTCAACTAATTAAAGATTTAAGGGTAAAGAAAACTACTATGAGATATCAAATAATTACAATTTTAATAATAATAGTTTGACAGATGTGTATTCAATTAATATTTTGAGTATAAATTTGAATTTTAATGATTTGAATTTATTCAGCTTTATATATATATATATATATATATTGTGAGAATTATTTTTTATTATTAATGCAAACTCAGAGCCTCTCGTCATTTAAAAATATTATAATTTTAAAACAAATGGTTAAACGCATATACCACAAATTCTCTGTTTCTAAGAAATATCATATAGAATAATAAAATAGAAGACGATGAACTTTCTCGTCATTGATAACACATTCTTCTGGAAGGTATCAGTTTTGGTCGACGCATATTGTGTTGTACTCTCCTACCCTCTGGTACTGGGTTGTTCACATGGACAGCCCCTCACGTGTTGTCATGTCATGGACTCTCACATCACTTGACCTTCATTCCACCACTCTCACAACTTTAGAGAATCATACACGCTGACTTTGGGGGCATCATTGTATACGGCGCGTGATACATAGATCATGAGCGCGTCATAATAATATCCTCGCGTCCTTCTTCTTCTTCCTTCTTCTGTGAACCTCGATATATGCCAAAAAACAAGAAAAGCTTTCATTTTTTTTTGGCGGGCGTATTCTACTTCAGTGGCAAAACTCAATCATTATCGGTGATGCCTATATTTTTATACGCCATGTTCGATGATTTAGACGGATATCATTTAAATAAATTTTAAATTTTAAAATTTAAATATAATAAAAATTAATATTAAAAAAATTTTATATCTTAATATTTTAATTCGGATTTTAATTAAATTTAATATAATTATTAAATATTAATAGTTTATAAATTAATATATAATTATGTTTTGTAATTTAAATCAATTGATTAAGACGTGTTTTTTGAATAAATAATTTTTAATAAAAAATCATCATAATTAATTTCTTTTAGAAAAAAAAAGGAATTGAACGAGTTATATTAGAAAAACGAGGGAGAGAGGACAAATGAGAGCCATTTGGATACTCCAATTTCATTAATGGAAGATACGGAAATGATCGGGCTGTGTTTGCGGAGGTAGCAAGGTGGGACCCACAAATTCATAGAAATCAACATATTTAGGGTAGCGTTGTAGCTTAGTTCATAATCAACAACCAGAAATAGGATCAGAAAAGAAGCGGTAACTGATGAGTTGAATTTTTTTTTTATTTATAATTATTTTTAGCGAAAAAAAACACTAAAATAAGGGAATTTTAATAATATTTGAATATCGTAGTGATAAATCATATCTTGAGAGAGAGAGAGAGAGAGAGAGAGAGAGAGAGTAGGGTCAGGCCATTAGGGTGAGGGTTAGAGTGGTTAGGTCAAACGGTTATTAAATTTTGATTCTACCCCATCCACCATACTTCTTGTTCAGTGGGTGTCTCTTTTTCTCTTTTTTAGAAGCTATTAAATTTTCGGATTTAATGGACAGACGATGTGTTCAAGAACCAAAACCAACACCATTTAAGCATATTTCCATATTTTACTCTTGGCTTTCTTTAATATTACTAAATTTAAATATTAAATTAAAAAAAATATTTGATTTGGTTTAAAACAATATTCGTCACCTCTCTGTTTAGGGTTTATTTTAATTATTATATTAATATTATGATTTTTTAATATTTTTACTTTTATTCAAAAAATAATTTTCATGATAAAATCTTACTAATATTTTAAAAGTTTTTAATACAAGCATAAAATTTTTTAATTAAAAATATTTTCCACCGTAAAATTTTACAAATATTTTAGATATTTTTAATACAATCATAAAATTTTTTAATTAAATTATTATATATTTTGCATAGTATTATAATATGAAACTTCTAATTTTTTTAATCAAAAATATTTTCAAATTTTTTTTATTTGATATTTCTATAATTATAAAATTTATGGTATTATAATATTATATAATATTATAGTATTTTTACTGTGTATCATTTATTTCAAATATTTTTTATATTTTTAGATTAAAAAATTTTATGATTATATTAAAAATATAAAAAATATTTGAAATAAATGATGTTTAGAGAAAATATCTAAAATAATAAAATATGTAATTATTAATTATAGAAGATAACAAAAAAGAAAAAATATAATTAAATAAGCAAATAATTTATTCAAAATAGAAAAACATAAAAATATAAAAATTTTTATATAAATATTAATTAATTTAGTATGTTAAAATATAAAAAAATGAGATAATTAGGATAAATTATCTCATAATTAATTCTTGTTAAAATAAAAAAAATGAGATTTAAATTTTAATGATTTTAATTTACTGTCTTTCTTTATGGTTATATATATTGTGAGAATTATTTTTCAATTTCATTATTTATGCAAACTCAGAGTCTCTCCTCATTTAAAAATATTATAACTTTTAGAACAAATGGTCAAACGCTTATACCACGAATTCTTTGTTCCTAAGAAATAACATATAGAATAATGAAATAAAAGAAGATGAACTTTCTCTTTTAGCGTCATTGATAATACATTCTTCTCGAAGGTATCAGTTTTGGTCAAGGCATATCGTGCTGCACTCTCCATCTCTCTGTTACTGGGTTGTTCACATGGACAGCCCCTCATGTGTTGTCATGTCATGGACTCTCACCTCACTTCACCTTGATTCCACTACTCTCACAACTTTAGAGAATCATACACGCTGACTTTTGGGGCATCATTGTATATGGCTCGTGATACATAGATGTTCATAAGCGCGTCATAAATAATGTCCTCGTGTTCTTCTTCTTCCTTCTTCTTTGAAAAACGAGTGAGAGAGGATAAATGAGAGCCATTTGATACTCCAATTTCATTAATGAAAGATACGGGAGGCATAGGATAAGAAATCAACATATATAGTGTACTATTATAGCTTAGCGAATAATTATTAATCAGTAGAAATTGAACGGTAACTGATGAGTTCAATTTTTAAATTCTTTTAAGAAGATTTTAATAATATTTGAATGCTGTAGTGACAAATCATATCTTGAGAGAGAGAGAGAGAGAGAAAGAGAGAGAGTAGGGTAAGGCCGTCAGGGTGAGGGCTAGGGTGGCCAGGTCAAACGGCTCTTAAATTTTGGTTCTATCGTATCCACCATCCTTCTTGTTCAGTGGGTGTCTCTTTCTCCCTTTTTTTTTAAGCTATTAAATTTTCGGATTCAATAGACAGACGATGTATTCAAAAACCAAAACCAACACCATTTAAGCATATTTCTATGTTTTACCCTTGGCTTTCTTTAAAATTACTAAATTTAAATATTAAATTAAAAAATATATTTGGAGTGTGTGAGTGCGCTGTGTCCTTTTAAGCATAGTGCATATATATGTATTTTGTGTTTATAGATAAGCATAATAGAATTCCTTAGAAAGTGTGAGCCCAGTTTTAGACTTGTCACGCTATAATTAGTACCAGTATTTCCTTAACATAATTAATTGCTAAATTAGACAATTTTTTTTTTCAAAAAACAATTTCAATTTTTGATATGGTTATATCCTTGTGAAGCCTTATAATTGGCTACGGTTAAAAGTTTTATGCGGAAGAATTGCATCTTAAATACCAATGACTATGTTTTAATAACTAGATACTGTTTCAACTAAAATTTTAAATTCGAGTTTGATGGACAGAAAAAACAGATATCGAGAGACTTTTGTGAGTTAAATCAAACCTGGTTAGATCCAACCTGATTATTGGATACCGATAATTTATAAAATAAAAAAAAAATTATGAGTTAAATGCATTATAGTATGCTATTCATTTCTCTCTCCCCTTCTTTTCAAAGTCCAGCAGTAAATAAGTAGAAACCTAATCACCATCGTTTCGGAACATTGGATGTTTGCATCAACTCGCGATCATTCAGTTATGTGCCTGCGGAGTAATGTGTTATTTGGGTGATGAAGCCAATATGAATTCAGTTCAAAACCCTAGAACCAACATGAATGGCAACACAGGAAGGAGAAGATCCCTAAGGCAGATAGATTATTCATTCATACCTACTAAAGTTGAAAAGCAACACCCTTTGACTGCAAAACAAAAACAAGAACAAAATCAGAAACACAAACTAAGAATTTTATAATACTAAATATTTCTAAGAGGGCGAGAAAATATCACTGGACGCAACACACGTTAACTACATCACAGACTCTTCTGCTTAAGGCAAAGACAGTTTAAAACTCAAACCAGAGCCACTGAACTTGTCTTCCATGAGCTTCAATCCACGTTCCACCATTGAAGGAGTAAGACAATTAGCCCAATCACCAACCTTTTATGGAGTATAACATACATACAACATGGATGAATTCACTTCAAATCCAATTTCAAAATATATAGCTATTTATTGGTAAAACAGAAATTTATATTAAAGTGAAGTATAAAATAGGAGAATTAAAGTGAAATATAACATACATACAAAGTAAAATTATAATATATAAAAACTTTTCAACACTAAGATTTTATCTTTTTAAATTATTTTTTATTTTCGAAACGTCACAACATGTTAAATTAATTAATATTTATACAAATTTCTTTATATTTTTTTCTATATTTAATGAATTATTAAATATTTAATGATAAATATAAATTTTATATTATTTGTCTTGTGATTAATAATTATATATTTCACCACTTTAGATTTTTATTATAAAGATGACTATTATATTATTTTTATAAAATAATTAATATTTATATAATTTTTTATATTTTTATTTTTATAATTTTTTTTTTCGATCATTTTGTATCTAAACAGGTGAATGTGATAATTTTTTTTGAAGTAAATAATATTTTAAAAAATTGTAGTGATATGTAAATTTGAATTGTCCATTAAAAAAATAATGATATATCATCCCCCCCCCCCCCCAAAAAAAAATGATGTGCATAATTCTACTATTTTTAGGAGTTCTACATACTTCTTTTAACTTTTGATGCTTTGCTCTACTTCAGTTTTTGCTTTACATTTTGGTATGTCTTCTACTTTCTTTTGTTTTCTTTATTTGGGTTTGCCGAGATTTGTCGTGTTTGAGCATGAATTGTCATTTATAGGGTAGACATAAGAGATAACACTAGCTGCATTTCCCGCTTGTACAACTGGCTTTCCAAGTCACTAAAGATTGTATTCTGCATGTATCTAACATACATTGATTTGTAGAGATTACCTGGCGTCCCGTTATGCTTATTAGAGATGATATTTGTAATGTCATTCGTTCCAGTGATCTTAGCAACAATCACATTGGAGGCAGTATCCCGTCCAACTTGCCCCTTACGATGCAGAATTTGTATGTACCACCTTAAACTTTATATTCAGTGCTGTTTCTAAGTTGTCTATCAATTTGAACTTGTATTTTCTGCGTTCTTTGGCAAAAGATATGATAGTGTTTACCCTTGGCAGTTTTCTTTCAGCTAACCAATTCACTGGACGCATCCCAAGCGCTCTAGGCTCTTTAACTCAGTTAATGGACATGTAAGTTCTCTCTCCTCCATGCTTCCTTATGCATTGCTTTACTTGGTAGACCATCAGTTCTCTAAGGCTCCACTTTTTCTGCTCTTCTGGTCTCTCAATGACAACCTTCTAAGTAGGGAAATACAAGATTCATTTCAATCACTTACGGGTTTAATCAACTCGTATAAACCTCATTCCTGTTTGCTGAATATCCTTCCTTGCTTTCACTTCTGCAGTTTGAGTTGTTGATTTATAGTATGCATTCTCTATTTGTGCAGAGATCTGTCAAGCAACAACTTAAGTGGGGAACTACCTTCATCGCTACAAAGTTTGTCATCTGTGACTACTCTGTAAGAGTCTTACTATACCGTGGCACATTTTAAACTGCTCTCTATATTTTGAAACATCTAACTAGTACAGTTGGCAGCCACTTGCAGAAAAATCAGCTCTCCGGAACCCTTGATGTTTTACAATGTTGATGTCTTTTAGCACCTAGGGCTTTTGACAACACTGCAATCAATTCATGCAGTCCTTCACAACTTCTGGAAATGCATATATGATAATATATTTGACATAGAATGAAAATTTTCATGCATACCAAGAGCCTCTATTAACATCTCGGGCTTCAACTTCTGCACTGTTTCTACGAAATGATTACTTCCTTGATCAGGCAAATCATCTAGGTCAACACTAGTGATCACCGCATAATCCAAACCCCATGAGGCAATGGCCTGGGCCACATTGCTGGGCTCATTTGGGTCTGGTGGAGGAGTTCGTGATGTTTTCAGATTGCAAAATCTGAATATGTACAAAACCAAGCAAGTTCAAAACACAAAGATAAACACATGACAAAGTATGATATCAGTTGTCCAAGATGCTATTACTTGTGCGTGGTGTGCAGTAGAAAGCAGGTGCATTATAACCCGTATGCTCATCAGGCAATATAAGCTGTAGGAAAATGTGCACACGCCTAGCTACACCTTTGGTCAATTCAGAAAACACATAAAGCTCAAGAAGTTCTCATTCAGGCTATGATTTATTAGTATCTTGCTGAAATCCTTGTTTGTGATACCGATATGCATAACATGTAAGTTCTTCTATGAAATGAATTATTGAGAAGAAATATTCTTCCAATCTGACATTTCAAAATCCAAACAAGGGGCATTCGTCTTGCATTCTCCACATCAAAGATTCAAAATGTAACAACAACAAAAACAATAACAAAAGAGAAAATAAGCACAAACAACCTGCTGTGCACATGCACTCCGACATAGCATTCCCAAGAAAATGAAGCACTCATATTGCAAAATTCCATACCCCTTGCAGAAAACCCAACATAATGTATAATCAATAAAACATTATTCACTCAAAATTCAGTCAAAGCATTAATTGATCCTATATGTGCAGCATAATCAATGTGGCATACCAAAACCTTACTCAAAACTCACAATTAAAGCAAGCAAATCCATATATTATGCATAAAATAATTATCAATGTGATCAAGAACTGACCTACACCCAGAGAGAGAGAGAGAGAGAGAGAGAGAGAGAGAGAGAGAGAGATTATGCATAAAATAATTCCATACCCCTTGCAAAAAACCCAACATCATGTATAATCAATAAAACTATATTTACAATTATCACCCAGGATCATGATCGTGGCCGTGGCAGTCCCAGTCTCGCCGCCAGACCAGCACTCCCCCAAATTGGGACACTTGGCCTCTCCGCAAATAGTGTGGAGCTTCAACTCCCTAAGCTTATTCTTGATTTTGGCATCCTTGGATCCACCTGGAATCGTCTCTTTCATCCATTTAGGTTTTGGGAGAGGTTTCTTCTTGGTTCCGACTTCGACAGAGTATTCTTCATTGGACTGGAGGCGGATGAAGTCAGCTAGGGTTGGGTATTCGAAAGAAAGTCGTTGGCGGAGTCCCGCAAGGGTTTTGGGGAATTCGGTGGGGGAGGAGATGAATCGAGTGATGGTGGTGGCGAGGGTGAAGAGGAGAGTGAACGGGAAGGTGTTAGGGTTTGCAGAGAGAGGAGGAAAGAAGATTGGATTTGGGATTGAGATGAGGAAGTAAGGGATTTTGTGAGCGTTGTTAGGCGAGAACGGGATAACTCTCTCTCTCTCGGAAAGAATGGTTGGTTGGGTTGTGGGCAGGAGGATGCTGTAACAACCCGACCCGTCGCTTACTCAATAAGAGACGTTAATGTTTTAAAATGCCCAAGAAATAGAAAACAGAGTTTCACAAAAACAGGGCAACGGAAACAGGTGGTGAGTTGCGCTTTTCAACACGTTATGGATGGACGGCGTTGACGATAAATAGTTACCGCAAAGTGGTTAGAAATGAAGAGAGGGTAGAGAAACTGCATTCAGAGAGACAAGGGGAGAGAGAGAGAGAGAGAAAACAATACAGAGAGATTGATATCTCTTTTTATACTCTTTTATTTTTAATAGTTCTGTTAACCTAACTATTTATATTTAAGTCATCTTAAAATTTACAACTGAATTAACATTTTTAATTGAATTAACATTCTAACTAAATTTTGTTGCAATTGAACTAACGAAACTAATGACTAGTTCCCCAAGGTCTATCTTTGTTTGTTACAGATCTGTTGGGCTTGTTTCCTATAGCTAACTCCTGTCCAGTCCAACGGGAATGGGCAGCACAAACCAACGTGAGCTGCTATACTGAATCACCCACTAGCCATCGAGGACCCAATGGTGAGGCCATCATCTGCAGGGGAATGGGAGAAGCAAAATCTTGGATTTCAGATATGTTTCTTTCTTCTTTTTTGGTACTGGGAGGTAGAAAAGAACACAAAGGAAACGAAAAAGAAAGAAAAAAAACGAAAAGAAGCACCCAAAAGGGAAGAGGAAGATCAAGAAGAGGTGGATTCACCCCTTCTCCTCTCCCTACCTAGACAGTCTTCCCAAATGAAACGCTGAAGCGACCACGGAGGAATCCTCAGCTCTATAAGGCTAGCATCATTTGACTGAGCTAGCTGGACAAGGTGATTGATGCAAACATTAGCTTCCCTGAAGATATGTTTAATGGCCTCAACATTCATAGCCTCCAACAGCTCCAAACACTCTTGAATAATCAACTTAAGGGGGTGATCATCATTTAACTTGTTCGAAAGGAGGCCAACTAACACTGCGGAATCAGACTCTACCTCCAAGTGCGATAAATTCATTCTTCTGGCTAGATAGAGGCCCTCCCTAAGACCCCAGAGCTCCGCTGGCAAACCCTCCGACTGACCAATGCTAGAAGTAAATCTTGCAACCTAGGCCCCATCAAAGTCTCTGATAATGCCTCCTGTAATTGCCTTCCCAGAAGACTTGGAGACTGCACCATCAGTATTAAGCTTGAGGTAGCTTTCTTTAGGACGTTTCCACATGATCTTCCTCTGGACAACACTTTTGTCATTGATAGAGGCTCTCCAAGTTAGAGAAACTTCCCTCGACATGCTCGCAGCAGCATAGGCTAGCTCCTGAGGAGACTTGGATATATTTTGGAAGACTTTAAAGCATCTGCTCTTCCAAAGGCTCCAAGTAGTGCACATAAAGATAGTGTTTGCAAGAATTAATCCCTCATTGTCTTTATGGGTAACGCCTAAGAATAGCCACTCAACAAGATTCTTTCGCCAGAATTCGAGAACTCCTTAAGATTGGGACACACAGCTTCCTAAGTCCTTCGAGCCCTACTACAATCTCTTAAAACATGAAGCACCGATTCCTTTTCCTTTTCACACAGACTATCACAAAAATTCCGCCTACATCTCTCAACATTCGTCAAAAGTTTTTCATGACAAGCTAGCCAGAGGAAGAACTTGATTTTTTTTTTGCACACTTAGCCTTCCAAATCCACATCCAGCCATGATTCTCTTGATTCAGATGAAGAGGTTTCTGATTTTCTTCTAACATCCAGTAAGCCGAAGCAACAGAGAAGGCCCCATCTGTGGTTCCTTTCCACACTGCAGAGTCTTTCATCCATCCCTCCAAGACACCATTATGCCTTTGATTTCTTCTACTTTTTCTCTGGGCAGCAGGAGATTGAGCTCTCCCTTTTTCCAATGCCCATCCTTAGAGATGAAATGCTCCACTTTCTTCTCCGGATCAACTAGATGAAGCCTATCATGGGCACACTCCACTAGGGGACGAGAACCTACCCAGAGATGAGTCCAAAAACTAGTGCTCATCCCATCTCCTATCCGCCACCTCACCCCTCTCTTCAGGCAATCCCTTGTCTTCATAATCCCTCTCCACAGACTAGAGCACCCTACTTTCCTATGACACTCAAAAAACTCCTTATCTTTCAGATATTTTCTTCTCATAACCTCACACCAGAGCGCTCTATCTCCCTTCATGATCTTCCAGCCCAATCTGGCAAGAAAGGCAATGTTATTCTCTCTTGATCTTCTTGCTCGCACACACCTTATTCCATTTGACCAAGTGCATTTTCCTCTCGCCCTCCACATTTCCCTAAAGAAACCCCTTATTGAGCCTGTCCAGTCTATTACAAAGATCCCTCGACAGCCATGCAACTTGCATGGTATAAATAGGGATTGAAGAAGATACTGATTGAATAAGTGTCTTTCTACCAGCTGCGTTTAGAAGCTTAGCTTTCCAAGCACTAAGCTTTTTGCAGACTTTCTCTATTAGCTGTTGGTAAAACGACTTCCCAACTCTCTGATGAATTATCGGGATACCAAGATAAGTACCTAGATTCTCTGTCAGAGGAAACGTACTCGCAGTTGCCAAAGAGCACTTTAAAGTCCAAGGGGCATTTGGAGAGATTTAAAGTTTCAACTTAGCTGTATTTATCCGAAGCCTACTTTCAGTAGAGAACTCCCTTAGGCAGCTGGTAACCGCACTGAGATTAAGATGCTCTGCTTCAACCAACAAAATCAAGTCGTCAGCAAAAAAGAAGTGAGAAATTTTTGGACCTGACTTTGACAAATTAACAGGGTTCCATCTTCCTTTCCTCACTTTTTCTTCTACCATATAATCAAGTCTTTCCATAACCAAGATGAAAAGATAAGGGGAGAGAGGATCACCCTAACGCAACCCTTGCCCTGTCTTGATAACTGGCAACAACCATCCGTTCCACTGCAGAGAGACTTCCTTACAGGAGACAGCATGTAAAATGAGCTTGACTAACGAGAGAGGAATATTTGCATCCATAAGAACCCTACCCAGGTAGCTCCAGTTGATAGTGTCATATACTTTTTGCAAGTCCACTTTAAGAATCATGCTATATTGCTTACTCTTAGAATTGCAAATAGAGTGAATGGCCTCCTGGAGGATTGCTATGTTATCACTACAAAAAAAGAAGAATTTAGCGACGAATTTTAGCAACGAGAAATATTCATCGCAAATTTGCAATAAATTTAGCAACAAAAAATGTTATCGTCGCCAATTAGTCATAATTTTAGCAACAAAAATATTTTCGTCGCAAATTTAGCAACTAAAAACCTTTTTGTTACAAAAATCGTCGCAAATTTTTGACGAAAATTTTTTGAAGCAAAATTCGTGGCAAATTTGCGACTAATAAAAATTTCGTTGCTAAATTTGCAACGAATTTAAAAATTCGTCTATAAATTTAGGACGAAATAAAAATTCGTTCCAAAATTTGCGACGAATAAAAATTTTGTCCCTAAATTTGCGACGAATATAAAATTCGTCTCTACATTTGCGACGAATGAGAAATTCGTCCCTAAATTTGCGACGAAAGAAAAATTCATCCCTAAATTCGGGACGAAAAAAAAATTTGTCCCAAAATATTGTGACGAACTTCTCAATTCGTCCCTAAATTGGGGAAGAAAATGAATTTGTCCCTAAATTGGTGATAAATTTCTAAATTCGCCGTAAAATTAGCGACAGATATTTATATTCGTTGCAACAAATTCGATTATTTGTTGCTAAATTTGTTACAAATTAGTGACAAATATAACATTTGTGGCAAAATTCGTCGCTAAAATTAATTTTTCAGTAATTAGAAACATTTTCTAATATAAAAAATGATTTGAAAACGGTGTTATACACTTAGAGCATATAAAAATCTTAAGATGTTCAAAAAATCTTATATAAAATCTTTCATTCATTATCTATTTATATAAAAGAATGATAATATAGTATAATCTTTTAAATTTGTACATTTATTTTCTATAACTTTACAAATCTTTTAAATTGTTATAAAAGAATATTATTAGTATATTCATTTTCTATTCATTATCTGTTTAATTTTCCATTTCTAGCACTGATAACTCTATTTTATAAATTTGTTTAAATATTCGATTAACTAAATTAAGAGTTAAAGTAGAAATACTTGTTAACTAATAATCAATACATTGAATATTTTTTTATAATTATATCATAGTACGCAAATATTGTTAATAGTTTATCGATTTAGTTTCTATTTTAATGTATTCAAAGAATTATTTATCAGAAACCATAAGTATTGTTTCAAAAATCGTTGTAAATTGTAAAGAAAAAAATTATTTATCGTTAAATTTGCTATAAATTGCTACGAAAACATATATTTATCGGAAATTTAGCGATGAAACCATTCTTTCGTTGTAAATTTTAGCGACAAAAAAAATTTTTCGTCCCCGATTCAGGGACGAAAAAAAAATTCATCCCTGATTCTGGGACGAAAAAAAAATTTTGTCCCTGATTCTAGAACGAAAAAAAATTTCGTCCCTGATGTTGAAAAAAAAATTTGTAATTCAGGGACGAAAAAAATTTTCGTCCCTGATTCTGGGACGAAAAAAAATTTCATCCTTGATTCTGGAACGAAAAAAATTTTCGTCCCTGGATCAGGGATGAAAAAACATTTCGTCCCTGAATCAGGGATGAAAAAAAATTTCGTCCCTGAATCAGGGATGAAAAAATATTTCGTCCCTGAATCATGGACGAATTTTGGGACAAAAACCTTTTTGAAGCAAAATTCAATATATTTCATACTAATACACACACACACACTCTCTCTCACACACACACACACTCTCTCTCTCTCTCTCTCTCTCTCTCTCTCTCTCTCTTCTCTCTCTCTCTCTCGGGTTCATTTTTTAAGAATAGCCGCGAAGGGGTACTGCGAAGGGATGGCGGGTGGGAGGCCGGATCTACGATGGTGTTATGTAATCTCTCTCTCTCTTTCTCTCTCTTGGCCGTAGATGGCAGATCCGGCGGCCAGCCGTTGGATCTGAGTTGCAGAAAGCAGATCGGACTGCCAGCCGCCGGATCTGAGATTTTGAAGGCAGATCCATGTGCAGTAGAGGTACGCGAAGTGGCCGCCTCCCCTGCGCTGCCCACGTGCACGAAGGGGCCGATGGCCCCTTTGCGGCTCCGCCGCGCGAAGGCGTAGCAAGAGCTGCGCAGCCCCGACGAGCGAAGGTGCCGTGCAGCCCCTGCGCGGCCCTGTTGCGCGATTGGGCCGCTGGCCCCTTTGCGCCTCCGCCGAGCGAAGGGCTAGCAGGGGCTGCACGGCCTAGACACGGGAAGGTGCCGCGCAGCCCCTGCACGGCCCTGCTGCGCGAAGGGGCCGCTGGCCCCTGCGCAGCCCATCGTGGCCCATTGGCCTAGGACATTGATGGACCCGGCTCGGCCAACAAAAATTTAATTTAATTGATTTTTTTTTTAATTTTTTGAGAAATGTTATTTAAAAAAATATTTTTATAATATTGTTTTTATAATATTGTTTTAATAATATATTAGTTATTTATAAATATTTTTTATGTATTTGGTTTTGCGATTCTTGAATATTTGAATTGGAAGTTGCTACTGGTGTTAATATCGGAATCTATCGGTGAGTTATTAATTGGTGGTGAAAAATATTTTAATATGTACTGTAATGATGTTAAAATGCAATTTATAGTAAATTTTATGTGATAATTGATTATGAGAAATATTATGTTAACAATAATTAGCAGTTTATAGTAAATCTTAGATCGATTTGTTAAATAATCAATATTGTTAAATGTTTAATATTTGATAATTTATTTAATTCTATGATAATATTTAATGTTATTGTAATAATTTAGTTAATTTGTTTGATATTAATTAAGTTTATAATATTATTTATTATTATATTTAATTTTTGTGAAATTAAGCTTTGTATTAATGATGATTTGAGTTTTGTACAATTAACGTTATTATTTATTATTATATGAACTTAATTGGATTTAATGATGATATTAGTATTGATGATTTAGTAGTTTTTTTTTGTAGTTTTTATTAATATTTAAAAAATTTTAAATTTGGAGATAGGGAAAATGCAGAACGAAAGAAGTTGGATATATAAGAAGAATTTATCTGATTGTCGGGGTTTAACTGATGAATTTATTTTTGGATTAGAACAATTTTTAGATTTTGCTTGTACTCAAGTTGATTTTATGGATGAGAATAAGTTAAAGTGTTCGTGTAGAAGGTATCAGAATGGTAAATTTTTGCAGTGTGATAAAGTTATGGAATATCTTTGTAGAGTTGGTTTTACCCCGAATTACTATAATTGGATATGTCATGGTGAACCATTCATTTCTGATGAGGAGTTTGGACGAAATAGACAATTCTCAGTTAGTGGGAATCAGAGTTATTATGAACAATTGAATCCGTATCAGAGGATGGTAATTGATGCAGTGGGTCTGAATTTTGTTCCCGATCCCAGCGCTGCAAGTTCTAGCTTTCAACCAACATTTGAACATGGGTATACTAGTTATGCATCACCATTGGAGGAGGTAGAAGTAGTAGGTGTTGATGAAAATGTATCAAATGAATCATCTCTCCAATTTCAGGAAGTCTTAAGAGCTGCAGATGAACCTTTGTGGGCTGGTTGTGACAGCCACACTAAACTATCTCTAACCGCAAGATTGTTGAATGTCAAGGTAGAGCATAATGTGTCTGAGAATTGTTTTAATGATTTTGTTCAAGTTATTGGAGAAGTATTGCCGCGTGATCATATTATGTCCAATGATTTCTATAGTATGAAAAAGCTTGTGAAAGAATTAGGTCTTCCAGTGCAGAGAATAGATGTTTGCAGAGATGATTGTATGCTATTTTGGGGAGATGATAAAAATATAGATTTTTTGTAAATTCTGTAATCAAAGTAGATACAATAGTACTCGGAGGTCGGGTCGTAATCAACAGCGTAAATCATACAGACAAATGTTTTATTTGCCTTTAACTCCTAGGTTACAAAGACTTTATACATCTAAGACCACTGTTAAACACATGACCTGGCATGCAAATCATGAAACAGAAGAGGGGTTAATGTGTCATCCTTCAGATGCAGAAGCGTGAAAATATTTTGATAAAACATATCCTGAGTTCACGAGAGAGACTCGAAATTTAGATTAGGTCTCTGTGCTGATGGGTTTGCTCCATTTGGCAAATCAGGAAGAACTTATTCATGTTGGCCAGTTATCTTAACTCCGTATAATCTTCCACCCGGTATGTGTATGATGAC
Organism: Dillenia suffruticosa; assembly: GCA_033439265.1. Lineage (NCBI taxonomy): Eukaryota > Viridiplantae > Streptophyta > Magnoliopsida > Dilleniales > Dilleniaceae > Dillenia > Dillenia suffruticosa. The sequence continues at coordinate 7,113,125 of JAVTVX010000030.1, forward strand.
ACCGTATATGTTTTTAACATTGGTCGTGCCTGACCCGCAAAATCCAAAGAAATTATTAGATGTTTACATGCAACCATTGATTGCGGAGTTGAAACAACTATGGGATGAAAATATTTCTACATATGATGTTCATACTAATCAGATGTTTGTAATGAAGGCTGCTCTTCTTTGGACAATTAATGACTTTCCAGCGTATGGTATGTTATCGGGATGGAGTACCGCTGGGATTTTAGGATGTCCAATTTGTTTGGAGAGACAAAGTCATTCAGATTGAAATATGGGAAGAAAGCGAGTTATTTTGATTGTTATAGACAATTTTTACCGTTAACTCATAAATTCAGAAGAAATAAAGAAGAATTCACTAAGAATGGAATTGAAAGAACACCTCCTCCACTGAGATTAACCGGTGAACAAATTTGACATAGAGTCCTTAACTTTCCATCTGTTATTGAAGAGCCACATGGTACAACATATGACTATGGACATTCGCATAAATGGACTAAACGAAGTTTATTTTGGGATTTACCGTATTGGAAGACTCATTTGGTTCATCATAATCTCGATATAATGCATATCGAGAAAAATGTCTTTGATAATCTGATAAATATAGTGATGGATATCACTGGAAAAACGAAAGATAACTTGAATGTAAGAAAAGATATACGACTCCTTTGTAAACGACCCACTCTTGATGTCAATGAAAGTAGTATGGGACCAAAACGGAATGCAGTTTATATATTGAATAAGGATCAGAGACGGATTGTTTGTGAATGGTTGAAATCATTGAGGTTTCCTGATAGTTATGTCTCAAATCTTGGAAGATGTGTCGATTTAAAGGAATGTAAGTTAATTGGTTTGAAAAGTCATGATTGTCATATATTTATGGAAAGACTAATTCCTATTGCTTTTAAGGAACTCTTGCAGAATTTTGTTTGGGGTGCCATTACGGAGCTAAGTATTTTTCTTCATGATATTTGCTCGACAGTGTTGAGACATTCATACATGGAGATGTTAAAGAGAGAGATTCCAATCATTTTGTGTAATTTAGAAAGGATATTTCCACCGTCATTTTTTGATTCCATAGAACATCTTTTGGTTCACTTGCCATATGAGGCGAAAGTTGGAGGTTCTGTCCAATTTAGATGGATGTATCCATTTGAAAGGTGAGTTTTTCATCTTTTGTACTTCGTTATGAAGACATATAAATTTTGTAATTTCATTACATATAATTTTCTAAAACATTTTGTTTTATTACAATTAGATTCCTATATCATTTGAAGAAGAAAGTTAAAAATAAGGCACGTGTTGAAATCTCTATTGTCAATGCATATATTGTGGAGGAAGTAACAACGTTTGTATTATATTATTTTGACCCTCACGTTCAGTGCAAGAGGTGGAGAGCGGGAAGAAATGATGAGAGTCTTATTGATCCCAATTTGAAATCATTCTCAATTTTTAACTATCTTGGTCGACCAAATGGATCATGTAAGCGTAGATATTTAACTGATCAAGAATGACGGGCAGCCCACACATATATTTTACTGAATTGTTCAGAAGTAACGCCATATTTCGAGTAAGTGTATATTTTCTATTTTATGTATTTCTTATGTCGTATATTATTTGTATTAAAATTTATTTCCTTTGATGGTAGAATTTTCCAAAACGTATATTCTCAACTTTCGAGACATGAGTTTGATCGTTTCTGCGATGAAGAATTTGCACCATCGTTCAAAAAATATGTAAGTAGACTATAAATTATTTAAATATTTATGTTAAAACATATTAACATATTTATTTAACTTTAGATCCATGATAATCAAGTTCAAGTTCAGCAAGAATTGTTAATCCATCTGTCATGGGGTCCAAAATCAATGGTACGAACTTGGCTATCATATTTTATAAACGGGTATAATTTTCATACTGAAGAATATGAAATGGGGAAAACGACAATGAATAGTGGGGTTTGTGTTCAGTCATCCAATGATGGTGGAGGTCAAAATGATTTTTATGATTTGTTGGATGAAATCGTTGAGATAGAGTACCCTGGTCCAGCATTACGGGTTGTTTTATTTATGTGTCGCTGGTTTGATCCTGTCAAAGGGATGAAAGTGCATCCACAGTTTAATTTGATTAAAATAAATAATAAGAAATTGTATAAAAGATATGAACCATTTGTGTTGGCACAACAAACGATTCAAGTATTTTATGCTTTATATCCTAGTTTGAAACATGACAAAATTGATTGGTGGGCTATTTTTAAAACGAAAGCACGGAAAAAAATTGAAGAACATTGGGACGAGACAACATATCAACAAGAGGAAGTTGTCAATATAGTTCAGACCGAGAAATATAATATTCCAACGTTACGAGATCCTAGCGGAGTAGCGATAGATGTGGATGCAAATGAAATTCATGAAGAAGACGATAAAAAATCTAATTTTGAGACAAATGATGAGGATGAGAATGAGGATTCTGATGAGGATGAGGAAGAGGATGATGAAAATGATGTTGAAGAGTTTAATTTTGAGACACAGGATGACGATGAGGATGACAATGACGATTTTGATTTTTGATGACGGGTAAGTTTTGTTCTCTTCATATAATAAAAATCAGATATTTATCTTGATATATGATAATATATTTTTTTTAATTGGGTAAGTTAGTCGACACATATAATTTGTAAATTTTTTTACTCAATTTCTTGTTTATTTATTGTCTCATTCTTAAATTTATATATTGGATTTGTTAATATACTATCTTTTTTTTTCTATAGGTCATTAGAGAAAATTTCTTCACATATTGGTACCTTGTTTCCTCGGAACTAATTTATCAAATTAAATATGGTAAGTTTATTCATGTTATTCATTATGCATATGATGAATATGCAATTTTTTTTTTGTTTAAAATATATTATGGTTGACAGTTTTGACGTGGCGGCCATAGACGAAATTCTGATGGAAATTCACGCTGTTCACCATCGCAGTCCGCTTCGGCACCTTCACAATCACATTCCCTTGCCGGCAATGTACCTTCGCCTCCCCCTTCTGTTGCAGGCCCTTCGCATTCTCAACACATCGCTAGCAATGTACCTTCTGTAGTCCCTTCGGTGGAACAGTTGTATACAGATAGAGAAGACAATCGAGAGTTAATAGTCCCTTATGAAGATTCGTAAGTACTAAATTTTAAAATTATAGATGTATTATTTCTTTTATTTATAAAATAATTTCTTCTTTTAACTATCATATTTATTTAACATTGTTTGTTTGAAACTTTACGATAGATTTACAAATTCTGTACATGTTATTCACGAGCTAAATAGAATAGTGAATAATCATTGGGGAGGGGTTTCGATGTCTTTCACAAGCACTCCGGATGAAACAAAAGAACTATGGTGGAACGAATTCAAGGTAAGTTATCCCAATCAGTTTATATATGAAATTAAGTTAATAGATTTATAAGTTATTGGTTTCTTTCCATTGCAGCGAGTTTTCACTTGGGACGAGACTGAAGAGTTGGAAGTAAGAAGGATTTTCAAGAAAAAATGTGGCGATCACATTCGACACGTTCTAAATCATGCAAAGAGACATGTAAAAAAGCCCAACTGCATCACCGAGCAAAATTGGGGCAGAATTCTGAATTTTTGGGAATCGGAGGAGAGCAAACGAAGGAGTGAACTGAATAAAAAAAAAATCGAGCTTATAATTCAGGGGATTCGTCTGCGACGTATGCGGGAGACTCGATCACTATCGGTGAATATAGAAATAGATTGGTAATTTTATACAAACACTAATTTTTTTTTCTAATTTAAATTATTTCATTATTTTTAATAGTGTTTTTTTATTTTAGGCCAAGGAAATGGGGACCGAGCCTTTATTCATAGATACTTTCATGCGCACATTTCAGAAAAAAGACAAGACTTGGAGCGGGGAGAGAGTTAAAGCAATTAAGGTTTGTAATTTCAAATTTTCCAATTATTTTATGAACATTTTCAATGTTAATTTGAACATTTTATGTTGAACATACCATAACAATGTAAGAAGATGAATTCTTTATGTTAGTCTCTCCCAATTTTATTTTTATTACTGACTTGATTCTTTGATTTCTAATGAATTATTTGTTAGAGATTCTCTTTTATTTTTTTTCCTAAAATTTCAACTTATTCAATGTTAATATGAATATTCATAATTTAGATCGTATATGGTCTCATGATTTATGTTACAAAATTTTTTATTTTCCTTCATATATATATATATATAATCAAGATTATGTGTTTGTATTATAATGTTATTGTAAATTTATTTTAATTTTTCTCATGACAATGTAGGAGAAATATGATGAGTTAGCATGTAGAAGTTCGAGTGCTAGAGATGATGCTGGCGGATCTGAGCCATCTGTTGATAACATGAATACATGGCTCGAGGTGACTGGTGGACGAAAAGGGGGTAGAGTAGTTGGGCTAGGTTCTTTGAGCAGAACATACAAAATCGCCGGTTGATCTTCTTCCAGCCCACCAGCAGTTAGAGTACAAACAAATCAATTGAATGAAGAGGTAAGCCATTTGAAGGACTTGCTACTGCAAAGAGATCAGACATTTAGTAAACTTCAAGCAAAACACACGCAAGAATTGCACGACGTCCACACGCAGCAAATGTTAATCATGCAGCATCTTCAGTTAGTTTCCACTCCGAATCAGATTCCCCCTTCTATTTCTCCTCCTGATAATGCTTGCGATGGTGATGAGGGTGATGATTTCTTTGATGATGATGATGATGATGATGATGATGATGGTGATGGTAGAGGTCATAATTGTTATTTTACTGTTACATTGATTTTTTTTTTTTTTTATGTATGGTTATTGATATTTTAATATTTAGTTTTGATGTTGCTTTTTTGTTTGATATTATAATTATGATTTCTTGTTAAATTTTTAATTTATTGATCTTATTGAATAGGTAGTTATAATTATGAGTATAGATTGCTTAAATTTGATATTAAAAACGATTTTGATGATTAATTGTTGATGAGGTTCGGTGAGTAGGAAAATTTGTCAAAATATGTTAATAAAATTTATATACGTTGCAAAATATATATTCGTCACAAAATTTGTCCTTGAAAACTATGTTGATTGTATTGTAAATTTTGATTTGCGACGAATTTTGCAACGAAAAAAATTCGTCGCATATTTGCAACAAATTATTTTTCGTTGGTGATTTGCGACAAAAATCTTATTCGTTGCAAAATTAGCAACAAATATTGTTTCGTCGCAAATTTTGCGACGAAATAACATTCGTCGCGAAATTTGCAACGACAGTTGTTTCGTTGCAACTTTTGTGACGAATATTTTTTCATCGCAAAATTTGCGACGAATTTTGCGATGCCACTCCTTTCGTCGCAAATTTTGCAATAAATTGTTTTTCGTTGGAAATTTTGTGACGAAAAATTTATTCATTGTAAATTTTGGGAAGAAAAATTTATTCGTCACTAAGTTTGCGACGAAAATGGTTTCGTTGCAGAATTTGCGACGAATATTGTATTTGTGGCAGATTTGTGATGAATAAGTCTTTCGTCGTAAAATTCATTGCAAATTTGCGACGAATTTAGCAACATATAAATATTTGTTGGAAATTTTTACGACGAATAATTAATTTTTCGTCCCAAAATTTTGCAACAATTTATTAGCAATGAAAAAATATTTGTTACAAAATTCGTCGCAAATTTGTTTTGCGACGAATTTTTCTTACAATTTTGTCGTAAATTTTGTTGTAAATTTTGTCTTTTTTTGTAGTGTATCCACAGTGCTTCTTCCTGGAAGGAAGTTGTTCTGATGAGGGCCAATGAACTTCTGTACCAAGGGTCTGAGCCGCAGCACCAGAACTTTGGACAAGATCTTAAAGGAAGTATTTAGGAGGCTTATAGGTTTGAAGTCTCCTATAGTTTCTGGTCTCTCTTGCTTAGGGATAAGAACCATGATAGCCTTGGCACAATCAAGATGAAAATAGCCGTCTCTAAGGGCCTCATTGACAAATTTGCAAATGGAGTTCTTTACAGCATGCCAATGTCTCTGCAGAAACACCGGTTGCAAACCATCTGGCCCCGGGGCTTTAAGGCCCTTCATGGAGAAGACTGCAATTTTTATCACCGCTTCATTTGCCTCAGTTAGATTATCACGATCCTCATTTCTAATGTGGATAATCCATCTATGGCACTAGGAGTATCAACCTGGGAACTAGAATACAGATTGGAGAAGAAGTTTAAGGCGTATTCTTTAAGCCTACTTTGGTCGTAACACCAATCTCCTTCAATCTTCAGAGCCATAATTCCATTTGAGTGCCTCATAATCTTTGTTAAGGCATGGAAGAATTTGTGTTTCTGTCTCCATTCTTCAACCAATCCAACTTGGACTTCTGCATCCAGAAAGTCTCCTCTTGACTCAAAATTTTAGAGTATTCTTGCTGGAGCTTTGAATCCAGTCTCTACAGATAAGTAGAAGTCTCATAGTTGCGAGAACATTGGATGCCTTTGGTCCTAAATTCAATATTACGCTTCCTCCTGAAGATGTTGCCAAATACCAACCAGTTCCGAGTCTTTAATTCCTCTATAGTACAGTTAATCTTCTACAACAGAGGGTCTTCATTCTCCTGCCAAGCTTTAACAAAAACTTTAGAGAAGTTGGGATGCTCCAACCAAGCCGCCTCACATCTAAAAGCCTTGGAATCTTTCCTCGGAGAAGAAGACATACATGTGTTAAGCATAATGGGGCAGTGGTCTCCATGGATACGAGGCATATTAATCGGTTTCATCTCCAGGAATTTGAAATTGGCTTGGAGGTTGCAGAGCACTCTATCCAACTTTTGTTGTAAGACTACTTTGTCTCCTCGCTTCCTTACCCAGGTAAATTTAGCTCCCGTAGCCTGCAATTCCATGAGACTGCATCTATTCTACGCCTCTCTGAACTTCTAACTCCTATTCCACGACCTTTTCTGATTGTTGGTGGGGTCCTCAATTTTGCCTATGTCATTGAAGTCGCCCATAACGAACTAGGGATTATCCATATCATGAGCTAGATTCCCCATCTCCTCCCCAAACCTACTCTTAAAATTAGAGTTGGGCTGGACATAGGAGAAAGTAATGAAACATTATCTAAACCACGAACTCCCCAAACCTCCTCTGAACCCCGTAGCTGGGACCACGAACTCTTTATCTAAACCACACTTGGAAATAAAATTAGGCATATTGTCCCTTTCCATCCGAGTCTCCACCAAACAGAGCATATCCGGCTTATGATTCTTGATCATTTCTCTGCACACTCTACGAAATATGCCATTCTCAGCTCCTCTACAATTCCAAACAATAATTTTGTGAGACATTAAATAATAAAAAATGATGAGAGGGAGGGGGATGAACTCAGCACAGCTCCACTTCCATTCCTTCTTCACTTAGGCTCCTTTCGCTTGTTGTTTCTACATCCCCTCATGCTCCATAGAGTACTTCTTAGAGTGTGTCTCAGCCTCGCAACTGCTCCAACACATCAGTGCCGTTGCATTTGAAAGTTGGGCTGCCCTATTACTCCTTGGTCCCAGATCCATCTCATCTCCCGAATCTTGATATTGGGATAACTTGTTCAGTTGGGCTTTAGAGAAGCCCACTACAGAGCTCTAAAGCCTAGAACTTCATTCTTGGACTCTGAAATATAATCGCACTCATTTTCTTGACGGTCCATCCGAAGCCCCTTTGTGAATATCGACGGCCCTGGGCCTATCTCATTACCAGCCCAATTTCTGTAGTCCACCCATTTCTCCACTAAGATATCCTTATCCTTTCCTCCTTTAAATAAATTGCCTTCCTTTCGCACCACATCTGAGAGTTCAGTCCTGACAGTCTGGGGTTGAGCTCATTTCAAGGGTCTAGGGTTTTTCCTCTGAAAATCTTTCCTCTTTCTCTCATCAAAGCGAACTCTCTCTCTTTCTTGACTCTGCTCCGCCACTTTCCTCACCTCTCCAAATTGTTTCCCTTGATTAGACGTGTCGTACTCCTGCTCTAGCTCTTCAGTCCCATCTCCCGATATTTCGTTGACTTTCCTTAAACTCGCAAATCTATTCTGCTGAGTTTCTCCTTTCATTTCCTTATTTCAAAGATTTCCCAATTTGGGAATTCTTTGTCTCCTTTACACAATCATCTAGGGACCAAGGCCTCCCTCTGTCTCCACCGGTGCCGGAGGACAATGATTTTCGACGTTCCAGTCCGAAGGTTTTCTTCTGTGTATGAATTACTATGGGTTTTCGAGCGATCCATACATTGTTTGCTATTGTGGCCTACTTTACCACAGGCGAAACAAAATTGTGTGCAGACCCTCATACTCGATTTTCTGTACCCTCTTCCTGATCTTGACACTCGGGATTACAGCGCTTTCCAAATCTATTTCAACACATAGCCTGGCGTATTTGCCTCTCAACGTATGCGTAGTGTTCAGATCCACCTTGATGGGCCTTCTGATAACTTTTCCAATTTCGAACAAAATCTCCTCATTGAAGAGCTCAATCGGTAAGTGAGGAAGTCTCACCCATATAGCTGTGGATTTAATTTTATCTGTCTCAGGTGAAAACCAAGGCTTCCACTTCCTAATAGTTAGGTAGTGGTCATGAATAAACCACGGTCCCTCAGTTAGGACATGGAGATAGTCCTGTTTCGTAGAGAATTTAACCAGATAATACTCCTCTCCCAAATTTAATAGATTTAGCATTCCCTCTAATCTTCACATACTCATTACTTTATTTAACATTAACTGGTATCCGATCTGTTTCCCTAGTAACTTGATGATTAGGGAATGCTTCCATGGCCTCCAGAGTTTCCTAAGTTCTTCATCGGTTACCTTTATTAATGGAATTCCTTGCATTTGAACCGAATCTTCTTCACCCAATTCCTCCTCATCCATATCCTCTAAATCCGACTTCATCGTTTTATCGTGGTCCCTACTGTCCTCAGCTGTGCATTCCATTCCTAACAGCATCTCTTTAAATGATAGTTTTGGCTTGCTCTCATTCTGGATAACGCTGGCATTTGCTTTAATTTTCTTATTACTACAATGGAGGTGATCTTCCTCCTTTGTAGACAAGGTCTTGTTGGTCTCTTCATCTGTTGTGATGATTTTCAAGCACTCTGTATCCATGAGAGCTTTAACGTGACGCCTCCTTCATCCATCTCTCTCTCTTTTGGATGTGTTTCGGCCTAGAAATAAATAAGCTTGTATTTTCAAACACTTGTTCAAAGTGTTCCTTTTGGGATATCACGTTAAACTTTTATGAATACATATATTTTTATAATTTTTATAACTCTGTATAACCGAAATAAATAAATAAATAAATGTGATTCTATTGATGGTGAAAAATCATAACTTATGATAAATTTTTTATTCCATAATAAATATTATCATAAATTAAGATTTTTTTATCACTTATATTATTTTATTTATCATGAATAGGCTATATTTATCATAAATCAACAAATTTATTATATATTGACATTTTTTTTAATCTATAATAAGCTTTACTTCGTATCGTCAAGAAAAAGCAACAATACCGTAAAATTCATCCATTTGTTGTTTTTGCAAAATAAAACTAACTCTTTCCAGGAGATAACTTGCGTATGACACATCAAATTTCTTAGTTAGCAAATCTTCTTTAGGCACAAAGGGCTTTATGAGTGAGAGGAGAGCTACCCGTTATTGCTCGATCATTATTGGATCAAAGAAGAAGAAATCTACCAGTTCCATAATTAAAGATGTGTTTGCCAAGGTTTGATTGTGCTCTAATTGGAGCAGAACTTTATTAAGGGGATTGAAGTTTTTTCCAAACTTGTGACTTGAATTGAGCTCCTCGGTAAAGCATTTCTTGGATTGGGTCATCCATTGGATTGGGCTTTAATCTGAAGTCTGGCCCACACCTTAATGGGTCTTTATCCTCCAAAATAACTTCAACTCAGTCCAAACAAAGCACATCGATGTTGAAATTGCAAGCGGACCAAACTCTCATGTGTGTGTAACAGTAATATTGTTATACTCTCTTGATTATAGTTTTTGAGTTTGAGTTATAATAATAAAGAAATATAATTTAAGAAAGTCAATCTCTTAACAAGGTTTCACAATATTTAAATTGAATTAGTCAGATAAAATCTAGATACCTATCGATGATAAGTGACGCTTAGATTTCATCCAAAAAAAACAAAAGGTGCCGCTTAGAGCGAGTACCGCAGCAAAATAAAGTATGTTTTTTTTTTTTTTATGCAAACGTTATATAAAGTATGAATATATCGTATGTTGGGTAACCTCTTCAAAATGTCATTCTTTTGGGTGATCCTTTCAAGTATAATTTTTTGATTCTCTTATTACTTGGAAAACCCAAAAGTTGGTACGGTACTCAAACGTCTTTGTCTCCTTTCTTCTTTTCCTTTCATCAGAAACCTCCTAGGATACCAAGGACAGAGACGAAAATATGAACCATTTTAGGTCAAATAAAGTGAACATAGCGTGCTAAGTCAATCAAGCTTAAAAGATACTCGTAGGAGATGCTTTTGGATGACCCTTATGGAATTTATTATTATTATTATTATTATTATTATTATTATTATTATTATTATTATTATTATTAGAAAGGACAAGAGCCCTAGGTCAGCTAAAAGGCATGTGCATGCACAAATATTATTAGTTACATATGTTGCACTTTCAAACCATATGAAGATTATCTTGAGTTTAATTTTTTTTTTTTTTACCAATCTTTTCGACCTTGGCTCTTGAGAAACAAGTTAGAAAGATTGAGAACCAGAACCCTTGATTCATTTACTTTGAGATAATCAATTCAGAGTAATTCTTTTGTAGGTACCCATTTTTGAAGAATAAATACCAATTAAGTAGCATTTAACAAAATCTAAAAAATGATGCAAAAGGTCTTAAAATACCTCTAAAATTCATTAAAATATTATCTATTTTCTAAAGTCATAACCCTTTCACCCTTCTGTTAGACCCCTCATTTTCACTCTTTTAAGTATTTCCTTGAACAAAACCTCTTCTCTTGATTCCAAAAAGACTCACCAAACTCCAAAACCCTCTTTTGCAATATTTATTTATTTGGTTACATAGTGATTTAAACTATGAATTTTAGGGTTAGAGAAGAAGAATTGTGATTATTAGATTATTCCCTTAGAGATCTCTTTTACTATATTTTGAAACATAGACAGAAATGGACCAGCAGTTGGTCCAGGTTTTTTTTAACAAAATTGGATTTAAAAACAACCGGTCAAAATCCGAGTTGGACCGGGAACCGGCCAACCCTTTTTTTCCCTTCTGTTGCTATCTCACTCTCGCCTGAAGCCTACACATATTCTGGAAGTATCTTTTGAATGGCCAACAAACATCCCATATGTTTTTGATATATTTAAATCTATTATTTGAATTAAATTTTGATATATTTGAATGATATTTCGTATTAAATAATATGTTATGTTTACATAAATGAATTATATCTTATTGATATTATATATTTTGAACATGACTTATTAAATATTTGTAATTAAATATACAGATTTTTTAAATTATTAATATATTATAATTTAAATTTATTTATAACATTACGATACATCATCCGGTTTCTTCGTTTGATCTGACCAATCTGATCGATCTGATCCATCCATTGACCTCTTGGCGCGACCAGTTCATACTCTGGTTCAAGTTTTCAGAACTCTACCCCACCCAGCCTAAGTATAAGGCTATGCTTCTTGTCCTGTTAAAAGGGATTAGCAAGTTGCTAACCCACACGATCTTAAGAGCAGTTAGAAATTTACAGTGCTGACTAGGATAGTTTCAAGGTTTCTAACCAACATGGAAATATAGTCATGACGTAAGCTATAACTTTCGAAGAAACCTATCATGAAGCCGAGGAATTATATTCTCCCACCAGGCATTTTTAGTTCTATTGTGCTGAGATTCTTTTAGGAGTTTCATGGTAGATAATTTGAGAGAGAGAGAGAGAGAGAGAGAGAGAGAGGCATACAGTGAAGACAAGTTGAATTTGGTGAGGAGAGATGCTAATGATTAAGAAAAAGGCAGCTTTGTGGCCGAAGATGAACTGGAAAGGTTTGCTTTGATCTTTATGAACATGGAGGGCATTGGAAAACAGGACTCTTAATCCAAAGTGCTGTTATTAGGCCCCTTTAAGATGTAACAAAAAATAAAAAGAAATCAGAAGCACAAACAGCCCGAGGGTCTCCCAAACAAAAAGGTTTAGTAATTTAGGAAAAGTGTTAGAGAGTATTAATGTTTCTTGTCCATAGAGAAATTGTCCTTTGGAATATCATGTTAGAAATGATTAAACTTGAAGACATGGCTCGTCACTGCACGATCCAGCATACACTAGCACGATCCGCCCATCAAATACTGCATTACTCCTTTTTGCCAAATATATGGGGACTCTTAATCACAACTCTTATCTCCTTTCCTTTCCGTAGATAACTGTTTGTTTGTTTATTTATTTTTCTAAATCTCATTCGAGAAGAACAATTGAATCCCGGAAAGAGCTTTATTCTCAATATCTTACTTTTGCTCAATATTCAAAATATTGGGTGGGCATCTTCTCTGTTTTTATTAGTGCCTTTTGCAATATATCATGTGTGATGAAGAAATAATGATAATCATAATAAATAAATAAATAAATAAAATTTTTATTTGTCATTAAAGAGTCTTAGTCATAGTAGTTGGAAAAGTAATAATAAATCATTTAAGAATAGTTGAGGATTCAAAGAGTTTTACTAGTTGGAATAGAACTCAGTCACAATGTCATTTAGGACTTTAAATTAAGAGTAAGAATTATCCAAGAGTCCATTCATAGAAATATTCTATTTAACTTTATCAAAAGTTCAAGAATTTAAAAAATAGTTCTAGTGAAGTGATATTTCAAAATATTTGTTTTATTAGAGTAGAAGTCTTATTGATCAGACTTTTCTTTCAATGAGGTGAACTCCTCTCACAACATTTTCATTCCCTACTCTTCCACCCCTCCCCATCCATTTTCCCTTGGTTGCCAATATCTCAAAACCTATAAATCAAGTTGCATTAGCTTGGGTAGGAGTGAAGGCTTGCTGTGGCTTATCTCACAATTCAAGAGCAACAAGAAATGTTTGACTGTGAAAGAGATGATTTATTACTGAATATTGCCCATGAAATTCAAAGTATCTCGGCCACAATAATCAATCAAGAAAATAAACGCCATGTAAATGATGTACCTGTTTTTTTTTTTTTTTTGGAAATTACTGATTGGTGCAGCTTTGGGAGATTGTTTCAATTATTACAGGATGACTTAAGACAGAAAATGTGTGGATTTCAACAATGAAACTGAAAGGGCAAACAAGAATGTAGTGAAGCAACATTGAAGAGCGTATAAAAAGACTAGGCCAGCCTCCTATTATCGATTGGGAGGAAATGAAATTGAAGTTGCAATAGAAATATGTTGCTTTTGATTTTGAAGAATCCTTGTATCAAGAATTACTAACCTTGTGGCGATGATCTATGATAGTCGACAATTATACAGAAAGTTCAACAATCTAGTTGTTCGTTGTTTGATGATGGAGATCATAAACTTATTGTATGCTACAAGTCTGGGCTGCATTCACAGATTAAGCAAGAAATGATTGCAGCCTGCCTCTTCAGTACCGATGAATACCACATGGCTGTTCGCATTGAAAAGCAATTGAAATCTCCATGCATTTTGGATCTCAACTGGGGAAGAGAGCATTCCCAGCCATCAAACAAACAAAGGATCAGGTAAGTGCCATGCAATATGCCAAGGAATTCTATTTTCAAAAGAAAACTAGCAGAAGGGACTAGTAAACAAGTTTGAGAAACTGAATAATTTACATACAGAGAAAAGGGCCATTTTGCTTCTATGTATCCCAAAAAATCTAAATCTCCTGGAAGGTGAAGAGGCCGATCAAAGAGAGGATGAAGAGCACAGAATTGCAGAAAAGGATCACAACGTAGAAGAAGTTGAGGGTATAGAACAAGTCACAATGGTAATGCAGCACATTCTTGTAGCCCCAAAAAGCTTCATAGACAACAAGTGATCTAGTAATCACATCTTTCACGCCAATGTCAATTGTGGAGATCATATGGTCAAGCTAGTCATCAATAGTGAAAGTTGGGCTGGTGTAGTTTTACTAGCTCTTGTTGAGAAGGTGAGCATTCAGAACCATATAAGGTTCCTTGGATTAATGACACCACGCTTTCGGTCACTAGACAAGGTTTAGTGGCATTCTTCCAATGAAGGTTGCACAAATATTATTAGGAAACTGTGACAATATGATATAACGTTGTTGCCTGACGAAGAAACTAATACCTATACTTTCACCCGTAACGGAAAGAGGATCAAGTTGCTGCCGATGAAGGATGAGAGTTCTAAATCATGGCAAGCTGCAGCAAAAACTGTTAACATGTTTTCATTAAAGGAATTTTAAGAGGAGAGCAAGAGAGAAGGCGACATTTTCTATGCTTTAGTCAAAAGGTCAAATTAATACTATTTTCAACCTCAACAGCTAGAAGCTGACTTGGAGCAGATAATATCAGATTTTCAAGATTTGATTTCAGAAGAGAAAAGGGCTTCACCCAATGAGTGATATTCAACATGCCATCGGCATGGTACCTGGAACATCACATCCAAATCTGCAAGCCTACAGAAGAGCCCAACTGAACATTAAGAGCTTTGGTTCCACCAAAATGTTTTATTTGAGAAAGCTTCAGTCCATGTGTTGTTCCAACATTATTAACACCTAAAAAGGATGGAAACCGGAGAATGTCCGTTGGCAGTTAAGCAATAAGCATCTAGTATAGGTTTTCTATATCTAGACTTGATGATATGCTTGATTTAATGACAGTAGCAAAAGTATTCTTCAAAATTGATCTTCGAAAGTGGTTGTCATCAAATCAGAATTAGTAATGAATGGAAGATAACATTTAAGACAAAAGATGGGGTCTCTTACCAATGCTCAAGCAGGTTAATGAATAATTTTTGCAGCCATATATTGAAAATTTTGTTGTTGTTTATGATAATATATTCATTTATAGTGGCAGCAAAGAAGAACACTTGTCTCATCCTAGGAAGATTTTGGATACTTTAAGGGCTGAAAAGCTCTACATTAATTTGAAAAAGTGTCGGTTTTTAAGTGATCCACTAAACTTCCTAGGCTTCCTCATCTCATGTAGAGGGCTTGAGTTCTCTCCTATTGTGTGATTGGGTGATGGTAGGAGACTGGGATCCTCTAGGGTTTGCTGGGGGCTCAAACTAGACTTAGGAGCTCTCCAAATAGAGGTCGACTGCTATGTATTCCCTTTGGGTGGTGTTGATATAATTTTAGGGGTAGTTTGGCTAGAAACGTTTGGGGAAGTCAGGGTAAATTGATAGAATATGACTGAAATTTACTGCAAAGGGAGGAAACATCTGCCTAGAAGGGGATCCTTCCTTAATGGGGGCTCCTTCTTCACTGCACACTATAAGAAAACTAGTTGATGTGGATTTTGGGGGT
Organism: Dillenia suffruticosa; assembly: GCA_033439265.1. Lineage (NCBI taxonomy): Eukaryota > Viridiplantae > Streptophyta > Magnoliopsida > Dilleniales > Dilleniaceae > Dillenia > Dillenia suffruticosa. Next base: position 7,128,686 of record JAVTVX010000030.1, read on the forward strand.
TAGATTTGGGAGATGACAGTGGAGGATAACACTCGATAAGGGACAAATTCCAACCTTACTGAACTCCAACGGGAGCAACTGACTCTAGTGTTAAGGAAGTATCCAGAGGTCTTTAGGGAAGGACCAAGGCTGCCCCCTTCAAGACCAACGGATCATCAAATACCTCTAAAACCAGAGGTTGGAGTAGTCAGTGTGCGACCTTACAGATATGGACACCATCAAAAATCTAAAATCGAAAGGCTAATTGCTAAGATGCTTATAGCAGGCGTCATCGGGCCAAGTTCGAGCCCTTTCTCAAGCCCCATCCTCCTGGTGCGGAAGAAGGATGGTAGCTCGCGGTTTTACATGGATTATTGAGAGCTCAATAAGTCCACCATACCAGATAAGTACCCAATCCCCATGGTATATGAGTTACTTGATGAATTATGAGGAACAACTTACTTTTCTAAGCTTGACTTACAGTCTGGTTATTATCAAATACGTGTGAAAGAATCGGATATTCTAAAAACTGCTTTCCGCATATACTCGGGACACTATGAATTTGTTGTGATGTCTTTTGGATTAATGAACGCACCAGCAACATTTCAAGCCACCATGAATGATATTTTCCGTCCCTATTTATGAAAATTTATCATTGTATTCTTTGATGATATATTAGTCTATAGCAAAATTTGGGAAGAACATTTGACTCACTTAGAATCCACTCTAACGACTTTGGAGGGGAACAAATTGGTGGTGAACCGCAAAAAGTGTCATTTTGTGTGTCAACTAATTGAGTATTTGGGACATTTGATTTTAGCCAATGGGGTGAGAATGGATCCTATCAAGATCAAGTGTATCACTAATTGGTCTAAACCACAGTCCACTAGGGAGGTGTAGGGATTTTTTGGGCTCACAGGGTACTATAGACGTTTTATACACAGCTATGGTAAGTTGGCTAAACCACTTACGGAGTTGTTAAAGAAATAAGCTCAATCACACTTTACTTGGACTCAAGACACTCAAGGAGCTTTTGAAGCCTTGCAGTTAGCAATGATGAGTGCTTTGGCGCTGGCCTTGCCTAATTTCAGCAAACCATTTGTGGTGGAGTGTGATGCTTCGGGTCGAGGGATAGGAGCTGTCCTTATGCAGGACAAACTGCCCATAGCTTTCTTCAGCAAAGCCTTGTCAGAGAAGTCCCTGTCTAAGTCAGCCTACGAAAAAGAACTAAAGGCAATTGTCCTTGCCATTCAACATTGGAGACCTTACTTGATTGGCACATGTTTCCAAGTCAGAATAGACCAAAAGGGGCTGCGGTACATACTTGAGTAGAAAATTTCAACTCCTGCACAGCAAAATTGGGTCTCAAAATTGCTTGGTTATGACTTTGAAGGGGTGTATAAACCAAGAATTTCCAATCGAGAAGCTGATGTACTATCAAGGCTGAATGAGGAAACCAGTTGTAACTCTCTTTCGTGGCAGCAATGGGGTAGGATAGAGAGATCTTGAGGAAGAAATAACCAATGACTACAACTTTCACATTTAAAACAACAATTGGAGAAGGATCCAAATGGTAGACCCCCCATACTCTTTAAAAAATGGTAAATTGATGCACAAGAGCCGAATCATGATTCCTAAAAATTCTAAATGGATTCCCATTCTCTTGGCGGAATTCCATGAAACTCCGGGGGCTGGTCACGCAGGAGCATTAAGAACTTATCAAAGGATTGCAGCAAATGTCTATTGGCAAAGCATGATGAAGTCGGTTCTACACTTTGTGGCTGCATGTCTTACCTGTCAGCAGCATAAGTATGAAGCAAAATCTCCAGGCGGGTTGCTCCAACCTCTCCCAATTCCAGTTGTGGCTTGGGAAGACATAGCAATGGACTTCATAAATGGGTTGCCACGCTCACAAGGGATGGACTGCATAATAGTTGTTGTGGATGGACTCTTGAAATATGGGCATTTTATAGGGTTAAAACACCCTTTTACGACTAAGACAGTGGCTGAAGTATTCATTCGAGAGGCTATCCGGTTTCATGGGGTCCCAAGATCAATAGTGAGTGATAGAGATTCTTTGTTCTTGAGCAATTTTTTGGGCGAGTTATTTCGTTCACAAGGGACCAAGTTGAATATGAGTAGTGCTTATCATCCTGAGACGGATGGCCAAACAGAAATTTTAAACAAAGGGTTGGAAACTTATTTACCGTGTTTTTCTTTGAAACAACCAAAGGGGTGGGTCAAATGGCTACCATGGGCGGAATATTGCTATAATACCAGCTATCACACGACTACAGGTATGACGCCGTTCCAAGTAGTCTATGAGGGGTCACCTCCTACAATTCAGAGATTTTTACCAGGGGAAACAATGGTGGAGTCGGTAGCTCAAGAATTAATGGATTGGGATGAAATTTGGCGCCAATTGCAGTTCAATCTACGAAGGGCTCAACAAAGGATGACGAAAACAGCCAATGCATATCGACGGGAGGTCCATTACAATGTTGGGGACAAGGTTTTCCTGAAACTTAGACCCTATAGACAAACCTCAGTCCAGAACAACATACCTTCAAAACTAGCAGCCCGCTATTTTGGGCCTTCTTGTGATAATTCAGAATGTTGGATCAGTAGCATACAAGATTCAACAACTGGAACGCGCTCGAATACATCCAATTTTTCATGTTTCTCAATTAAAGAAAACTGTCGGAGAACACGCTGCAGTAGTTGCTGCCTGCCTTGAAGTCGATTCACCTCCAATTGAACCAGAGGAAATATTAGAGTAGCGTTCTGTTAGGAAGAAAGGCAAGATAGTGCAGCAAATTCTGATTCGATGGAAAGGGAGTTCAGGAGATGAGGCAACCTGGATGGACAAAGTTGATTTCCTGCAGCAGTTTCCAAAGTTCAGCCTTGAGGACAAGGCTAGTGTTCCAAGAGGGAGCAATGTTATGACAGGATGATCAGGAGGTTATGGAAATGATGACATGGCACCTGCCAGGATGGATGAGGTGGTTGCACCAAAGATTCTACAGGTTTACAACCGTAGAAGGATGAAGAGAAGTGTGATAGAGGATGGCAAGTAACAAACTCAATCGCAAGCATCTTAGTGGTTAAGAGGGTTTAACGGATTATAAATTGTAAGGGGAGGGGAGAAGGGGAGAGAAGAGAATTCTTATCAATGTACTTGGCTTAAGGCTAGACAGTCTAGCTTCTTGCAAACTGAAGTTTCGCTATGTAGTTGAGTTCTATTTCAATGAAAGTATAGCACTATGTGCTCTTGATTCTTCAGTAAGATCTTCTTTCCATCCTCTAACCCACTCTCTCTCCAAAACCCCAACCTTCTGTTCCTTAATTCTTCAAAATTTCATGTTTGGGTGTGTGCATACCACTCTTGGAGAGCCAATGGAGGCTGCCCGGTTTGGAAATGACATTCTCTCTCTTCCCAAACAAAGAGAAGAAATCCCAAATGGCATTAGGTAATGGCGGATTCTGTGGAGGGTTCAAAATTGGGATGAAGGGTTTTTTATATTTGATGTAGTGATTTTTATAGTTTAATTGAAGTTAAAAAAAAAATTAGAAAGATTGATTCATGAGGAGAGAGAGAGCTATGGCACTTTCCATTAACAGAAATAGAGGAGGGGCCCGTGGGTTTCACACACAGAAGAGAGATAAGACAGTGCATTTTTGTGGTTTAAATAATATTAATATTGAATTTATAAAGATAAAAATAAAACAAAAAATTGTTTTTATCATTGAAATAAAACTTAAAAGACGTGGCAGTGCCACGATAGCACATTGGTGACGTGGCAGTATAAGATGTTTGGGGTGATGACTTGGCTTGCCACGTAAGCATTTTCTAACGTGGCAACTTTGTAAGTATGTAGTGATGACGTGTTAATTGACACGTCAACAACTACCGCCATGCTGGAAGCCAAATAAGAAAGTATCCCTCCACATCATCTGCCTTATTGATCCAAGTCAGCATTTAATGTATGGAAAGACTAACGGTGTTACAAATTTTGAAATTTAGGTATTTAGTCATTGCATTTTGAAATTTATGGATTAATTTACAAATTTGAGATAATATTTAAGGACTTGACATATAATTTTCTTCGAAAGATAAAAAAATAAATTTAACACAAACCCCGTCATCAATTTGCCTAATAAAATAATAAGTCGATCGATCATAATTTGAAGTAAACGACAAATTGACATCCTCACCCTCCAACACATTAAAACAATATTCGCCACCTCCCCGTGTCCTATGTTCATATTTATTGTTCATAATTTTTACTATATTTTTAAGATTTTAATTATAAAATGTTATAATAAGATTACAATGTGTTATTAATAATATAATAATATAAGTAACTTTTTTAACATAAAAATATTTTCAAATGTTTTATTATTTAATATTTTAATGATTATAATTTTTATAGTATTATAATATTATAATATTTTTACTATATATCATTTATGTGTGTTTAGACTCAAATATTTCAACTCTATGTACATCATTTATTTGGGGTTCTTTTTTTTCTTTTTTTATTTTTTTCCCAAAATCTCAATTTTAAGTTGAATTGAAATTTAATGTCTTTTTTAATGTTTAAAAAAAATTACCTAAATTTAAAGCCGAAGTTCATTATATTGGACACTTATGTGTTAAAAATAGTTTAAAGATAATTTTATGATTATAAAAAAATATTAAAAATATTTGAAATGAATGATTTGTATTAAAAATGTATCATGTGTTATTATTATATTATATGATTAATAACACAAAATTCTACAAATATATTAAAAATACTAAAAATAACTAAAAAATTTTGATATTTGGCATGGATGATTTTGTTGCATGTAAAATATTTTTCCATGTAACATTTTTCAATTTTTCAGATAAAATTGAGTTCCAATCAATACTGGGCACATCATCTTTTTTTTCAAACCCAATTTTAAAACTCTACGGCACGCAAGCACGGTGTACTCCTAATTATTTACTAAGTTCACATATAATGGATAAGAACAAAGTAATTTTTTTACATATCCAAACACTACACTTTCATGGTGGAAATACTTTGTGGGCAGCGACGTTGTGCATTGCATAGCCAGGAATTGCTAGTTATTAATTAACTATATAGATATAAGTGTGAAAGATCACGTGCCACCTAGATTTCGTCGTTCTCCAATTGGTGGAAAGTGATTGGTTGGTGGTGAGATAGAGTTGATGTGGTTTTTTTTTTCTCTTCAGAAATAGATTTTTCTTTTTCCGTGCCAACTGGATTTCGTCATTCTCCAATTGGTGGAAGGTGATTGGTCAGTGGTGTAAAAAAATATTCACTATGCAGAACTGCCAATATTACAAGAATGTCATTATAAAAATTATTAAAAAATAAACAAAAAAGAGTCATTCTGCAGCTACAGAACTACCAAGAACTGAAAAAAATTTAATAAAAAAAATAAAAAAAACAGTTCGGCAAAACTACAAAACTGCCAATATTACAAAAATGTCATTACATTAAAAATAAAAAAGAGTGGTTCTACAGTTACAGAACTACCAAACGCAGAACTAGAACCATAGAAAAAAATAATAAAAAAAATTAAAAAAAAGTACTTCGCAGAACTACCAATGGAAAAAAAATTATTCTACGAAAATACTAATATTACAACAATGCCATTATATTAAAAAATGAAAAAAAGTAGTTTTGCAACTACAGAACTACTAAAAGCAGAACTAGAACTGAAGAAAAAAATTATTAAACAAAAAAGAGTAGTTCGCAGAACTACCAAAGGTAGAAAAGAAAAAATCTTCTGCAGAACTACGGATATTACGAGAATGCCATTATAAAAAAATGTTCACTATGCAGAACCACTGATATTACAAGAATGTCATTATAAAAATTATTAAAAAATAAAAAAGAGTAATTCTGCGAACTACCAAGAATTGCAAAAAAAAATTATAAAAAAATTCAATATTACAAGAATACCATTACATTAAAAAAAAGAGTAGTTGTACATCTACAAAACTACCAGAAGCAGAACTACCAGAAGCAGAACTAGAACTGCAAAAGAAAAATTATAAAAAAATAGAAAAAGGTAGTTGAACTACCAAAGGTAGAAAAAAATTAAAAAAAAATCTGTAGAACTATCAATTTACAAGAATGCAATTATAAAATAATTTATAAAAAAAATGTTTGCTACGCAAACTACCAATACTACAAGAATGTCATTATAAAAATTAATAAAAAATAAAAAAAAGAGTTATTCTGCAGCTACAGAACTACCAAGAACCCCAGAAAAAAATTATAACAAAAATATATAAAAAAAAATTTTACAGAACTACCAATATTATAAGAATGTCATTACATAAAAAATAAAAGAAAAGAGTAGTTCTGTAGTTACAGAACTACCAAAAGTAGAATTAGAACTGTAAAAAAAAATTATAAAAAAATAGTAGCTCGTAGAACTACCAAAGGTAGAAAAAAATTTTAAAAAAACTTATTCAAAACTACCAATATTACAAGAATGCCATTATAAAAAAAAGAATTTATATTTAATGTTAAAAAACTTATTTAAATTTAAGATGTTTAATGTTTAATGTTAAAATTTTATTTAAATATTTAAATATTATGTATCCTAAAAATACAATCCATAAAAGTTATAATTATAAAAATATCTGTACTCAAAACTGCAACACTTTGCACTCCGTAGAACTATATATTTATGCCTCTTTTATGCTTTAATTAACAATTAATATTTATATTAAAAAAATTTGTATTCCACATAATTTTACGGATATATTAAAATTTCTAAAAATATTCAAAATATTTTTGCATATATAAAAATACTTTAATTTAAAATTGTGATATTAGAAAAAATATAATTTTAAAAATACTAGCTAAAAACTATTTTATAGATATTTTTAGATTTAAAAAATATTTAAAAGTATCATGTTATAATATATTATAATACGAATATATATATTTTTAAAAATACAAACTATAATGTAATATATGTAAACGATAATTTTATTATAGAATTTTACGATCAGACTTAAAATATTAAAAATATATGAACTATTTAAATAACTAAATTATTTTTGATATTTTGTATATTTCACGAACTTTAAATTAAATATTAATATTTATGCTTTTTTATGCTTAAATTATTAAATATTATAATTCAAAATTAATTTGTGCAAAACTCCATGTGTAGAACTGTAGTTCTACGAGAGCAGAACTCCACAGTTCTACATTCTTTGCTACAAAACTCCACAGCTTTGCGCTGCGCAGAACTCCGAAGTTCTCACCCTTTGCCCCTATTCCAATCTGCAGAGCTGCTGGGAAAAGGAGTTGTCGCTGTCCTGCACGTGGCACACCCCCTTTCTCTCCCTCTTGATATTTTAAATGATTTTTTATACTATATAAATATTTTCTTTTTTATATTTAAAAAAATTTTATATTAAATATTAATATTTATGAATTTTACGATTAAATTTAAAATACTAAAAATATATGAAATATTTAAATAATTAAATTATTTTTAAAGTTTTGTATATTTTATTGACTTCAAATTAAATATTAATATGAATTTTACTATTAGACTTAAAATACTAAAAATATATGAAATATTTAAATAACTAAATTATTTTTGATATTTTGTATATTTTACAAACTTTAAATTAAATATTTGTACTTTACAAACTGTAATTCTCATCTCGTCCCATTCTCATCACGTATACTTTCTCAATTATATATTTTATCTCAGATATATATTTCCTTTAAAATATTTAATTTATTTTTTTTTATCATAATCTCAATTTTATCTTACCTATATACTGTAAACTATTTTTTCAAATCAATGCACAAAAATAAAGTCAACACTTCCATCATATTTAATTAATTTAATTAATTTATTTTATGAGCAATAAATGAAAAAAAATATATATCCAAATCTTTTTGGTTTTCAAACATCTTTAATATTCTCTTCGTCTGCCATCGTATATTATTTTTATATTTTATTTTTAAACAATAAAAAAATAGCGATATTTAATTGTATTTTAATGATTTCTTTTCAAATTAATATAGAATTTTTTAAAAACAAGGTATTTTACCTCGAATTGGCAAAAATGATCTGAACTTTTATGGTTTACGGTTAATCTCTTATATATATACATATATATATATATATATATTTGCCACAACAACAATTATTTTTTTTGCCCATCTCAAAATTTATAAAAATTAAAACTTAATTTAATTTGTTAATTAATTTGTGGCGTAATGACACCCACAACATATTAATATTTAATTTAAAGTGTAAAAAACGCCATATATTAATATTTAAGTTAAAGTTTGTGAAATATACAAAATATGAAAAATAATTTAGTTATTTAAATATTTCACATATTTTTACTATTTTATGTTTAATTTTAAAATTCATAAACATTAATATTTAATCTAAATTTTTTAAAATATAAAAAAATATAAATATTTATATAATATAAAAAATAATTTAAAATATCGAGAGGGAGAGAGAAAGAGGGGTGTTCCACGTGGAGGACAGCGACGACTCCTTTTCCCAGCAATCTGCAAACTATGGAATAGGGCAGAACTACATAGTTCTGGTACGAAGAGCGTAGAACTCCGTAGTTCCACTATGCACAGAACTGGAGTTCTGCACATGGAGCTCTGCATATATTAATTTGAAATTATAGTATTTAATAATTTAAGTGTAAAAAACGCAGAAATATTAATATTTAATTTAAAGTTTGTGAAATATATAAAATATCAAAAATAATTTTGTTATTTAAATATTTCGTATATTTTTAGTATTTTAAGTCTGATTGTAAAATTCTATAATAAAATTATCATTTACATACATTGCATTATAAATCTGCGTTGCACAAAACCATACGGTCCTTTTTTTTGGGTGAGTTGGCGGGTCGGAATAGGTTCCAGAAAGGAATGGTTAATCAATTGTTGTGTCATATAGATTGGTTGAGGAGGGTGGTTGAAGAGAGGTACAGATTGATTGGGGAGGGTGGTTGAAGAGAGTGGTCTACCATGATCTTAATCATGATTACGGTGTGTGGAGATCATTCATGTACTGTAATGAACTTTTTGAATATATATAACAAATATTTTATATTTAATATATAATTTATTAAATACTAATTTTTAATATTACAAATCAGTATTAATACAAAAAAAAATAATGTTGTAAGGATTAAATATTTAAAATATGTAATATTTTATTTTAAAATCTGAAACATTAATATTAAATATATTAAAATGTTAATGCTAAAATTTATATATTAAAAAGTTTTATAATTAGCAAAAAATCATAAAAGAAAGGACTTGCACAAGGCACAGAACCCTACACAATAGAGTACCGATGGTTCTGCGGGTATTAATCATGAATTTTTTTGAATTTTAAAAAAATTCTAAGAATGGTGACAATCGATATTTTTATTTTAATGTTATGTAAAATTTTTGGTGCATATATACAAACACTTTGAATCAATCTTGTGATATTAGAAAATTTATAATTTTAAAAATACTAAGTAAAAAATATTTTACAGATATTTTCAGATTAAAAAAATACAGATAAAGACCAAAATTAACAGAACTATTTGCGAAATGTATAACTATCAAGAAAGTTCTACAAGTTTACTATCTCCCTCAAGTAAACACTTACAATGCAACACAAAACACATAATTTATTATTTATTATTTATTATTACGTAGACAAAACACCTCTCTCCATACTAAGGGTGTTATGACACCCGGGTCGAGCTCGGGTATCACAATAACCGAGCTCGAGCTCGATGTACTTTAGGGGAGCTCGAGCTCGAGCTCGAGCTCGAGCTCGCCGAATTTGTATTTTTCAAGCTTAAGCTCGAGCTCAAAGTGTCATCGGGTGTTATCGGATAGTGTCGTCAGCTAATGTCTTTGGATGGTATAGATAATATATTTAAAAAATATACATAAAAATATAATTTTATATATAATTTTTAAAAATATATATATAATTATATATATAAATTATTTTTAAAAAAAAATTAAAATATTTCAGGTAGCTCGTCGAGCCTTTGAGCTCGACGCAGCTAGGCTCAAGCTCGAGCTCGATACCCAGCTACCCGGGCACGGGCTCGGGCTCGGGCTCGGTTTGACTGAGCCTGGGCTCGAGCTTTGACCGGGTAGTGTCACGGGTACCCGTGACACTACCCGGTGTCATTAACACCCCTCCTACCCGTGACACTACCCGGTGTCATTAACACCCCTCCTCCATACATCCAAATATATCCATACATAACACACGTACACCAAACACACAACCCCCACACATGATATATACATACAGATATATAACATCCAACACTACATATTTAAACAAGACAAAATAGACACCTCCATAAAATGGATGCATATATTAGGGCTACACTAAGGCTTTTGCGTGAATGCCTATAAAATGTTTACCCTATTATTTGGTCTATATTTGTAATATATCTTTCATTTCTTTTAAAACATCATCAATCTCTAGTGGTTAGTGGCTAGTAATTGTTATGATTCCTTTATAAAATTTATATTATCTTTTTAAAAAAATATTTAAAATAGAATAAAGATAAATTTGAACAATGAAAAATTACCTAATGGAGCCTATCTTGATCTAATCAATTGACTTTGCAATCAATAATGCAAAAAAACGAGGCTATAGGGTTTCGTTTGCCACGTGAAATGCGATCAAAATACAAATTGACCACATAAAATTAGTACCTGTAAATTCTTACCAAAATTAGGATACATTATCCCATAATTAATTCTTATTAAGATTAGTACATGTAAATTCTTGCCAAAATTTAGAAATAAAAAATGGGATGAAGAAAAGGTTAATGATAATAATAATGAATATATATAAATAAATAATATGAGATATCAAAGAATTGCAATTTTAATAATAATAGTTTGACAAATGTACATTCAATTATTATTTTTGGAGTGCAGATTTGAATTTTAATGATTTTTATTTACTCTGTTTTTCTTTAGGATTATATGTATTGTGAGAATTATTTTCATCAATTATGCAAACTCAGAGTCTTAGACCAACACTTGTTGGCGTGGGTGAAATAGACATCTTTATCCCTTAATCAGGTCGGAAATTCGAGTCTCTCTGGACACAGAAAAAATAATATTAAGAGACTCGTCCCAACAAAACAGGCCCTGATGAGTTCAACTTTTAATTCCTTTTTATTTATAATTATTTATGTCAGTGGGCCACTCCTATGACAACTAGGTTTTTCCCTTCATGTTGTGTAGAGATTATTGCAAAAATACTTGGGACAGTCAGCTCTTGGAGTATTTCGAGTCAACACGCTCAAACGTGCCCGCCCATTCGTCACGCTTTGTTAGAAAACTCTTTTAAATTGAATAACTTCTTCAGTGTAGCTAGAATCGGTGTCAAACAATCAAATTGTAATTAAAATGATTAAAATTAAAATAATTAATTTGATTTGATTATACAATTTTTGCAATCATAAGTTAAGCTAATAAACTAAAAATCAACAATTCGGTTTGATCGAACTAGATAATTAATTCGGTTCGTTTATTCAAATTGACTAAATTATTAAAATTTTTATAAACAATTCAAATAACGGTACATTATATTCCTATTTATGTAAATATAACATAAACCTTGGGTCAAAAAAATTTCGGATCTAACCCCTATTTGTCACGGGTTGAACCCACGATAGGCTATGTTGCAGGTTGAACCCGCGACACCGCTTCGGCCACGCTGGCACATGTGTCACGTCTTCAAGATGCGACACAGCTTGTCGCGTCTTGAAGACACGACATTCCCCCCTCCCCCCTGCCGCCTGCAGAGCTCCCACGACCCCTCCCTCCCTTGCTTGTGGCTCTCTCTCTCCCACCTGTGGCTCTCTCCCTCCCCCCACCACCTGCCGCCCGTGGCGCTCCTCTCTCCCTCCCTCTCCTGCCCGCGGCTCTACTCCATTTCACTTTTCTCTAATAAAGTGTTCAACTTTTCGCATTCTATTACAGCTGCATCAGTAATTTGATTGGATGTCTCAATGTCGGCCTGCATTAATTCTATAATTCTTTCCTTATTTTTTACCATCGCAGCTGCTTTTTCTATCCTCTCCGCGTCTACTGCACTGAGTCGAGACTGCTCCTCCAACTTGGTATACATCTCACCTATCATCTCTTTTTTTCGCAGTCTTTGATATTGAGTAACCTTCACGGCCTAAGAAAAAAAAACATAGAACAAAATATATATATATATATATATCTTAATTCACTCGATCAGATACCATATGCTAATAAAAAATATACGAAATATTATCTTCAGACAAAATACCTGAAGTAAAAGGCTTATAACAGCATCATCTCCTTGCTCCAAGGTTAAACGGTTCATCAAACTTGCATTCTAGGTATAATCCACTCTATCTATAAAATTTCTTGCCTCACCAAGATCCAAATAGCAAAAATTTTGATCATCACAACTTACTCCCACAGCAATTCCTTTCTGTTTCAAATCCTTGGAGCTATCAACAGGCAGAACAACACTATTGAACCACTATCCTTCCCTTGTTTCTCCAGAGGCAACTCCATCCTCCCCGCATCCAAACCCCTGACCAAAACCTCGTTACCCCCCTCCCCATCCCCATTATCCCCCTCATCGCCGTCATCGGTAACAATGATCAAATTTTCCTCATCTTTCCCACCATCCCCAGGCATGGTAGTCTCTCTGCTCATCTCATTCGCATCATCCCCATCATCGCTGGTAAGTGTCCACACAAACCTCCTTTTTCTCCTAGAAAAATTCTCTGGAAATATGTGCTCCTCCGAATGACTAGTTTCTTCCTCAACATTTTTTCTCGACAGGCATTTCATTCCCTTTAAAGTGGTCACTCTATCAAGGTCATCAACTTCTGCATAACTAAGAAAGTCTACAACACTCTTGGCTTTTTTCTCTAACAAAATACGCCTTTGAATCTGTAGCTTCTCATCCAACAAAAGGCCAGCCAATTTCAACATTTCATCCTCAATGAGTGCCTCCACCCAAATAGCCCTGTTCTTTACAGCACAAAATTTACCAACGAATTTAACGAAACCGGCATGTAAAGAAGGCAAAGGTGCCCTTGATGATGCAAAAGGTTCACCCTCCACCGGTAAAAAGGGGATCAAACTTTCATCTCTAAACTCCACAAAGAAATTTTTTTTCCCACACTCTATCAAAGGACTCCTTATAAAAGAACTTCTAGTTAGACTCTCAGCATGTTTGAACGCAATACCAGCCTTCATTCGCACCTCCTGCGGCACACTTTCTTAAACAAAACACGGACGACAAAATATCCAGTTCAAATCTTAGATGACAGAAGCTCAATAAACTAGCAAGAGCAACTATCAGCCTCCATGCACTGGGACAATCGATGGTTTTGTAATATTTTATGGTTTACAGTAGAGTACCGATGGTTTTGCACTACGTAGAATCACATGGTTCTGCGGGTATTAATCATGAATTTTTTTGTGACAATCGATGTTTTTATTTTACTGTTATGAAAAATTTTTGGTGCATATATACAAACACTTTGAATTAATTTTGTGATATTAGAAAAATTATAATTTTAAAAATACTAAGTAAAAAATATTTTATAGACATTTTCAAATTAAAAAAATATAGATAAACACCAAAATTGACAGAAATACCAACGAAATACATAATTATCAAGACAATTCTGCAAAGTGCATAACTACCAGGGTAATTTATTAAATACTAATTTTTAATATTACAAATTAATTTTAATACTAAAAAAATATTAATGTTGTAAGAATTAAATATTTAAGATATGTAATATTTTATTTTAAAACATGAAATATTAATATTAAATATATTAAAATGTTAATACTAAAATTTATATTAAAAAGTTTTACGATTAGCAAAAAATCAAAAAAGAAAGAACCACATAGCACAGAACCCAGCACAATAGAGTTCTTCAGGTTTTGCGCTGCGTAGAACGACATGGTTCTGCATTGCATAGAACCAAGTAGTTTTATGCTGCACAGAATGACATGATTTTGCACAGTGTAGAACTCCATAGTTCTGGGTAGCGCAGAACTATATAGTTCCACCGTGCCCAGAACTACAAAGTTTTGTGTTACGCCGAACTATATCTCTATAATTATGAAATTTACGGTATTTTAATATTATGTAATATCATAGTATTTTTACTATACTTAGTTTCTTTCAAAACTTTTTAATATTTTTTTATTAAAACACTTTATGATTATATCAAAAATATTTTAAATAAATAATGTTTAGAGAAAATATTACAATATTATAATGCTATAAAAATTATAATATTTTTATATTAAAAATTTCATATTCGAAATAATTTTACCGTTATACTGAAAAAATCCAAAATTTTTTTGAATATATCAAAAATATCAAAAAATCATTTATATGAGAATGAATTTTTTTTTTTAAAAAAAAGGGACATAGTACAGTGCAACGCTGATCTTCACTATTCAGCACTTGCCTATAGTTGTGCAGTGCAGTGCAGAACTTGGTAGTTCTGCACTGAGCCGAAACTCCAATTTCTGCACTGCGGAACTACCAAGACTGCAGAACTTGGAAGTGCTATGCAGAAGTACCAAGTTCTGCACTATGCGTCAGAGCGCAAAACTATAGTTTTACGGCTGTCCTCTCTCTATATTTCAAATTATTGTTTTTTCCTATTATATAAATAGTTACTTTTTTATTTTTATATTTAAAAAAATTATTATTTATGGGTTTTTTACACTTAAATTATTAAATATTATAATTTCAATTTAATATTTATTTACTTAAATTTTACACAGATATTAATATTATACATGTAGTTTTTTCGTTTTAATTTAAGATATTTAATGTTAAATAATTATTGAGTTATAAAAAGAATATATAGAGTTTTAACTTATAGAGTTAGATTACTTACACATAAATTGATCGGCGCAAATTCATATCGAATGCCAACCCAGAGAATATTTAATTTATTGTATGAAATCTTTAAATAACTAAATTATTTTTTATATTTTTTATATTTTACAAACTATAAAATAAGTATTATTAAAAAAAGTAAATTTGAAAAATTATTAAAAGAAAGCAAACATTATAGAACTTTAATTTTTTATGCAGATTAAAATATTACAATTTTAAAGATTATTAAGATTGGTAAGTTGATTGCTTTTAATACAAGTTTACTATCTCCCTCAAGTATTTGGCTTTCGTCGACGAAGGTGTGCAGTGCTACACAATAGAACTACATAGTTCTGCTACATAGTAGATCTACAAAGTTGTGCCTACAATTTTATTATTCAAATATTCATTTTTTTTAATATTAAAATTTTTTTTGGATATTTGATATCCATTTAAATAAAATATGAAATAGTAATATAAAACGTGAAAATATTAAATGATGAACCAAAACAACATTATTAATGTTTTTATTTAAATAGATTTATAAATATTTTTATCATTTAAAATTGTATAAGAATAAAAATTAGCAAATTAAATATATAATTTTTTATATATAACACGCACATCACGCATACTACAAGTTATATTTACATCCCTAATACATAATTTGATCAGCCAAATTCATATCGGTTCAAAGTTTGGTGCTTCTGCGTGTAATGGAAACTATTATAATCTACTTAGTGAGTATTCTGCTGCATACTTCTTGTTTGAGCATTCTTTTTCTAAAGCTTCTACGCCATGATGTATGAAGCCTTCGATGTGCTTACCGCTTTGGGGGAGGTTATGTTGGATTTAATCGCGCATGAGGAAGCGTGAAAATAAATTGATTGAAAATTTTCGGGATAAATACCTCTATTGGGCGGTCTCCAAAGTCCACCGTGTCGCGATGTCCCTCGAACGGATCGCACGGTCGGATGGTGACTACGCAATCAAACCACCACCTCAAATCCACGACGCCACAAGCCTCATGTCCGATAATTCGTTTAACGATAGGAGATTTTCCTACGCGAAAATCTCCATTCCTCACTCTATTTTCTCTCTCTAGAGAACGTTGAAAAACCCTAGCCTCCTTCCTCTCATGGTTACTGTTTTTTCTCCTCCAAAATGCTCCCAAGTCACTGTTCACGTGGGGCAAGCTAGGAGAGACTCTTTTTTGGAAGGATGTCAAGAAGCCAATCATTTTTGGCATCTATTGGGCTTAATTGGGGGGTTCAATTTTGATGGTTAATTGGTAATTAATAATGGGAGTTACCCATTATCTTCATCTTACCATAATGCCCCACAATGGGCATAAATAATCAACATCTCCCACTTGCCATTTCACTTCCGTCAATCTCAAGATCACACCCATGCGATCTACCACATCACCCTGCTGGATTTTCATACAGGATTGGGCGTCGTGCGACCGGCGAGTACACCTGCAAGCAAAAACTTCTCGATACACCTGTTAGGATGATCGAGTAGTCATCGTTAGTATAAAAAATAACTCGCTATACCCCAGACTCAATGCATTTACATCCATCGAGCCACTTTCCTCATCGAAAGTGATCCCCAATCAATTTGCTCGACTATGTATTCACTATTATGTTTGAATCCCAACATGGATTAACATAACAGGTCGACCTGTGAATACACGACAATGATATAATGTCTATTGGCCTTCCTTTTCCCAAACTCGAATCTATCGGTCTCAATTCAGTTGTTTTCCTAGACCTGCCCCTTAGACCTCAATTTATCTTCTGGGCCATAGGTAAACAGACTAAAGTAACAACACTGAACCAAAACTTCTAGAGACAGCTGAAAGTAATAAGGGCATAAGAGATCCCACCCAATGGATCTCAGATCTCACACAGTGGGAACGGGGATCAAAATCAAACTATCGTCTCAAATAATAGCTCCCACTATCCCTTGGTCATCTCATCACACGTGGTATGAAACACGTGTCATAGTGTTATTTCCCCATCCCTCAAAGGGCATATGTCAGATTTCTCTAATACTGTACAGGTATGGGACTCAGTCTACACATAAGACTTTACCCAGAGATCTCAGAGAGAGCATCTCAGAGACTATATCACAAATCGCAGGTGATATCTGAGATCTCAAACCTGACTTCTTACAGGCAACATGGATGTGGGTATTTCCATGTCGGTCATATCGCATATGACCTCATCCTGAACACATATCAGGGCAACTTATATTCTAGTAGGGCCACTCTCAAAGCCTTTTACGACTAGAATCTGTCTCATTTCCGCTCACTCAGAGTCGGAGGTGGTCACTCGTGTGAGAGAGTCGACCATGCCTGCCTGACACATCTTTTATCACAAAATCACAATATATGACAATAAATAGTGCATGAAATATATATGTGACCCAATAATGCATGCAAGTCATATATTTCAATAAACATCTATAATA
This sequence comes from Dillenia suffruticosa, assembly GCA_033439265.1. Lineage (NCBI taxonomy): Eukaryota > Viridiplantae > Streptophyta > Magnoliopsida > Dilleniales > Dilleniaceae > Dillenia > Dillenia suffruticosa. The sequence goes on from JAVTVX010000030.1 coordinate 7,146,107, forward strand.
ATACATAATGAGAAATGTTAAAATAAACTTAACCCAATTATTCCTTATCTCACAAAGAAATCTTTCACAACAGGTTTTCTGAAGGGATCAGCTATCATGTTGTATGTTAAGGTGTACTTAGCTGTCACAATACCCTTCTCAGTAATATCTCTCACAAAGTGATTTTCGGTATCAATATGTTTGACTTTACTATAACACTTAGGGTCTCATTTGTTGATAGTATCGGTCTGATTATCACAATAATTATCACTGACCTCTCACTATCTATCACAACCCCTAAGTCTACCAGAAAATTTCTGAAACCAAACCATTCTCATGAATTGCAATTGAGCATACTACAAGCTCAGTCCCTATCATAAATAGAGATATACAGGTTCTCTTCTTACTGCTCCAAGAAGATAAAACCTTTTGCGTTTATTCAGATCACTACTCCCAGTCAGTATCTGCATCCCAATGAAAAACACAAATCACCTCATCCGTAACACATGGAGAGATCGGCAATTCAAATGAGATATTTCAGAATCCCTTTTCACTGCTCTACAGTGATCCCTTCCAGGATTCTATTAATACCTACTCACCAGATCGACCGCAAAATAAACGTCTGGTCATGTATGCCTCATCGCATGCATTAAATTGGATATCGCATGTGTATACCTCATCGCATACACTAGAAATGTATTTTGCTATGGAATAAGGGATTTTGCTCATTTTTCTTATTTCTTTATAAATTTTAGGGCATGTGTCAAGATTCAGATCTTTTTACCTTTAGCGATAAGAGTATCTTTTAGGTTGTCATCGCTTTTCTCGAAATGCTCAAGAATCTACCTGATATAAAACTCTTGTTAAAGAGTTAACACCATTCAACCATGTTACAATGGTCATTGGATACTCTCTGTTGTTCCCGACCAACAGAATGTCACCTACATATAAGAACATGCTCATAAAGGAGTCATCGGAACGTAGCAGATAGATGCAATGATCCTACTCGATCATTACAAAACCATAAGATATTACCTTCTCGTGAAATCTCAAGCGTCGCTGTCTGGATGATGGCTTAAGGTCGTATTTTGATTTCTAAAATCAACAGACCTTTTCCACCTAATCTACTAGAACGAACCCAGAGGGATGCTCCATGTAGATCGCCTCATCTAGACTTCCACTACAAAAGCGGTTTTTACGTCCTTGTGATGTGACTCTAGATCCATGTTCGTGACAATCGCTGAACGGATTGAGGTAAATGTGACTACGACACCTCAGTAGTCCACCCTTCATTCTAAGTGTAACGCTTAGTTACTAGACGGGTTCTTTACCTCTTCATCAATCCGTTGACCTTTATCTTGACTTTGAGAACCTACTTGTTCCCAATAGTCCTTCCGCTCTCAAGCTAATCAACTAGATCCCAGACCCCGTTGATTTTCATCAACTCCTTCTCTTCCTTTATGGTCTTCAATAAACGGTCTTTTGCATCTTTTGTAGAACCCTCGAGAGCCGCTCGGACCGTTAGCCTCTCGGACCGTTTTAGATTTCTTATCATCCTCTAGAGTCGCAACGAGAGTCTCACCCTCAATCGAGAAAACAACGTTTAAATACGCATGCTAGATGCTCTTAGGAGGATAGAAAAATCTTTACCTTTTGATGGATCGCTCCCACTGAGATCAAGATCCATAGTGGATTCTTGTATCCCGCCGCTGGGCTCCTCGAGCCGTTAGGCTCATCCATCGCATAAAGGGTAAGATCCAAATTGATTTCACATCTGTTAGGGAAATCATTCTCAAGATATATGGTATTACGAGACTCAATCTCGATTATAGTGCCGTCCGTGTTCGCCTAGGAACACGTATTTTCTCGCGGGCCTAACTCACCGTGTGAATGCGAGAAATCGTGGCACAACCTCATAACCTCAAGTGGCTAAGGTTAGGCTGCCTCCCTGTCCAAAGTTCAAATAGAGAACTGACTAATAGTTAGTAGTCTCGTAATACTCTTCTCGAAACAGAGCCTTATGTGTAGTTTAGACGAATACTTGCGTCCTCGCTCGGTTCTAAGAGTCTCTACTCTAAAATCTAACTGATTCTCAATCTCGCTTATGAACCTCCTGAAGCAGTCTAATGCCTCAGACTTATGCAAGATCAAATAGATGAACTGAAACGCACGTAAGCATCTATAATTAACTACACAACTCCATTTCCAGCTCTCATGCTCATAAGACCACAAGAAAGGAAGGCACAATGGTCTAACTGCAATGGAGTCCCAGCTCTCATTGCATTGCCAAATGGTTTTCTCGTCATTTTGCCGGCTAGGCAAAATTCACATGCAGGTAACTCGAATCTGGTCAGCGGGTCTAATAAATCTCTCGTTACTAACCGATTCATCATCTCTTACCCTATGTGTACATACGGGTAACTCAAATCTGGTCAGCGGGTCCAATAAATCTCTCGCTACTAACCGATTCATCATCGCTTACCCTATATGTCTAAGTCTACTATGTCATTCACTTATATCATCATCTACGCAATCAGATGTAAAGACAATAGTAGAACGATAAAAAACCATTAGAAAGAGCAACACCCAGTGCATACAATTCCTCATTGATTAAAACCAGAACTATTCATAAAATTGTCGTATTAAAAAAAATGGAATAATTTCACACATATCCTAGTCAATTTTAGACAAGGTACTAAATTTTAGATCCGTCAAATGCCTATAGTATTAAGAACGTCATGGCAAGTGTCGTTCCCTCTGACAACGACAAATGCTCTGTCCTTAACGTAAATCCTCCAAGCTTAAGGATTCACTTGACGGAACTATATTTACGCACTCCTATCTCGAGTTACGTGGTTGATTGCTCCTGATTACAAAGGAGAGAAATCAGCGAATATTATTGTGAATGAGACAAATCTCAAACCACGTAAAGAAGAAGGATATTAATTTCTCCTCGTCACACTCACGAGCGAAATGACCAAATCTACCTCAAACGTAGCAATTTACTTTGGTCTTATCAAATTCCTTCTTCTTGCGTTCTTGTACCTCGTTGTCGGTTTTCTCGGATGATTTTTATTATCTGAATCTCGAGTCTCGTTCGCATGCTTATGCTCTTGGCTTAGCTTTGGGGAAGTCCTTACTTGACTCCTCTGAATAAGCATGACTCGAGTGTGGCTTACTCGCCTCTAGGTGCTCATCATCGAGCTCACATTATGTATTTACGTCAATGAAAGTACGAATACTTTCGTCAAGTGTGAGATAGAATTTCACGGTTTCCCATGAATCAGGTAAAAATTGGATCACATCCAGTACATAAATTTCATCTGAAATTTTCTCGTCCGTATATTTTAACTCGGTGATCATACTCGATATTTGTCTCATTGTATGATTAGCCTTTTTCTTCTGCATCCTCACATTAGGAGCAAAAGAGAGCAACACAATACTCTTATGGGGCGAATCAAACCGACATGTTCATAGGATATGACACGTAGAACGAGATTAAGTTATCGTGTATGCCACTGAAAAGGATTGCCCTAACTTGGCAATTCTTTTCTACCATGCATGATAGATCTCTTTATCTCGTATATCCTAATGCGCGGTGCCCACCCTAGAGCCCATCATCTCGTGCCTCAGATTGCCATTAGTTTTTGCCTCTCGAGAATAAACTGAATCTACTGATGTGAAATCTCGCAAATCATATCATTCAGTTTACTCTTCTTGCAAAAATTTAATACGACAGTTATCAATTTATTAAGAGAAATATTTGTGACTTGGAGATGTTTATTATCACATTTTTGTATGCCTTACGAATCATCAAGACCAAAATGACTTGAGTACAGACCCCAAAACGAGCGTATGATTCAACGGACACCATACATCACAATCCGGAATCGCATCTTACCATTCAGACTTTGATTCGGCACATAAAAACCCATAAAAAGTCACATTTATGGATATAAGACCCCCAAAAAATTGAAAAAATTCAATTTTAAGCGACTTCACGTGCCGCCCGGGGCCCACACGCGCCATGAAAAAATTCATGGCGCGTGTGCTAGACACGCGGCGTGCCTCACACCGCCACGCGTGCCCAGTCGCGGCGCGCAGCTCGGCTCACGCGTGCCCAGTCGCGGCGCGCAGCTCACGCGCCGAGCCGCTTTGAGCCGAGTCAGACCGGGTCGGTCAACGGGTCAAGGTTGACCCGACCGTCCGGTCAACGGGTAGGGGGCCAACCCGGTCGTGTCGGGTGTGGGTCGGTCCGGGTCAGGGTCCGACCTGAGCCGCTGACCCACTCTCGCTTCAAGCGCTGTGTGGTGCGTGCATTACACGCGCCAGCTAGACACGCCTTCTGGCGCGTGCGTGTCACGCGCCCGCGGGTCTGGGCCGGTTGTTCTTCGCCCTACGGGTCCTACAACGGGTTTTTCGACCCGTTTTCTGGAAAACACGATTCTGGCTGTTTTTGAAAAAGGCACAACTGCCACTGTCTATGTCACGCCCCAAACCTGGAGCGTGAGCAGCCGCCCGTTATCCTGGATGCCGGCTGTATTTTTACAGAAAATCGGGCAGAACCTCTCCATATATCGGAGGTCTCCCATATTAAAATAAACCTGTTACCTGTCCAAAAGGGGCCATCCCGGCCTCAAAATGCATATATTATCCTCAACAACAACCAGATCATCCTACTGCACAATCCAGGGCAACGCAAGGCTAACAAACAATTCTCCACAGTTCTAACCACAGACCTCTACTGCCATGCCCCCATCAAAGGCATGGACAGCCGCCAGTCGCCCCTCCTGTGATTTAGAGGAGGCACCGAGCGATCCTAGAGGACACTTCTAAGACATGACACTTCTAAGACATGACACTTCTAAGACATGACACATTCCCAAATACAGACGCAATGAAAAGAAATGTCTCAATGCAATGTCATGCAGTGACTTGAGAGTTCCACAATTTAAATGTCCATATTTATACAGTCATCCCAGAATTATAAAAATGGTCATCTATAGACCTCAAAATACATATACATCACCAATACAAATTTGCAGCGGAAATACACAATGACTCCTCAAGTCCAGGCCTGATCTCCCAAAGATACTGAGCGTCCTAAAAGCGACACTCCTTGTCAAATACTATCTCTGAAACAAAAGGGAAATGAGGGGTGAGTACTCGGGAAAGAATACTCAGTGAGTGAGTGGGTCAATGCAATCGTCAAATATGGAATGTGAAACTGGAGTGTCAAAACATAAGTATATAAATCATATTTCAAATCATCATGCTTTTCATTTCAACAATATATCACTTCACGCATTTTCAAGACAAATATGCATCCAAAGTACCATCATTTAAAATCATAGAGCTATCAGCCGAAAATGTCCTGGCAGAGGTCTACCGCGACCTATGACAGGCACACCGGGGGTGTTATATGCAAATTTCTTTAAAGTGCTCTCTACCCCGGCGTTGGCGACGAACCTCGTCCAGGTGCTAGACTTGGAGAGAATATCCAATCCAAATCCAAATCCTCCCCCTTTCGGGTTCAACCTGGCTAGTACCGTGTAGATAATCAAATCACGACAACTCGTGGGATACCCCAGGCCTAGGCATATCCGGACGCCACCAAAGCGTCTCTCACGGTGTCCTTCGTAGCTACGGAACAATGCAATCCAAAGCCCTCAAGGCCAAAATCAATGTCATATCAAAATGTGCCAAAGTCAGGTTCATAAACCAATGCAACATAGAGTATAAAATGGTACATTATACATTTCAACCACATGGATGCATAATTTCATAATTCAACACAGTTTTTGGACACTCCATCGGTTCACAAAAATCAATTTTAAAACCAGTCAAAACATTTCAAGTATACGACAAATCATGCTCATTATCAAAATGTTGTAAAACAGAATTTACATATTAAACAAAAGCATTGAAATAAATCTCACTCACTGTTTTGGGGAAGGTAGCGCACTCCCCAATAACACCAAAATACGCAAAACAAGGCGCCCCTCAATCGAGTCACCAAAATAGCCAACCTACTCAATCATCACGATTTTCATCAGATTTCGACTATTGTCAGGATCTATTATTTTCCTTAAATTCGTACAAACCCTAAATTCCTCAATTTATAAACATATTCCAATGTCATCAATTTCATTCTATTTATAAATAAATAACAAAATCAAAATCAATTTTAATTCGAATTTAAAAACCAACTAATACTACCTAATTTGACAAAGTTTATCCAAAGGTTGAAGAGATTTCATTTCTCTCACCTAGGGTTTCTCGGGTCTCGAATTTAGCTTTCGTTCGCCCGTTGGTTTAGTCTAAAACCTAAATGTTTCCAAATTTGAAACAATTGCGAACAATTTAAATCCAATACTAAAGAATTTCGAAACCCAAGTGCGAAAATCGAAACTTAGAGTCATTTACCTTCGCAGAGGCTCACGGACTGTCACGGGCCGTCGCGGGCCGTGGGCCGCGGGTTGATGGGCTGGCGGGCCTGGTGGGCCTACGGGCCTGATGGGTCTGCGGCCTGGTGGGCCTGCGGCCTGGCAAGCCGGATCGCTCGCTGGAGTGCTCTCGCGCTCGTGCTGGCGCTGGCGCTGGCTCGCGTGCTGAAGCGCACTCGCAAGCTGGATCGTGCGCTGCTCGCGCTGTGGGTCGCACGCTGGAGCGCTCGCGCTCGTGCTGGGGCGTGCTGGAGCAGTGGATCGCGCACTGGAGTGCACGCTGGCTCGTGCTAGGGCGTGCTGAGGCGCGCTGGGGTCGCGCGTTGGGGATCGCGGCTGCTCGCGCGCTGCTCGTGTGCTGCTCGCGCTGGGCTCGCACTGGGCTCGCGCTAGCTCGCGCGCTATTGTGCGAAGGAGAGGAGCTGCAGCGGCGCTCGTGCAGAGAGGAGCTACAGCGGCTCGCTCGCGGGAGGGAGGAGCTGCGGCGGCTGGGTACGGTGGCGATGGTGGTGACCGGTGGTGCTGGTGGCGGCAGCGGGAGGGGAGAGAGGCGCGGCGGCGTGGGATCGGGAGAAGAGAGAAGAAAAGGAGAGAGGGAGAAGGAGAGAGAAGAGAGGGGGAAAGAGAGAGGGAGAGAGGGGAGAAAATTGGGCTTTAAGCCCTAATTTTTATTTTCCCCCTTTTTTTTTATTTTTATTTTTTTTTAAATTGGGTATTACAGTCTAGTTTAACAGCTTTAAAATTAGTTGAAACAAATAGCACAGCTCACAGATGTTGAGGTTCATCTCAACAACCCACACCCACTTATCTCTAGCTTTTGCGGAGCAAAAACCTGTGGCAATGCTTGAATCTTGCTTGGGGCATCTATAGATTGTCAGTTCCAAGACACTGGTATCTATAGATTTTTGAAAACCTATTCTAATAGGAAATTTAAACATTTAGGATTCCCAATCGAAAAACTGAGAGACATCATAGTTCGAAGAGGAATAATTGTGAAAATAAACTACTAAACTCTAAATAACTCGTCGATTTGACTACGAGCCAGAAGTTTTTTATTTTTTTTAATTTTTCAAATACATATCCTTGGGAACCCAAATGGGAGATTTTTTTTTTTTTTAATCAAACAGGAGAAATTTTTTTTTTTCCGGTGAGAGAGAGAGAGAAGAGGATGAAGAAATCAAGGGTGGAGGAATTCTTTTCCCCCCAATCGAAACAGCAGCAAGACTACGATCAGAAGAAATCAGGGGTGGAGGAAGAGGATGAAGTCTCCCAATCTTATCTCCGCCGTCGGAATCAAAACCCAAAAACCTTCCACAATCCTTACCCTTTCTTGCTGCTTTTCTTCCCACACTAAGTCATTTTTCAGAGAGATGGAGAGAGAGAGTATCGGAAAAAAGTTTTAAAAAAAGTTTTGTGTGTTGGTAAGAAAATGTTTGGCATTTTCAAAATAAAAAATCATCAGTATCTCGAATCATTGATTATTTTGAACTTCACCTAATTATTTTGAATCATTGACTTTGTTAGTTACCATGAATTTTCTTCATTGAATTGTAATAATTTGTCGGTAGAAAATCTTCATGTAACATATATATTCGGATTAGTAAGGCAAGAAAGGAATGAATGTTTGGAAACATGTAGAGTTCTCATAATTGTAAGAAAATATTCGGTGCTTTAAAGATACCAAATCATCTCTATGTTAAATCATTGAATTGTTATCCAATTGTGATGAAGCCATTGATTTTGGTCGTTGCCATGACTTCGCTAAAAGTTTAGGACGGAACAAACTCTTCAATTCTAGAAATGTCAAATGTCAAAGGTAGTTTTCTTTTATTGGCAAGAAAATATTTGGTTTCTTCAAAATGCAAAGTCATCTTATGTTAGAAGCATTGAATAGTGCCAATTTGTCAATGGAACTCCACCTATTTTTACAAAATTCTAGGGCTCCAAACAACCTCTTCAGCTAGCATTTATAATTGAAATAACAAATGCCAGAAAGGAAAGAAAACCTAGAAATGAAAATATCAAAGGTAGTTTTCTCATATTCTTAAGAAAATATTCGATATATCCAAAATACGTAGTTATCTGTATACCGAATCATTGAATTGTTATAATTTGCCGATAGAACTTCCCCCAATTATCTTCAACCATTGATTTTGCTAGTTGTGGTGAATTTTCACTAAAAACTATGAGACTGAACAGCCTCATGAGGCAGCATTGAATTAACAGGCTAGACAGGAAAAAAAATGGAAATGTAAATGTCTCATATAGTTTACTTGTCTTGCTAAAAAAATATCGGACTCCGTAGGTTACCATGTCATCCATATCTTGAACCATTGAATTGTTATTATTTGTGAACATGACTCACTCCACTTATTCATTTCAATCATTTGTCAATTGAACCCACCATTCGGGCAATATGATATTATATAGTGGAATAATGGAATCAAATAATTTGCACTTGTGCTATTTTATGCAGCTGAAACAGCGGTTCTACATGTTTTTACTTGGGTGAGTTGTTAGTGAGGGACATTTTGCAAAACAAATTTGAAAAAAGCAATTAAATTGGCTTTGGCCTGCGATGATTGAGGTCACGAGGATGGGTGACAGTGTATTTCCACTTGCCAAAAAGGATGAATTGAACACTTAACCACAATGGCAATCATGTTTTTTGGGGTTAGAGGGGGGTGAAACTGGTGGTTGTGGTGGCCATGGTGTGAAATTGGAAGTAAATATCAAGAGAAATTAAAGAAATTTGGAGAGAGAAGACAAATTCAAATATAGAAATTTTTACTACAAGCGAAGTCTGGAATAATTCAGACAAGAATTTGAATCAAAGCTTTTTTCTTTTAATCAAATTGCTAAAAAAGAGTAACATTGTGCCAATTTCCACAATAAGGAATTAAATAAGATAATGGTGCTCTTACTTGTTTAAATCATTAACCATAGCATAAATTTACTATTTATTTACTGATATGGTAATTTTATTCACTTTTAGGGCCCGCAAGATCCTCCAGGTCCGCCATACATGATGGCATACCTCATCTTCTCACCATCCCAACCCTTATTTTGAAATGTAAAGCAAGTCGAATTATCGGCATTTACATTTGTTGTTTTCTGCTGAATATCTTCCAAATCGCCCGCTGAATTAACAAACTGAAGTTCTCTATAATATGCAGAATGGCCGTAATCACCGTCTGGGAATAGTCCGCTTCCAATGGGAGGATTTTGTCCTCCAACAGGGCCCTGTGAAATCCCACCAACGGAAAAAAATGATGCCCCGTTACGAAGTTTAGGTAAAATAGCAGCCGGCCAATAACCAACACTTATACTGGCTTGCGACATGAACAACCACCAATTGCCGGTATCTTTATCCTGCAAATATAAATTCTCACACAAAGGCTACATTTAATGTAAGTAGTATTTTTATTTGCTTTAATTGAATTGTTCTTACTTGACGAATCATGCTCCTTAATTCTATTTGTGGTCCGTTAACCTTAGAAACATCAGGAAAGGCCATTCCAGGGAAAGCCCTTTGGTCAACTTGCACAAATCCTTCACACAGAAGATTGATGCATCCCGCTTTGAATCCATCGGGCTATTCATTTACCAAGGACCCGAAGGAGCAAAAAAAATCAGGTTATTGTGTAAGTAAATTTAGATTAAAACATAAAATTGCATCGTAAGAAAAAATATTAACTCACATTCCAATCACTCCACTCAATGAAATAGTGACTTCGGGTATCGTTAAAGAGATCTGGTGCTATCTGAAAAAAAGTACAATTTCTAAAATATTAAATGACAAATGACTATCAAGTTAAAAAAAAAAATATCAGGTACAATCATATATTTTCAATGTAGCAAACACCTAGAACTCTTGAAAATGTCATAAGCATTTTCCATGAGAAATAGCATTCATTATTGGAAAAAAAGGGGGTTTAGTTTTTACCAGCCAACCAACGTTGATTGTACTAAATCGGTCTCCACTTGTAAGCCACATTTTAGACAGTGTCCTTTGATCAGATTTGACCTCATAGTTATACACTGTCCCGGATGCCTTGCCTCCCATATGCACACCGGGTTCGGCTTCAAGGAAAGCATTCTGTAGAATAAAGACGTCTCATGAGTAGATAAAATGAAGTGGTAATTTGCATCAATAAGGGCTTGTCATGAAAGGGATGATATTTACTCCAAAGCAAAGCCGCAGCATTGGATTATAGGGTGCCCATTATGAGACCATTCAAGATAATTTGAGTTAAAATTAGAGGATATAGTCATTATCAAGATAATTCCATAGGAAAAATTTTAAAATATGTATTGTTAGAAGACGTGTTTTTTTGGTTGCAATAGATAACAAATCATTTGTGTTCACAGAGATAGAGAGGGCAATTAGTCATTAAAGAGCGTGAGGGAAAGGCGTAAAATTCATCTTTTGGATTTTGATGTTTGTGTTACAGAAAAACAAATAAGATTTCGACTTGGTGATCTTATTCAAGACCATGGAGGCTTGGAGTGGAACACATTGGTCCTCTTCTAGGTTTATTTCCTTGGTCTTAGAATTCCAAAGTTCACATTTCTAACAAGGAGAAAAATGTCATCAAAATATCCACATGCACAAAAGAGCTTTAAACAGGAGATAACATGCGTTCAACTAACACATTTCTTACCATAATTAAAATTTTTTTAACATTTTGTGTAATGTGAAAGAGAGAGAGAGAAATGTGAACAATTAGGGATTATAATAGTGGCCATAATTATGGATTTTATAATTATAATGATATTATTGTTGGTTGTTACATAAATAAAAAGATTAGATCATTTCATTTAAAATTAGACACAATAAAATAAGGGCTAATTTTGAAATATAATAATAGAATTATAAATGACACTTGCGTAAAATCATAATCATTTAAAATTAAATGCTCTCAGGAACCAAAATTTAAAACAAACTGAGCACATAGGTAAAAGAGTAGAACCTAGGCAATCCTCAAGTTACGAAAAGAATGACTTACATGAACACCAGGAGATTCTGGCGTAGCAGGATGAAAATGACTATAATCCTTTGCTCTTGCTAGGCTCGCCCTTGTTGCCCTAAGAATAGGAACACTTCCTGGAGGACACCTTATTCTGTTGATGTTGACATGGGCACGTCCCTCTCTTGTGGAAGCCTCTTCCATCCTAAAATCTGAGGGTAAATTAGGTTTCATCTGAAAATAATTTTTTAAAAAAAAAAAAAAAATGTTAGGAGAGAGAAGGAAATTCCAAATATGAGATGTAGTGACCCATTTGAAGCAATAGATAATTTCAAAATACTTTTATTAAGTAAATATGTAAAATGAAACAAAACAACCAGTTTGGAAGAAGAGAAATTATCTGAGTGGATGTGATGTGTTGGGCCTTGTTGATGCTTTTTTTTTTTTTTTTTTTTTTTGGTTGGAGGCCTTGTTGATGCTGAGAATGAAGAGGAGGAACCCATGTTCAATAAAAGGGATACCTGAATCTTGTGATCTTTTAAAAGAGGATGATCAAATGCCGGCTGTTTATTTATATCAATGCAATCAATGGTTTCTCCATACTGAGTCTGTAGAGTCAGAAAAAGCAAAGGTAAGATATAGAATTTTTAAATATTATATTTTGTAGGTAATAAAATTAAGGATTCTTTATTTTTATTTTTTATTTAACGTACCTTAAAGGTGATAATTGGAGGTTTATTGAGTTGCCGCAATTGCTTTTCCATCTCTACATCTTCTTCTCTCAGTAATAAATTTTGATCCTGCTTCGAATAAGAGCAACAAAATAGGCTTAGAAAAAAAATTGTCAGGAAGGAGATTTTGCTGGTTGCCATGACTTTTCACAAAAAATTATGGGACAGCAATATCTTCGGGCAGCATATATAATTGAATTAGGAAGGCAAGAAAGGAAAGAAAATATTCACATATTAGTAAGAAGAAATTCGGTGCCTTCAAGATACAAATATGTCGAACAAAATCATTAAATAGTTGTAATTTTTGTCGAAATATGAGTATCAACTATGATTGATATGGAATTGATTTTGAGTACTTTTTCATTTTGCATAATTTTATTAGATTGCTTCTTATTTTTTATAATTTAGAATAGTTTTGGATTTTTTGTACCCGATTTGATTAAATTGTTTCTTTTTTCTTAACTTAGAATATTCTATGTATTATAGCGTACTATTTCCTATTTTGGGTCATTAAGTCCCTCCTTCAAAAGTTGCCCTTTTATTGCGGCACTTAGAGTAGTAGTGTAAGGTCCTCGCTGGAAGAGCTTGTTAAGAAAGGCATGGACCGGGCAGAGGGTACGATATTTTTAAGCAATATGCTTGTTGCTTAATATTTGGACACATTTCCCACAAAAGGATTAAACAAACAAATTTTTCCCAAGAAAAAAAAATGAAAAAGAAAAAATTTGAATTATTCCCACTTTTGTGTCGAAAAAGAAACTATCAAAATATCTTTAATAAAGGAAATACGTTGAACCGAAAATATCAATTTAATGGAAAACTACTTAAAATAATCTAAATACCTATAAAATGGAAGTTAAGTCACAATAAAAAAAAAAAAAACATTAATTACAAGAGATTCAATTTGTGTAAATTAACAGACATTGAATCATTGAATTCGGTGTCTTCAAAATTGTATGATGAATCATTGAATTGTTATAATTTGTCAATAAAACTTCCCCAATTTTCTTGTTAAAAAAAAGGAAAAAAAATATAATGATTGATTTTGCTAGTTGCCATCAATTTTGCTTCATTGAATTATAGTGTTGAAACATTGAATTGTTATAAAATTGTCAATAAAACCCCGGTAAGGAAAGAATTAAGAAGAAAGGAAAGAAAACCTGGAGAGGAGATTTTCTTGAACCATCAAAATTTGTCAAAAGAAATTCCCCCGATTTTCTTGAACCATTGATTTTGCCGGTTTCCATTCTTATATTGTTGAAACGTTGAATTGTTATAATTTGTGTATAGAACCTCTTTAGGCGGTATATATGATTGAATTATAGTATTTCTGATGATTTTAACTATAACCGTCTATATAGATTCAAAAAATCATAAGTAAAACTTACTGTCAGTAAATATTACCGTCGACATAACTCTTTAATTTTGTAGTGTATGGTTTATTCGGTTTTGGATAAAATCAAAATTTTATTTATATAAATATAATATAATATTATAACTAAAAGTTAAAAGAGAAAAAAATTCTAAAAGATATGGTATAATTCTTTTTTTTAAAAAAGTTCTATTTAGGTTAAATGTAATGGGAACGTGGTCCCTATCACTACAATAAAATAGAGATTTAGTGACGAGATTAAAAATTTATCACTAAAATATCGTCACTAAATATATATTTTAGTGACAATATTTTAAATCATTATTGTTGTATTGTAATATAAATCATTTTAGTGACAAAATTTATAAGTTGTTATTAGATTATCACTAAAATATAAATTAATGACAACATATATCTCATCATAGAATTAGTGACGAAAAATAGTGAAAACATAATTTTGTCACTATTGATCAAGTACAATGACGATAATATCTCGTCAGTACATATAGTGACAACATTTTCTTGTCACTATTAATCCCTTAAGTGACAATATATTATGTCGTCACTGTTGGTCACTTTGTGACTAGATTGTTTCGTCATTATTGATCATTTTTTAATGACAATACTATGTTGTCACTATTAATCAATTTTAGTGATAAAAACGGTAGTTATCACTGTTAAGCCCTTTTAGTGACAATATTTTTTTATTACAATTGATCTTTTTAGTGATGACATATTATGTCGTCACTGTTGATCATTTCAACATTTTTTTACAGTATTCGGACAAGATTAATCAGATAAAATTTGAATACCAATCGATAAAAATAAAAAAAAAAACAAAGAAAAAAAAGAGGACAATGACTGGAACCTGCAAAGCTAGGGATTAAGTATATTTTAAATTAAATGTGAATTAACATTTTATGATAATAATATAATAAAAAAGCTTGATTAACATTTTCTTACAAATTAAACTATATTTTAATAATAATATAATAATATGAATTAAGTATTATGTAAATGGATTTATGTTTTTCTTATTTAAGCAAAATTTTGGTAATTTTGTATAATTATGATAATTTTAAATTAAATGTTTTTATAATAATAATAATTAAATGTTTTGCATAAATGCTTTTCGTATTTGCATAGTTGCTCTCACTCTCGCCGTCTCTCTTCACTCTCTCTATGCTCTCCTCTCACGGCTAGGGATTAAGGTCAGATCTCTCTCTCTCTTTCTCTCTCTTTCTCTCTCCCCCCGATAGATCTGTAATTCGTTTGATGATTTGTGGATCTTGATTGTGTTTTTCAGCGTATTACCTATGTAGATCTGTCTCTGGTAAACTGATTGTTTCCGATCTTTATGATATTGGATCTCTCTTCTCTCTCTCTATGCTTTCCTCTCGCGGCTAGGGATTAAGGTTAAATCTCTCTCTCTCTCTCTCATAGATTTGTAATTCGTTTGATGATTTGTGGATTTTGATTGTGTTTTTCAGCGTATTATCTATGCATATCTGTCTCTGGTAACCCGATTGTTTTTCAACTGTGTATCAGCAATTGTGTTATAGTTTTGTAGGCATTCCATAATGATGAATTTTTTAAGATATATAATAAGAGGCCATTGTCTAATTTTGCAATCAAAGTGGGCTAAGATTGGAGTGTTTATAGCCTGCGATTTTGTTAATCAAGCTCTTTTTAGAAGTCTCAGCTACTCATTTTGCAGTAGACATTTCTGTTGTGTTCCCTTTACCTAACTTGTCACAATTTGGCATTTCCTTTTTTTCCCGCATTGGACGCCCTGTCTGTCTCTTGGCTAGTGGATTGTAGAACTTTTCAGCAGTAATCACGTTTCCATTCCCATTCAATTGACTCTTTGTCTGCAATCTTATGGGTCACCTTTAAGATTTATGCTTATGAAACTGATATGAGATTTATATACTGAACAACCTTTAAGAATATAATGAAACATGTTTATTGTATTGGATAGTACTTAAGTAGTCTAGTTTTCTAGATGTGAAGAGCTTTATTTTTTCATAGGAAGTGCTTTATTTTCTCCATGTTTGAATAGGCGTAGACTTTTATCGCTGATGATGAAATTGCACATGTGGGTTAGGATTGAATTTGAAGTCACTTAAAAATAGACAAAAAATGGGGAACTAGACTTTCCTTGAGCATGTCTAAAATGCTTCTCTTGTAGATTGATGAAACTTAAGATTGATGAAGTATATTTAAAAATTATAAATTCTGTGATAAAAATAAAATTACATATCCTTATTCTATGATTGACCTTGACACTCTCATATAGATGAACTATCAAATAATAGGATAAACATGAACTAACTAGGTTCTGTTCCAAAAAAGCGAACAGAGAGAATAAATTAATTTGTAATAAGTTGTGATTTAGCTTCTCAATCACTAATGTAGTAAGGTTATCATCCACCACACTTTTAACTATACACAGGCATGAATATTCATACTGCTAAAGACATAAAAACCAAAAATCCCTCCTTTAAATCCCCCACCCCCTCCCTTCGTAGAAATAGGAAGATATTTTGTCATTCCATTAGACTGCTAAAGGCATGAATATTCATACACAGGCATGAATACTGATACACAGGCAGGAATATTAAACTAATTTCATGAGGTTCCAAAGTCCATCTTGCATAGATGCAAAAAGGAACTTTTGCATCTATTTTGTCATTCCATTAGATGGTGTTTCAGTGATTAGTAAAGGGGGGAAAAACTCTAGTGGACTTGGATGGGCTTGAGGGCTTGCACAGGAACGAGAAGATTATTTGTTCAATCCCTCTAGCTACTCCTTGGTTAGTTGGGAGGGAGAGCAATTTGGGAGTTCTTCAGGGATCCATGAGGTCCCTTCTCAGTTAGTGGATTCTTGGATGAAATATGAATTTATGCTTTTCTTCTACCAAAGGTTGTTCAGGAAGCACCACCTAGGTGATTTTTAATGAATTCTTCTTTCTTATCACAGGAAAATAGGAAATCAAAAACTCTATTTAGAATTTTCTGGTCCATTTTGTTCCTAAAATTTTTATGATCAATAAATCTCATTAAAATAATAAAGTCCATCTTGCATACATACAAACTTGGAACTTTGACATGTATTCTCTCAATTTGTTAAAAGATATTTCTATGCTTCACACAAAACAACAAACATTGGTTCAAGGTCAATCATTAAAATAATTAAACTTAAGATTGATGAAGTACATTTAAAAATTCTAAATTCTGTGATAAAAATAAAATTACATATCCCTATCCTATGATTGACCTTGACACTCTCATGTAGATGAACTACCAAATAATAGGATAAACTTGAACTAACTAGGTTCTGTTCTAAACCCAAATAATAGGATAAACTTGATGTTACAACAACATATTATGGTTCCTGATGAGATCATCAAGATTGCAAGGAATTCACGAGATCCAACTCAAGTCCCAGTTGGGCAGGTGACAAAGGCCCTTGTTAAAAGATTCAAAGAAATACTGAATAACTTAATTCATGGGACTTTACAATAAAAAATTGGAACCCAAACAAATAAAGAACCAAAAGGGGTCTTAATTATGCTCATACAAGTCCAGTTGGAAGAATAAAAGTTTCAAAACTATCCAAAACCATCCAAAACCAAGGGAGGACGAAAATAAAGAAAAATAGCAGTAAAACTTGATCAAAATAGTTTGATTTATTTAGTTTCCTAATTTTTATTTTTTGTAACTTATATTTTAGTTTCCTGATTCTTTATTATTTAGGAAGTTACTAAATTTTTAGTTATCAATTAAGTTTTGACCTTTAGACTATAAATAGGCCATTATATATTGTGTAAAAAACAACACTTTGGAGAGAATTAATAAAATTATGAGAATTCTTCACACAAATTTTGTTCTTTTGAGAACTTTGAACTTATTCAAGATAGGAGTTTTATTTAGTTCTTTGACTTATCAATTTAGATTTCGAACCATCTAGATTGTGGCGTCATTCATTTTATCTTTATACCAATGTTTTTGATCTAGTGAGAAACGGGTCTAAGGTCATATATTTTAGGTTCTTCCTCATTTAGGGCAAGGGTTGAGGTCTTTAATTCCACCGGTTCAAATAATTCGTTGGGACCATTTTTGGGCTAAATTAACTTGTTCGTAGGTTCTAAGATTTTTATACCCAACGGGTTCACATCAGTTGGTATCAAAGCCAATCCAGGTTTTTTTTTTCCTTTTTGTGTCTGAAAACTTTTTATTTGTTGGTTTATTTCTTATTTTTGGTATACTTATTCTTTATTTTTGTGCTGTCATATTCCCAAAAAAAATAAGGGCAAAAAAAAACCAACAAAAAAAAGAGGCCGTGAAAAAAAGAAAAAAAAAAAGAAGGGCCAAAAAAAGGGGAGAAAAAAAAAGACCCACAAGAAAAAAAAAGAGAAGAGGCCGTGAAAAAAAAAGGGGGCAGTTTTCAAATTTTGCAAAATTGATAATTCTCCATTTTGTGATTTTGTTTAAATTTGGCAAATTTTAAAGTGTTATTACCAAATTTGAATTAGAATTTTTAAAATGAAATATTTTCTTATTTGTACACTTACCCAAATTCAAATATTCCATATTTGTTCTCCTTTCATGAACTACTTTTTTATTTGTTCACCTTCCTTATTTATCTTATTCCTTGGCTGTTTCCTTTCTAATTTAGAAATTTCTTTTTAAATTTACTACTTTTCTTATTCCTTATTTTTCTTATTCCTTCTTACTTTTCTTGTTATACTTTCTTCTATATAAGTCATTGAATTTCACAAGACAATTATTTTTTGAGTTGAGTTCTCGAGTTCAATAAAGAACTTGACTAAGTGAAGTAGGGTGGTAAAAGGTAAGAGAGAATTCATTAAAAATAAAAGCCAAATAAATAGAGTGAAATGCGAGTGGATTTGAGTGAATCATTATTTTTTAGTGAAATACGTGAGGGAGTGTGGTGAGTTTCTTTCCTATTTTATTCTAACATTATCTTGCAGATTTCAATCATGACTCAAAATCAAAAAGATAACATAAGTGAGGAGGTTCAACCACAGGTTGGGTCGAATCTACAACTACAAGCATTTATGGGGGAGACGGATGATGAAGAGGGAGTTAGATCTTATACATGAAAGGTTGGATAAGGTGGAAGAGGGGTCGCAAAGGGGGCAACCATCAATAGTGCCAGCCCCTCCAGGAGGAATAGGTTTCATCAAAGAGAAACTGAAGTTGTGGATGAGTTTAAAGGGGATGGGTTAGAAGAGGAGTTTGATAGATTGTCAGTGGGTAGTCATAGAAGACTTGATCGAAATAGAGAAGTTAATAATCGGTTAGTTTTTGATTGTTACAACTATTCTGAATTAAAGAAGGTTAAACTTGCTCTTATTAAGTTTACTGATTATGTAATTGTATGGTGGGATCAGTTGTGCATCAATAGACGACGGAATGGGGATCGACCCATTGAAACTTGGGGTGAGATGAAAAGAGTGATGAGACGACGATTTGTGCCGAGTCATTACTATAGGGATTTATATCTCAAGTTGTAGAGTCTCCACCAAGGTAATCGAAGCGTAGATGAGTATTACAAAGAGATGGAAATGACTATGATTCGAGCAAATGTGGAAGAAGATAGAGAGGCGACGATGGCTAGATTTTTGAATGGTTTAAATCGAGAAATTGCCAACACGATCGAGCTTCACCATTATGTGGAGTTGGAGGATTTAGTACATATGGCAATCAAGGTTGAAATGTAGCTCAAGAGAGGTAACACACGACCAAAACCAACACCACAGATTCCGAATGCAACATCTTGGAGAATGAGCTATCCGAAGAAAGAAGAAAATTCAGCCATCTCCAGAGTTAAACCTGAACATAAACCAGCTATCTCCACCACGACTTCTCAAAGTAAGTCAACCCCTACTTTAACTCGATTTAGTGAGATTAAATGATTCAGGTGTCAGGGAAGAGGACATATAGCTAGCCAATGTCCAAACAAGCGAGTTATGGTGATTCGGGAAAATGGTGCAATCGAGTCTGAAGATGAAGGTGACATTGATTGTTTGCCTCCATTGGAAGACGTCCCTATTGGAGCTAAGGAATATGGGGCTAAACATGGTGAGATGTTAACGCTAGTAACATGTCGAGCTTTAAGCTTACAAGCCAGAGGAGATGAAGAAGAAGTACAACGGGAGAATATCTTTCACACTCGTTGCCATGTGAAAGACAAGATATGCATTTTGATCATTGACGGTGGTAGTTTTACTAATGTTGCGAGTAAGACTTTAGTGAAAAAGCTGAATTTGTCAACCACTAAACATTCTCAACCATACAAGCTACAATGGTAGAATGATAGTGGAGAAGTGAGGGTTACAAAACAAGTTGTTGTACTATTCTGGATTGGGAAATATGAAGATAAGGTATTATGTGATGTGGTGTCAATGCAAGCTGGGCACATTTTGTTAGGAAGGCCTTAGCAATTTGATTGACATGTGCAACATGACGGCTTCACCAACAAATATTCATTCATGTTCAACCAACGAAAAATCACTCTAATTCCGATGACACCAAAGCCAGTCTATGAAGACCGAGTGAGGTTGAAAAAATTGAATGAGCAACAGAAACAAAAGGATCAAAATGGGTTGAGAGAAGAGAAAAAAGAGAGAAAAGAAGAGAGAAAGGCCAAATTTGGTGAGAAAGAGAAAAGAGAGAAAAGTTCGACCAATGAGATAAAATCCGAGAGAAAACAAAAGAATTTCTATGCCAAAACAAGTGAGGTTAAGTGAGCGATACTCTCAAGATGGCCAATGATTGTACTTATGTACAAGGAATTCCTTTTAAATACTGACCAACTTAACCCTTCTTTGCCGAGTGTTATTGTTTATCTTTTGCAGGAATTCAAAGATGTGTTTCCTGAAGAGCTACCCCAAGGTTTGCCACATATCCGAAGGATTGAACATCAAATTGATTTCATACCCGGTGCATCAATTCCAAATCATCCGGCATATAGAAACAATCCAGAAGAGGCGAAGGAGTTTCAAAGACAAGTCGAAGAGTTGATGGAAAAGGGGCATGTGAGAGAAAGTATGAGTCCATGTGCAGTTCCGGTGATTTTGGTACCTAAGAAAGATGGAACATGGAGGATATGTGTTGACTGCCGAGCCATCAATAATATAACGGTAAGATATCGACACCCTATTTCTCGTTTAGATGACATGTTAAATGAGTTGTATGGTGCTTGTGTGTTTTCTAAAATTGATTTTAAGAGTGGATATCATCAAATACGAATGAAAGAAGGAGATGAATGGAAAACAACTTTTAAAACTAAATATGGGTTGTATGAGTGGTTAGTTATGCTGTTTGGATTAACCAATGCTCCTAGTACATTCATGTGCTTAATGAATCATGTTTTGAGTGCTTTTATTGGTAAATTCGTATTTGTTTATTTTGATAATATTTTGATATATAGCAAAAGTTTGCATGATCATATCTCACATTTGCATTCGGTTTTGGATGTACTTAGAAAAGAAAATTTATATGCTAATCTCAAAGAGTGTACCTTTTGCACCGACAAACTTGTTTTTCTGGATTTTGTTGTGAGTGCTAAAGGTATCGAGGTGGATGAAGAGAAGATCAAAACTATCCAAGAATGGCCAACCCCCTCCAATATAGGTAATGTTAGAAGTTTTCATGGTCTTGTTAGTTTTTACAGGAGGTTCGTGAAAGATTTTAGCACTATCGCTGCACTGCTTACACAAGTCATCAAGAAAAACGTTGCATTTCAATGGAGTGAAGAGCAAAAGAAGGCGTTTCAACTTATTAAACATAAACTTACTCATACACCTTTATTTGCTTTACCAAACTTTTCTAAAACATTTGAAATTGAATGTGATGCTTCTGGTGTAGGTATAGGCGCTGTTCTTATGTATTTGCCATATTGAGTCTGTAAAATAAGAAAAAGAATTCTCTTGGCTGTTTATTTATATCAATGCAATCAACGGTTTCTCCATATTGAGTCTGTAAAATAAGAAAAAGCAAAAGGTAAGATATAAAACTTTTAATTATTATATTTAGTAGGTAATAAAATTAAGGAAGAACTAAGTAAATACAAAAGAATGAAGATGCAAAGCACAATACACCGAAACCACTTTTTAACTTAACATACAATTTGCAAATGTTGCAGATAATGTCTACAAACAGTAAATGGGACTGGTTGTAAACATTATTAATTATTATACATTGCACAAATAGTAGATACTACAATACATGGAAAAAAATCAGGTTTTTTTTTTTTTTTTTGTATCTGTGAATGAATTTCTTTCCTCTATATGTCCCTAAAAATGGTAAATAAAAAAAAAAAATTTAGTAATTTAAGGGCACAAGAAAAAAGAAAAACTTTGATGGGAGTAAATTTTATCTATGAAATTTCCCACTTTTCATAATTCACATCTTCAAAAGAAAATAAATTTTTATTACCAATCAAGATAGGGACAACAAGAGAATACTAAACTCTTTTGTGTTGAGTGGTTGGGTACTTTACCCCTTAATCAGAGATCTCGAGTTTGAGCACTGAGAATGTCGGAAAAGTATTTGGGAGAGTCAATCCCTCAAGGAGATGGACCATACTGTGGACTGTGGACTGTGTATAAATTTTCATTTTTTTAACAATAGCAATAAAAGCAGTGTTTTTTTTTTAACATACTTTAAAGGTCTTAATTGGAGGTTTATTGAGTTGCAGCAACTGCTTTTCCAACTGTACATCCTCTTCTCTCAGTAATGAATCTTGGTGGTGTTTCGAATAAGAGCGACAGAATAGGCTTAGAAAAGAAATTGTCAAGAAGGAGATTTTGCTGGATGCCATGACTTTTCACAAAGATTATGGGACAGCAACCTCTTCAGGCAGCATATATAATTGAATTAGGAAGGCAAGAAAGGAATGAACACGTGGAAATGTGAAGTTTTCTCATATTAGCAAGAAAATATTTGGCGCTTTCAACATTTCAAGTCATCTGTATGTTGAATCATTGAACTGTTATCCTTTGCCAAAGTAACTCCCTCCAATTACCTTGAACCATTGATTTTGCTAGTTGCCATGACTTTCCTAAAAGTTAAAGGACAGAACAAACTCTTCAATCCTCAAAATGTCAATACCTAAAGGAAGTTCCCTTTTATTGGTAACCAAATATTCGGTGCATTCAAATACGAAATCATCAAAGTAAAAATCATTGAATAGTAGTAATTTGTCGATAGAACTCTCACAATTATCTTATACTATTGATTTTGCTAGTTGTTTTTTACTAAAAACTATGGGAAGAATCAATCTTTTCGGGCAACATTCATAATTGAAATAACAACTTAAGAAATAAAATAAACCTGAGAATGCAAATATCAAAGGTAGTTTTGTGTGTTGGTAAGAAAATATTTGGCATCTTCAAAATAAAAAATCATCAGTATCTTGAATCATTGATTATTTTGAACTTCACCTGATTATTTTGAACCATTGACTTTGTTAGTTACCATGAATTTTCTTCATTGAATTGTTATAATATGTCGATAGAAAATCTTCATGTAACATATATATTCGAGTTAGCGAGGCAAGAAAGGAATGAACGCCTCGAAACGTGTAGTTTTCTCATAATTGTAAGAAAATATTCGGTGCTTTAAAGAGACCAAGTCATCTGTGTCACGCCCTGAACCGGGATCGTGAACAGCCGCCCGTTGTCCCTTGATGCCGGCTGTATTTTTACAGAAAATCGGACAGAACCTCCCCATAAATCGGAGGTTTCCCATGTACAATTTCACCTGTATATGACATTCATCCTGTAAAAATAAACAATTGGTCATCCCGGCCTCTCCAAATTCAACAAATACCACAACCAACATCCAGAACAACGCAAGGCTATAGAGTTTCTAACAGTCCTAGCAACAGACCTCTACTGTCATGCCCAACTAGAGCATGAGCAGCCGCCACACCGAGCGGACTTAAATTCTACGCATATATAAAATAAATTCCCAAGTTATTTTTAAATATTTACAAATGCCTCAATGCCATGAAATAAATCAGTACGAGAGTTTCAAGAATAAATGTCCATAATTTATACAGTCATCCCAAAAAATTTAGATAAATGGAATGGTCAAACTAAAATCTCCAATACATAACAATATCACCAATCATCGTAGCGGAAGAGATGGAAAATATCCATACCCAAGCCTGGCGATATCTCCTCGGTCCAACACTAATCCTGTGGGAAAGAAAGTGAGGGGTGAGTATCTATGGGAGGATACTCAGTAAGTGAGGGGATTGACATCATACTATCAATATCGAGGTGAATTTGGAGTGTCAAAGCATAAAATAAGAAAATATCCACAGTGTACAAACCGATCATGTTATTTCAAAATCATATATAATACGCACACATCAGAAAGCAAGATATGCATCCAATATTCACATCAATGTCATGAAGAGCCGGCCAATAAAATATTCCCGGCAATGGTCTACCTCGACCAAGAACGGCGCATTGGGGTTTTTCCAAATGCAAGTATTAAAGAATGGCTCTCTGTCCTAATGTTGGCCACAGACTGCCCCAACTAGCCTGTAAATAATAATAATGTACATATAACTAGTCAGCCGTGTATGGTGCCCCCGCCTGGTGCTAGACGGAGCCGTACTCAACGTCCTCTCCGATGAGGGTCAACCTGGGACACCCATACACACGACAATCTGGCGGATACCTCCGGCTGAAACGTATCCGGACACAAGGGGTGCCTCTACCAGATGTCCTTCGTAGCTACGGATCACAATATCATATCAGCCGGGCACGTAGCCCCATGCATCCCATCACCAGATCAGCCGGGCATATAGCCCCATGCATAATATCATAACGTCAGCCGGGCATACAGCCCAATGCATAATATCATAAAGTCGGCCGGGCATACAGCCCAAAACATAATATCATAAAGTCGGCCGGGCATACAGCCCAAATGTGTAAATAAATCCATTTAAAACCATGTGCCAATGCAGTGGAAGCATTAAAGCATATCAATATGTCGAAAATATGGCACAATATATGTTTATCAAAACTCATGGATGCATATCAATAAAGTCAGCAGTTAAGACACTCCAAAGGTCACAAAACATTTCATCAAATATTGGATAGTCATAACAATCATACATTTTGCAGAAACATGTCATTTAAAAGATATTTTTGAAACATGGTTTTCAATCAATAGCGAATGTCAAAGTCCCACTCACAGTTCTAGGGAGGGTCGTCACTCCCTATTTTCAAAACAATTCCAATCTGAATCCTCGAGTCTCCAAAAAGATCAACCTAAATCAGATTATCAAAATTGAATATCAATTTCTCAGGCATCTTTAGGGTTTATCCGAAAGACATGAAATATACAATATCTTCCACTTTACGGCTCATTTCATTCCAACCCTACAATCAAGATACTTTCATGCATATTTCAAGGTTTAACTCTAAAAGAACTATTCGAATTCACTAGACATGATTTTGTGATTCTATAATACGCTTCTTTCGTATCAGATCATCTAGTTTCTGTAACGTTCTATACTTAACTTTCAAAGTCACATATAATCATTTCAGAAATTGCATTCTATTCGCATTCCACTTACACTCTAAACATATACAAAACCTTTCATCTTAGATTCAATCCTAGATTCATCCAATTTATCAATTAGAGCCGAAATCTCCTCACCTAGGGTTTTCTCGAAGCGCCGAGTCTCGTCCGAAAGTCGCTTCGGTCACTCCAAAGTCTGTAGGGTTTCCTGTCAAAACAAGGTTTATTTGTTAGATCTAAACACATAGATCCGAAACAAAACCCTAAGTCATTTACCTACGTGAGGGTTCGTGGGCTGTCACGGGCTCACGGGCCGTCACGGGCTCGTGGGCTACAGCTAGCGGGCTCGCTGGTCTGTGGGCCAGTGGGCTGATGGGCTAGCGGGCCGGCGGGCCGACGGGCCTCTGGCTGATGGGCCTACGGGCTGGCGGGTCTGCAGGTGATGGGTCTGCGGCTGACGGGCCGATGGGACTAGTGGGCCCATGGGCTTGCTGCTGATGGGCCTGCGGGCCGACAGTGGCTCGCGGGCTGGTGCTCGCCCGTGCGCTGCTGCGCCGTGCTGGTGCGCGCTCGTGCGCCAGCTCGCGCGCGCTCGTGCGTTGCTGCGCGCTGGGCCACGAGCTGGGTAGCGCGCCCATGCGCTGCTGCACGCTGGGCCGCGCACCCGTGCGCTGCTGCGCGCTGGGCCGCCCGCCCGTGCCCACTCGTGCGCTGGGCCGCGCGCCCGTGCACGCCGGCTCGCGTGCTTGCGGCCTGGGCTCTCGCTCGCGGCCTGGGCTTGCACTCGCGGACTCAGTCCTGCTCGCGGCCTGGGCTCGCGCTGCGGCTAGGTCCTGCTCGCGGCCTGGGCTCGCGCTGCGGGCTGGGTCCTGCTCGGGGCATGGCTCGCGCTCGCGGCCTGGGCTCGCGCTACGGCTGGGTCCTGCTCGCGGAGGCTCGCGGCGTGCGGTGGTGCTCGATCGTGGCTCGCGGTGGTGTGCGGCGAGGCGGAAAGGGGGCGATCGTGGGAGATCGCGAGAGGGAGAGAAGACGGAGTGAGGTAGAGAGAGAAACTGCGAGGGAAGAAGGAGGAGGAGAAGAAGAAGAAGAAGAAGAAGAAGAAGAAGAAGGAGAAGAAGGTGAAGGAGAAGATGCCGGCGGCGGTGGAAGGCGCGGGGCAGCAGCCGAAGGAGAGCCGCGGGAAGAGGAAAGGTCGGGGGAGAGAGAGAGTGAAGGGAATTTGGGGCTTTAGCCCTAAATCAAATTTGGGATTTTTTTTTTTTTTTTTTTTTGCTTGGTGTTACATTTTCTAACCCCCTAAAAACAAGTTTCGTCCTCGAAACTAAAAGAAAGTAATACGCTGAACAAGTGGGGGTACTGTCTCTTAAGTCTCTTAATAGTCTCTTCGAGCTCTCAGGTCTCTTCCTCGACCTGGTCACTCCTCCCAAAAACTCTGACCAATGAAAGTTCTTTGCTCCGTAGCTTTCTGACCTATCAATCTAAAATAGCTACGTGCTGAGCTAAAACACTAAAATCCTCTCTGTCTGGCCGTCCCTCGTCAGCCATTGTTTGGGCTCTTGAAAGCTCGTTTCACAACGATCGTCCCACAAGAACTTGACGCCCTTCGTATCAATCTGGTAAGTATAGCGACGATCCGAGAGAATCCTCTTATGAATCGCCGATATCACCTCGCAAGACCAAGGAAATTTCGCACCTCGGTTGCTGTCTGTGGCTGTTGGTGTGTTGGTCAGCCCAAATGGCATGACCACGAACTCGTAATGTCCATATTGATTGCGGAATGTGGTCTTGGGCACATCCTCAGCCCTGATCCGCAACTAATGATATCCAAATCGAAGATCAATCTTTGAGAAAAGCACGCGCACCTTGGAACTGCTCAAATAAATCGTCACTATATGGCAAAGGGTACCGATTCTTGATGAAAACCTTGTTTAGCTGCCTATAGTTCACATACAATCTTAGAATCCCGTTCTTCTACTTCACGAATAATCACCAGAACACCCTAAGACAATGTGCTCAAACGGATAAAACCGTTGTCCAGTAATTCCCGCAACTAGATCTAGAGCTCTCTAAACTCCACTGGTGTCATTCTGTATGGCAGAATAAATATAAGAGTGATCCCTGGAGTTAGGTCAATCTCGAAATCACACTCCCGAACTGAGGTAAGTCCGGGTAGCTCCTCGGGAATATATTTAGGAAACTCCTATACCACCAGAATCTCATCAAGTCTCGGGTTCTGTATGGTGTTATCGATCATATGTGTCAGATCTGTCATACCTCCTCGACGTATTATACCTCTGGCTTTCCTCACTAATACAATACCACGGGGTAACACCCGTCTCTCACTCGCAAACGTCAGTGGTGGCCCTTCAGGCCTCCAAAAATCGTCTTTCTTGATAAAACAGTCTAAGAAAACTCTATAAATATACAATTAATCTATCTCTAAAATGACATCGAAACCTGTCATATCCAGTGGGATCAGATTTGCTCTCAGCACTGTCCCACCTGCCATGACATCATACTCTCTATATACGAATCTCTAACCAACTGCTCACCAAGAGGAGCGACAACTAATAGCTCCTCATCAAGTAACGATAACAGCCAATCCGACTGTTGAGCGAAAGAAACTCTCACATAGAAATAGTTCGACCTTGTGCCAACAAGAACACAAACGTCTACTCCATGTATTTCCATAGCACCAAGATTCAAACAAAATAAAATAAAATAAATTAAAATAAAAAGAATTTACTAAGAGTACGGAAATAATAGGGATATACACCTGTATATCAAAATAGTTAAGCCTCTAGTAGTATAACAATCATGTCCGTACATATCATCACAAAATACACGATTTCAAAAGAAACAGTGCATAAGGACCTCTAAACGGAAGGATCCACAGGAGGATTACCCATGATCATATCTGGGTTCGCCAGAGCGTCCTCCTGAGTCATCGCATACACAAGGGCCTGCACCCTCAACTACTCTCGTGAAAACCTAATACTATATTGCTCCCGGCTGCAGTCCGTGGAGCAGTGTCACTAGGATGCGCAGGTGTTCCTTGCTATCCTACATGTGGTGTATTCTAATGACTCGAAGCCAACTAACCTCCAAGTCACAGATCAGGGCATAAACTCCTGATATGCCTCGGCTTCTCATAGTGGAAGCATGTAATAAGTGCTCTACATATTTATTCGAGCGTGGTGCTTGCCACATATGCGGCAAAGAAAAGGTCGCTAGACAGTAGCCTAGCTCATGGCACTAGGACTGGTGATATAACCACCGGAGATATGGTCCCGCTAAAACTCCGTGAAATATCTGTGGTCGAATTCCATTAGGAAATCGCTTTGCCGCAATGGCTTATAGCCTCATCGCAAATAGCCTCCCATCAAGTGAGGGCTTCCTTATCGAATAGTCTCTCAATAACTCGTAGACTATACTCCTCGCGTAAGCCTAGATCTATCAAGATCCGTCGGGTTCAGTTGACTCAATGCTGTGCTACCGTAGCATCACCAAGTCCAAAAATCTGTGCATCCCAACTGTCGAGCTACCGTGACTAGCTGGGTCAACTCGAGGATGCACCTAAGTATGGCGCAATTATTATAACTCAGATTCGAAACTGTAAGAAGAACGGCCACCGATGGACGATTTGGTGCCGCTTGAGTAAGAACTACTGTAGAAGAAATAAGCGCAGCCGTAGATATCGGCCTTGCTATCAAAGGTGATGGGGTGACATCTGGACCCCATGTGCCGTGTATCACTCGTACTCTTACTCGAAAATATCAAGAGTAAATGGTGGAGACGTTGGTATAATAGCCGGCTGAGAAGGTGCTGGAGAAAACACACACAGAGGATGTATTCTTCGGCACCAAAAGGGGCGCCTGAAATGAGGAAGTATCCTCGCTCTCTTTAAGTAAATCAGGGAGTACATATCTAGCGCTCCATGTACTCGTCATGGTTCCGCAATATAAGAATTCTCATTAGGCATTGTTCAAGGATTAGGGTTAGTACAACTAACCCCCTAAAATGAATGAAATTATCAATTTAAGAACCATCTCCATTGGTTCCTTCTTTGAAAATGAAGAAATGCTAGGTTAGATAAGAATTAGTATCTAACCCCCTAAAATAGATAAACTCATATGTCGAAGACCATATGCAGGGATATAAATGACTGTATGAAACTCTTATGCATTGAGGACTTTTAAAATCAAGTTATTTGGGAATGTTTTCAAATCATTTTATAAAATATAGCTCTAAACCAAGAGCTCTGATACCAACCGAACTGTCACGCCCCGAACCGGGATCGTGAACAGCCGCCCGTTGTCCCTTGATGCCGGCTGTATTTTTACAGAAAATCGGACAGAACCTCCCATAAATCGGAGGTTTCCCATGTACAATTTCACCTGTATATGACATTCATCCTGTAAAAATAAACAATTGGCCATCCCGGCCTCTCCAAATTCAACAAATACCACAACCAACATCCAGAACAACGCAAGACTATAGAGTTTCTAACAGTCCTAGCAACAGACCTCTACTGTCATGCCCAACTAGAGCATGAGCAGCCGCCACACCGAGCGGATTTAAATTCTACGCATATATAAAATAAATTCTCAAGTTATTTTTAAATATTTACAAATGCCTCAATGCCATGAAAAAAATCAGTACGAGAGTTTCAAGAATAAATGTCCATAATTTATACATTCATCCCAAAAAATTTAGATAAATGGAATGGTCAAATTAAAATCTCCAATACATAACAATATCACCAATCATCGTAGCGGAAGAGATGGAAAATATCCATACCCAAGCCTGGCGATATCTCCTCGGTCCAACACTAATCCTGTGGGAAAGAAAGTGAGGGGTGAGTATCTATGAGAGGATACTCAGTAAGTGAGGGGATTGACATCATACTATCAATATCGATGTGAATTTGGAGTGTCAAAGCATAAAATAAGAAAATATCCACAGTGTGCAAACCGATCATATTATTTCAAAATCATATATAATACGCACACATCAGAAAGCAAGATATGCATCCAATATTCACATCAATGTCATGAAGAGCCGGCCAATGAAATATTCCCGGCAATGGTCTACCTCGACCAAGGACGACGCATTGGGGGTTTTTCCAAATGCAAGTATTAAAGAATGGCTCTCTGCCCCAATGTTGGCCACAGACTACCCCAACTAGCCTGTAAATAATAATAATGTACATATAACTAGTCAGCCGTGTATGGTGCCCCCGCCTGGTGCTAGACGGAGCCGTACTCAACGTTCTCTCCGATGAGGGTCAACCTGGGACACCCATACACACGACAATCTGGCGGATACCTCCGGCCGAAACGTATCCGAACACAAGGGGTGCCTCTACCAGATGTCCTTCGTAGCTACGGATCACAATATCATATCAGCCGGGCACGTAGCCCCATGCATCCCATCACCAGATCAGCCGGGCATATAGCCCCATGCATAATATCATAACGTCAGCCGGGCATACAGCCCAATGCATAATATCATAAAGTCGGCCGGGCATACAGCCCAAAACATAATATCATAAAGTCGGCCGGGCATACAGCCCAAATGTGTAAATAAATCCATTTAAAACCATGTGCCAATGCAGTGGAAGCATTAAAGCATATCAATATGTCGAAAATATGGCACAATATATGTTTATCAAAACTCATGGATGCATATCAATATAGTCAGCAGTTAAGACACTCCAAAGGTCACAAAACATTTCATCAAATATTGGATAGTCATAACAATCATACATTTTGCAGAAACATGTCATTTAAAAGATATTTTTGAAACATGGTTTTCAATCAATAGCGAATGTCAAAGTCCCACTCACAGTTCTAGGGAGGGTCGTCACTCCCTATTTTCAAAACAATTCCAATCTGAATCCTCGAGTCTCCAAAAAGATCAACCTAAATCAGATTATCAAAATTGAATATCAATTTCTCAGGCATCTTTAGGGTTTATCCGAAAGACATGAAATATACAATATCTTCCACTTTACGGCTCATTTCATTCCAACCCTACAATCCAGATACTTTCATGCATATTTCAAGGTTTAACTCTAAAGGAACTATTCGAATTCACTCGACATGATTTTGTGATTCTATAATACGCTTCTTTCGTATCAGATCATCTAGTTTCTGTAACGTTCTATACTTAACTTTCAAAGTCACATATAATCATTTCAGAAATTGCATTCTATTCTCATTCCACTTACACTCTAAACATATACAAAACCTTTCATCTTAGATTCAATCCTAGATTCATCCAATTTATCAATTAGAGCCGAAATCTCCTCACCTAGGGTTTTCTCGAAGCGCCGAGTCTCGTCCGAAAGTCGCTTCGGTCACTCCAAAGTCTGTAGGATTTCCTGTCAAAACAAGGTTTATTTGTTAGATCTAAACACATAGATCCGAAGCAAAACCCTAAGTCATTTACCTACGTGGAGGTTCGTGGGCTGTCACGGGTTGACGGGCCGTCACGGGCTCGTGGGCTACAGCTAGCGGGCTCGCTGGTCTGTGGGCCAGTGGGCTGATGGGCTAGCGGGCCGGCGGGCCGACGGGCCTCTGGCTGATGGGCCTGCGGGCTGGCGGGTCTGCAGGTGATGGGTTTGCGGCTGACGGGCCGATGGGACTAGTGGGCCCGTGGGCTTGCTGCTGATGGGCCTGCGGGCCGACAGTGGCTCGCGGGCTGGTGCTCGCCCGTGCGCTGGTGCGCCGTGCTGGTGCGTGCTCATGCGCCGGCTCGCGCGCGCTCGTGCGCTGCTGCGCGCTGGGCCGCGCGCCCGTGCGTTGCTGCACGCTGGGCCGCGCGCCCGTGCGCTGCTGTGCGCTGGGCCGCGCGCCCGTGCCCACTCGTGCGCTGGGCCGCGCGCCCGTGCACGCTGGCTCGCGCGCTCGCGGCCTGGGCTCTCGCTCGCGGCCTGGGCTTGCACTCGCGGCCTGGGCTTGCGCTCGCGGACTCAGTCCTGCTCGCGGTCTGGGCTCGCGCTGCGGCTGGGTCCTGCTCGCGGCCCGGGCTCGCGCTGCGGCTGGGTCCTGCTCGCAGCCTAGGCTCGCACTGCGGGCTGGGTCCTGCTCGGGGCCTGGCTCGCGCTCGCGGCCTGGGCTCGCGCTACGGCTGGGTCCTGCTCGCGGAGACTCGCGGCGTGCGGTGGTGCTCGATCGTGGCTCGTGGTGGTGTGCGGCGAGGCGGAAAGGGGGCGATCGTGGGAGATCGCGAGAGGGAGAGAAGACGGAGTGAGGTAGAGAGAGAAACTGCGAGGGAAGGAGGAGAAGAAGAAGAAGAAGAAGAAGAAGAAGGAGAAGAAGGTGAAGGAGAAGATGCCGGCGGCAGCGGTGGCGGTGGAAGGCGCGGGGCAGCAGCAGAAGGAGAGCCGCGGGAAGAGGAAAGGTCGGGGGAGAGAGAGAGAGAGAGAGAGAGAGTGAAGGGAATTTGGGGCTTTAGCCCTAAATCAAATTTGGGATTTTTTTTTTTTTTTTTTTTTCGCTTGGTGTTACAATCTGTCTGTTAAATCATTGAATTGCCATCCAATTATGGTGAAGCCATTGATTTTGCACAATGCCATGACTTTGCTAAAAGTTTAGGACCCAACAAACTCTTTAATCCTCGCAATGTCAATGTCAAAGGTAGTTTTCTTTTCTTGGTAAGAAAATATTTGGTTTCTTCAAAATGAAAAGTCATCTTAGGTTAGAAGCATAGAATAGTTCCAATTTGTCAATGGAACGCCACCTATTTATCTTAAACTATTGATTTTTCTAGTTGTTTTTTACAAATTAAAAAAAAAAAAAAGAAAACTATGGCTTGGAGCAACCTCTTCGGGCAGCATTTGTAATTGAAATAACAAGGCAAAAAAGGAAAGAAAACCAAGAAATGCAAATATCAAAGGTAGTTTTCTCATATTCTTAAGAAAATATTTGGTATATTCAAAATATAGAGTCATTTATATACTGAATCATTGAATTGTTATAATTCATCAATAGAACTTCCCCCAATTATCTTGAACCATTGCTTTTGCTTCCCACATCTTGAACCATTTGTCAATTGAACCAACCATTGGGGGCCATATTCTCAATTAAATTCAAAAGGCAATCTGGAATTGTTAAATAAATTTTCAAAACTAATAACGACATCGTGGCCCTGTAAAAGAAATAAGCAATTCAAAGGTTGTGGTCATGTCATTACTCCTCTGGCATCTGAATTGTTAAAAGTAGCCAAAGTCATCACTACAAACAGAACCATTTCTAAAGTTGCATAGCATCTTCCATCCGACTATGGGTTATTATTCTATATAGTTGAATAACGGAATCAAATAAGAGTTTATAGTATTAATATTTATAGTAGCCAAAGGTTGTAACATATTTATTGATTTATTTTGTGGGTACTGATATGGTAATTATTAACTTTTAGGGCCCGCAAGATCCTCCGGGTCCGTACATGATGGCATACCTCATCTTCTTACCATCCCAGACATTATTTTGAAATGTAAAGCATGTTGGATTATCGGCTTTTACGTTTGTTGTTTTCTGCTGAATATCGTCCAAATTGCCCACAGAATTGTCAAACTGATGTTCTCTATAATACGCAGAACGATAGTAATCAACTTTTGGGAGTAGTCCGCTTCCGATGGGAGGATTTAGTCCTCCAACGGGGGCCTGTGAAATCCCACCAACGGAAAATAAATGATGCCTCATTATGGAGTTTAGGTAAAATGGTAGCCAGCCAATAACCAACACGTGTTCTGTCTCCCGATATGTACAACCGCATATTGCCTGTTTCTTTATCCTGCGAATAGAAATTATGATGCAGTGGCTATATTTTCATTTGCTTTAATTGAATTGTTTTAACTTGACGAATTAATCTACTTAATTCTATTTGTGGTCCGTTCACCTTAGAAACATCATGAAAGGCCAGACCAGGGAAAGCACTTTGGTCAAATTGGACAAATTCTTCACATAGAAGATTGATGCATCCCGCTTTGAATTCATTGGGCTATTCATTTACAAATGGCTCGAAGGGAAAAAAAATCAGGTTACCGTGTCAGTCTATTTAGATTAAAACATCAATGTACTATTGATAATGTCCTGGTGGGGGTGGATAGGGTTGGAGAGCGTATGCGGTGTGGACCGGATAGCCTACAGCCGGGGGAATTGGCTGATCAAGGCGAGACATCTCTTGCATAGGTGAAACTCCCATCACTTGCGGTTGAAACTGTGGTCTCTTCTGTCCATTTCACTATTGTTCTGAGACTGTAATGTTACGCAAAATATTAGTGAACATAAAATAGTAAATATAACATGTTAAGCAAAATATTAGTAAACATAAAATAATAAATATAATAGAAAATTTGTGTTGATTGTCACATTTTGCATACCTGCATGCATGCGGAAACCCTGTGATACAAAACCGATGACAGTTAGTTGAACGAAAACAGCATTAATTGAGCACATAGCACAAATACTAGAAGAGAGATCTTACATGCAGAGACAAGAAAAAAAACGACCAAGAAGCCTCTGGAAGTTTTTTAGATCCTACCACCTTTCCAAATAAAGAGAATATACAAGTTAATTCTCGGAGGCAGAACATGAAGCCCTACATTACACAAGTTAAATTTAAACAAATAGCCAAGAAGTATATTACAACACTCATGCTTGCACAAACACTAAGACATGAACATACACATGCGGGCATGCAGAGAAAGAAGGAAATTACAATGATACAGTTGTCGCATTAATTTGTCTGTATATTCAACTCGTCTTGTAAGACAAAACGGGTGGATGCTACTGACTTTCCAAAGCAGCACAACACCTGTTTGGAAAATTAAGAAAAATTAATTAGATAAACACAGAAAGTAAACAAAAAACTGTATATTGTTGCTATATCAATTTGGTATAAGATGGTAGAGAAGCCATTGACTAAGACTACATACTTAGATATTTATCATCATAAAAAAAATGTATCTTGTTGTTAAATCAATTAGGTTTTGATAGCCTTAGATTGATGAGCACTACAAACAAAAATAGGGTAAATCAACACATTCTCTCCGGGGCAACTAAAGTATCAGTTTTTGAAATCAAATTCTTAATACTTGATTTAGGGGGAAAAAATAAAAAATAAAAAATAAAAAATTGAGGAACTAATATAAGCAGTTCCAGCTCAAGTGTTCTCTAGAACTAAAGTTAGTTTCCATATTATTTATCAAGAATCTAATGAAACGATATCCAACCGTGAATTTCCATCATGTTAGCATTTGTGACTTCAGCAATTAAGAAATTAATCTTAGAAAGTCATTAAGGGAGCAATCTGGATGGACGCCCGGATGATAACCTAAAGTGGGGAAGTGAGCTTAAATCTGAAGATGCTGAAACTCATTGAGTGAGATCCTACATATATAATGCATCAAATCGAGTTCTGCATTACATGTCCTTATGAGAATTATGTTAGGTGATAGACAATGTAATCAATCTCTTAATAATGTGTAAGGGGAATAAATTCAGAGAAATCTATGACAAGCCCTGATACAAGATAAGAAAAGAACCATTAGGCAATGTTCAATTCATACTCCAGTTTGGATAGAAACAGAGCACATGTTACATCCTAAAGAGGACTCCCAATAATGTACAGGTACAGTTCTCTCTCTTAAACTTAGAGATGTATGTACATCCGACTAACTGAAAGTCTATCCAATTGAATAATTAGTCCCAAGTCATTAATTTCATATACAATCTCTCAGTAATACATTAAACATTTCGCTTGGGAAAACAGAGTAAACCTTCAAGATTTTTGGTACGTTTGAAGCATTCTTATACACTAAATTGTATAAACAAAAGCATGCATCTTTTTCTAGTGATTTGGTGTTCCTTTGCAATAAAATAGCAAGAAAACAATAATAATACATAATAACATTAACTAGTTTGTAATACCTCAGTGACAAGGCAAAAATTAGGACATCGACTTTCGCCACACTTTCCACTGCATGGCATATAACCAGCACAGCATGTGTACCTAAAACAGGAAAAGAAATCCATAGTTAATATTCAGACAGAAAAAAAAGGACATCTCAGAATAAATGAGACTAAGATGGCAATAGAAGGCATCAATCACCTTGACATATTATGATGAAGTGCTCTTTTGCGGAGGTGGTATGAAACACAAGGTCCACTGCAATGAGAGAAATCAGAAGCAATCAAACATGAGAGACATCAACAGTAGTTGGCTCAACCTTGATTAATCAATCGAACATAAGTCAATTAAGCTCTAGAATTTCAATAAAAATCATTTGCAATTGCTAGAAAACATTTGGTTCTGTTATGTCCATTCAGTATCAATATCATTATATCAATAAATGACAGATCTAAAGTGCAAATAATTAGAAGGAATAATTTTTTGTCCAACCCAACAACCATATGTACTAGCAAAGGGTATCTACAAATAAGAAGCGTAGGAGAAGGTATAACTTTATTAGTAAAATTGGTCAAATTATGATAGAATGTGCTTTCCAAGATTGCCATCATGATAACCAATCCCTAAAGTTTGCTATTGATTATTCATTCTGAAACTGACCAGGAATCCAAGCAACACCTATTTCCGATGGCTAAGCAGGAAACCAGGAAAGCAATCTTCTCCCTCGGCAGATAATCAAAGTAGTGAAGG
This sequence comes from Dillenia suffruticosa, assembly GCA_033439265.1. Classification (NCBI taxonomy): domain Eukaryota; kingdom Viridiplantae; phylum Streptophyta; class Magnoliopsida; order Dilleniales; family Dilleniaceae; genus Dillenia; species Dillenia suffruticosa. Next base: position 7,182,846 of record JAVTVX010000030.1, read on the forward strand.
AACAAGTTTCATTGTACCCAAAAGTTGTAATTAAAAAAAAAATCGAAATATTCGTAGCTACCAAAATGAAGGAAAATATGTCAAAGAATGCATGGAATTAATGAAATAGTCACCTGGACATGGAATATTATGAATGGATACTCTCAAGATGGAGTTGAAACTGTGCTTTGACACATAATAAGTATATCAGATGATTCATTCTTAACAATTCAGAGGTTTAATTCCTCTACTTAGTCGTTGAAGGCCAGTTTGCCCCAGAAGGTCTTCTATTAAGAAAAAATAGAGATACAGGCCTCAACATGTATAAATCTACTTTTTCCTTTACAAGTCATTTAAACAAGAGGAGTTCAGGTGAAAAAAATTAATACAGGTGTGAGAGGAAAAAAAGAATTTTGGGGCATAAAGAATAAAACATATAGGACTACCAACAATAACTTTGGTCCATGCCAATCAAAACAAAAATGCTTTATTCTTGCCAAATGTTGCTTCGACTCATTACCTTACCCTCTTTTCAAACCAAAACGGTACATAAACGAGTGAGTTCTCATAAGTAATCAAATTTCTTATTGCCCTAAAAAAATGAAGATAATAACAAAAAAAGCAAAAAATAAAATAAAAAGAACAGTCAGATTTATTACTTATCTGTTTAGCAATTTCCAGAAAAATTTAATTATGATTTCCCATCTTGTGAAAGTGGTCATACAAGGGCTCAACCTGAGAATCTAAGCAGTGGATATAAGGCTTAAGAATTTCTACACGTGGACAAGTCTTAAGTGGATATTATGCCTTTCTTGCCACAGTTCCGATACCCAACAGACTACTTGAATAAATCAAGTAAAGTTATCCACTTTTCATCTCTATCACCATTTCAGTTGTGGTAGTTAAGAAAATACATGGACATCCACATTCTTGAGGGGAAAAAGATAAGATTACCGAGGAAGAGGCTCAATGTCTTAGAACTTGAACTAAAAAAGACGCATATGGTGATAGAATAAGTAGATGCTCACACAGAAAACTAAGTAATCCCAGTTACTGGGGAATACGATGACCATAGGTGCAATGAGTTTCGAGGGATGAATGTTAAATATATGTAATATATATTCGAACAAAGAAACACACACAGGAACACATATATTGTTGCTGGTCAAAATTCATCATTGATACTTTCCTCATATTGAACATGCCATTATCGCAGTTGACCATGAAAACAATGGAAAACTATGTTACATCTTCTTAATCATCCAAGAGGTCATCAAATAGTGTTAACTTTGACCAATCAATGAAGAAAAGTACTCTCCGAAAAATTATACTCTCTTATGGTAAATATGTCTCCGAGGGATTTTTATCACAAAATAAAAAAAATTTAAAAGTTAAATTATGGGATAATGGGTAGTTACCATTATCCCAACTTATGGGATAATGGATAGTTACCGTTATCCCAACTCTCCCCCTTAAATCTCTTCATAACTCTTACGTGAATTAACAATTTTAATAGAGTTTGAAATGGATTGATTCACTTAGTACCAAGAAAAGTGAACAAAATAATTTTGAGAATTGTTTCCTAATAAGAGAGATCAATTTAGAAAATTTGAGTGATTAAGAAATTTTCAAATAGGAAAATTTCTCCCATTATTAAGATTCATCGGATAATGGATGAAGGTGGCGTGGCACAGTGGTGGTGGAGATTATCATCCCAATTGTGTGCTTCTTCGAGGGACTTCACAGTACGGTTGAGTTTTTTGATATCTACATATTGAGATATTTACTCAAACATTTCGTCATTTTAATTTACATGCTTTCGCATAGACATATAGAGAATAAATCTAATATTGGTATTGTCACGCCCCGAACCGGGTTCGTGAACAGCCGCCCGTTATCCTGAATGCCGTCTGTATTTTTACAGAAAATCGGACAGAACCTCCCCATATTTCGGAGGTTTCCCAAGTATAATTTACCCTGTATAAATCACAATCATCTTGTAATATAATCAAATGGTCATCCCGGCCTCTCCAAAATCAACTAATCTCACAGCCAACATCCAGATAACGCAAGGCTATAAAAATTTCCAACAACCTAGCCACAGATCTCTACTGCCATGCCCCCGTCAAAGGCATGGACAGCCGCCAGTCGCCCCTCCTGTGATTTAGAGGAGACACTGAGCGATCCTAGAGGACAATTCTAAGATATGACACATTCCCAAGTACTTACACAATGAACCAGAAATGCCTCAATGCAATGTTATGCAATGACATGTTCATATTTATACAGTCATCCCAGAATTTTAAAATGGTCATCTATAGATCTCAAAATACATATATATCACCAATACAAATTTACAGCGGAAATACACAATGACTCCTCACGTCCAGACCAGATCTCCCAAATATACTGAGCGTCCTAAAAGCAATGCACCTGTCAAATACTATCTCTGAAACAAAAGGGAAGTGAGGGGTGAGTACTCGAAAAAAGAATACTCAGTGAGTGAGTGGGTCAATGCAATCATCAAATATGAAATGTGAAACTGGAGTGTCAAAGTATAAGTATACGAATCATATTTCAAATCATCATGCTTTTCATTTCAACAATATATCATTAGCATGCATTTCAAGTCAAATATGCATCCAAAGCACTGTCATTAAAATCATAGAGCTGCCAACCGAAAATGTCCTGGCAGAGGTCTACCGCGACCTATGACAGGCGCACCAGGGGTGTTATATGCAAGTTTATTTAAAGTGCTCTCTACCCCGGCGTTGGCGACGAATCTCGTCCAGGTGCTAGACTTGGAGAGGATATCCAATCCAAATCCAAATCCTCCCCCTTTCAGGTTCAACCTAGCTAGTACCGTGTCAATAATCAAATAACGACAACTCGTGGGATACCCCAGGCCTAGGCATATCAAAACGCCACCAAAGCGTCTCTCACGGTATCCTTCGTAGCTACGGAACAATACATATCAAAACCCTCAAGGCCAAAATCAATATCATATCAAAATGTGTCGAAATCAGGTTCATAAACCAATGCAACATATAGCATAAAATGACACATTATACATGGATGCATAATTTCATAACTCAACACAGTTTTTGGACACTCCATCGGTTCACAAAAATCAATTTTTAAAACCAGTCAAAACATTTCAAACGTAGGACAAATCATACTCATTATCAAAATGTTGTAAAACATGATTTACATATTAAACAAAAGTATTGAAATAAATCTCACTCACTGTTTTGAGGAGGATAGCGCACTCCCCAATAAAACCACAATACTAAAGTAATGCTCCCCTCAATCGAATCACCAAAATAGTCAACCTAATCAATCATCACGATTTTCATCAAATTTCGACTATTGTCAGGGTTTATCATTTTCCTTAAATTCGTACAAACCCTAAATTTCTCAATTTATAAACATATTCCAATGTCATCAATTTCATTCTATTTATAAGTAAATAACAAAATCAAAATCAATCTTAATTCGAATCTAAAACCAACTAATACTACCTAATTTGACAAAGTTTATCCAAACGTTGAAGAGATTTCGTTTCTCTCACCTAGGGTTTCTCGGATCTCGAATCTAGCTTTCGTTCGCCTGTTGGTTTGGCCTAAAACCTGAATGTTTCCAAATTTGAAACAATTGCAAACAATTTAAGTCCCATTACTAAAGAATTTCGAAACCCAAGTGCAAAAATCGAAACTTAGAGTCATTTACCTTCGCAGAGGCTCACGGACTGTCACGGGCCGTCGCGGGCCGTGGGCCTCGGGCTAGCGGGCTGATGGGCTGGCGGGCCTGGTGGGCTTGCGGGCCTGATGGGTCTGGTGGGCCGCAGGCCGGACTGGGCCGCGTGCTTGACTGGGCTGCAGTGGCTAGGGTTGCGCTTGCAAGCTGAATCCAGTGCTTACGCAGTGGGTCGCGCGCTGGAGCGCTCGCGCTCGTGCTGGGGCTCGCTCGAGCAGTGGATCGCGCGCTGGAGCGCACTGTGCTCGTGCTGGAGGGCGCGCTGGCACAGGGGAGCCCGTGCTGGGGCACGCTGGGGCGCACAGGGGCTCGTGCAGAGGGTCGCGCACTGCTCGCGCTGGGCTCGTGCACTGGTCGCGCTGGGCTGGCACTAGGCTCGCGCGCTGGGCTCGTGCGCTGGGCTCGCGTTGGGCTCGCGCTGGGCTCGTGCTGGCTCGTGCTGGCTCGCGTGCTGTCGCGCGAAGGAGAGCGCAGTGGCGCTCGTGCAGGGAGGAGCTGTAGCGGCTCGCTCGCGGGAGGAAGGAGCTGCAGCGGCTGTGGGTGGCGTGCGGCGATCTTCGCGGTGGAGCAGCGATCGCGCTCGGCTGAGGATGGCAGCGGGAGATCGTGCTGGGCGGAGGAGGAAGGCGCTGCGGCTAGTGCGCTCGCGTGAGGAGGGAGGAGCAGCGGCGACTGGGTGCGGTGGCGATGGTGGCGAGCGGCGGTGCTAGCGGCGGCAGCGGGAGAGGAAGAGACGGAGTGAGAGAGAGAGGGAAAGAGAGAGAGAGAGAGAGAGAGAGAGAGGGGAAAATGAAGAAGAATTTGGGCTTTAAGCCCTAATTTTAATTTTCCCCCCCTTTTTTTTTTCTTTTTGGGTATTATATTTTCTAACCCCCTAAAAACAAGTCTCGTCCTCGAGACTAAAAGAAACTATACAGAGAAAAGTTGGGGGTGTTGTCTTCTCATGGCTTCCTTAGGCTCCCAGGTCTGTTCCTCGACCTGATCGCTCCTCTACAAAACTCTAACAAGAGGAATCTCTTTGCTCCATAGCTTTCTGACCTGTCAATCCAAAATAGTCACGGGATAGACAGGTAAGCTCAAGTCCTCTCGAAGCCCAACTGGTGGAGCCTCTAAAATGTATGAGGGATCTGAGATGTACTTTCTCAACACTGATACATGAAAGACATCATGGATCCGAGATAGTTCATCTGGCAGTTCTAGCCTGTATGCCACACTCCCAACCCTACTGAGGATACGGAACGGGCCAATGTACCTGGGGCTCAACTTGCCCCGCTGCCGATGTCGTACTAGTCCCCTCAAGGGAGAAATCCTCAAGAGCACCATATCGCCCACCTCAAACTCTAAAGGTCGGCGTCTTTGATCCGAATATGCCCTCTATCTGTCTTGGGCGGCTTTCATCCACTCGCGGATCACTCTAACCTTTTCTTTAGCCTCCTCGACTAGCTCAACAATGGTAAGGCGTCTCTCGCCTACCTCATCCCAGCACAACGGGGTACGACACTTCCTACCATAGAGTGCCTCATAGGGTGGCATGCCGATGCTGGCCTGATAACTATTATTATACGCAAACTCCATCAGCGGTAAATGCCTGTACCAACTACCCCGAAAATCCATAACACAAACCCGAAGTAAATCCTCAAGTGTCTGAATGGTCCTCTCCGACTGACCATCTGTCTGTGGGTGATATGCTGTACTAAAACTAGGCCGCGTGCCCAAAGCCTCTTGCATTCTGGGCTCAACACGCTTCTGCTGTGACTAAGGAGAAAATGTACGGACCGAGTAAATTAATTAGCTATCACCCAAATGGCATCATACTGTGCCAAAGTCCGATACAACTCTACTACGAAGTCTATCGTGACATACTCCCACTCCCACTCAAGAATGGAAAAAAAAAGGCTGTGAAGTACCAGCTAAACGCTGGTGCTCGGCGTTTTACCTATTGGCGAGCTAAACATCTTGCCACAAAATCCTCAATTTCTCGTTTCATGTTAAGCCACCAATAACTATCCCGAATAGTCCAATACATCTTGGTACTACCTGGATGAATGCTTAAGTTGAGGAGTGTGCCTCCTTAAGTATGGCCTTGCGGAAATCAATGTCAACTGAAATACAAATCCGTTCTCCAAATACTATCTATCCGTTCTCTCGGAATCCGAAGTCTTTGACATGATTGAACAAGGTTTGCCTGTCCTCATATCTGGCTAATGATGCTTCTTACACATCATTAACCACACTGACTCCTAAGGTACGGAGTCCCACCAATAAAGAGGGGTAAGCACTCTCTCTGTCGTTTGAGAGTAAGACACTGAGCATGCTCCTCAACACTCTGCAAGCTGATTAGGATTTCATCTGTGGAAACAATAACAAATTGATCTAGGAAATTCATAAAAGACCCGATCTATTCGGTCCATAAATGCAGCTAGGACATTGGTCAACTCAAATGGCATGACCAAGGGCTCAAAGTGTCCATGCTTATACGGAATGCGATTTTTGGACAGATCCTCGACCCTAACCCGTAACCGAGTATGACGCGATTGAAGATTTATCTTCAAAAAGACCTTATCACCGAGAAGCTGATCAAACAAATCATCGATGTGGGAAAATGAATATCAATCCTTGGTAGTGACCTTAGTCAACTGCCAATAATCCATAACAAGTTTAAGTGTTCTATATTTCTTCTTTACAAATTATACCGAAGCACCCTAACGTGTGGTGCTTGGATGGATGAATTTTTTTTTTTTTCAAACAATTTCTGTAGTTAAATCTTGAGTTCTCTCAGCTCAAATGGTACCATTCTATATGGCGGAATAGAAATAAGAGTAATCCCTAGAGCCAGATCAATCTCAAAATTGAACTTTTGAATCAATGATAATTAGGGTGGCTCCTCGGGAAATACTTCAGGAAACTTCTGTACCACCAGAATCTCATCAAGTCTCGGATTCTGTATGGTGGTATCGATCATATGTGTCAGATCTGTCATACATCCCCGACGTATTATACGTCTGGCTTTCCTCACTAATACAATACCACGGGGTAACACCCGTCTCTCACTCGCAAACGTCAGTGGTTGCCCTTCAGGCCTCCAAAAATCATCTTTCTTGATAAAACAGTCTAAGGAAACTCTATAAGTATACAATTAATCTATCTCTAAGATGGCATCGAAATCTGTCATATCCAGTGGGATCAGATTTGCTCTCAGCACTGTCCCACCTGCCATGACATCATACTCTCTATATACAAATTCTCTAACCAACTGCTCACCAAGAGGAGCGACAACTAATAGCTCCTCATCAAGTAACGATAACAGCCCATCCGACTGTTGAGCGGAAGAATCTCTCACATAGAAAAAGTTCGACCTTGTGCCAATAAGAACACAAACGTCGACACCTGTATATCAAAATAGTTAAGCCTCTAGTACTGTAACAATCATGTCCATAAATATCATCACAAAATACACGATTTCAAAAGAAACAGTGCATAAGGACCTCTAAACGGAAGGATCCGTAGGAGGATTATCCATGATCATATCTGGGTTCGCCAGGGCGTCCTCCTGAGTCATCGCATACACAAGGGCCTGCACCCTCAACTACTCTCGAGAAAACCTAATACTATATTGCTCCCGGCTGTAGTCCGTGGAGTAGTGTCACTAGAATGTGCAGGTGTTCCCTGCTGTCCTACATGTGGTGTATTCTGATGACTCAAAGCCAACTAACCTCCAAGTCACAAATCAGGGCATAAACTCCTGATATGCCTCGGCTTCTCATAGTGGAAGCATGTAATAAGTGCTCTACATATTTATTCAAGCGTGGTGCTTGCCGCATATGCAGCAAAGAAAAGGTCGCTGAGCAGTAGCCTAGCTCATGGCACTAGGGCTGGTGATACACTACAAAAGTATATCTCTATACTGACGGTAACTTTTATTATCGGTAACCTTTAACAACGGTTTCTTCTTACCTATACCGACGTTTTTTACAAAACCGTAGAAAAATATATACATATTTTAACAGTATAAATTATAACGTCGAGAAAAGTTTATAAACCGTGAGTAAAGTTAACAGGACCGTCGGTAAAAATGATATTCAATTTCTGATGATTATCTTTTGTAGTTTGGTAAATATAATATTTTTAGAGACGATTTGAAAATAATCAGATCTACTGGATCTACTTAACCATACTGTTTGTATAAATTTATAATTATGATAACTTGTATTCTACTATTTGTAAATGTTATATTTCTATATATATTTATATAATTTTTAGAAACAGTTTAAAATTTTAGAGTTAATATAGAAGGGAATAATTTATGATAACGTGTGTTATGTGTATTGTAATGCGTTATAATCTGTGATGTTAATAACGTGTGATAAGTAATGGTAACAACTTAAGTAGTGGTAACCTATAACTTGTGATAAGTAGTGGTAATAATTTGCGAGAAATTTGTAAAAATATAAAAAATTTATAAAAAAATTAGAATTATTTTGAAATACACAATATACCATTTTCTAATAATACATACATAATATTAGTACTGTATATATTATTATAAATTATAAATTATTGGAGAATATATGTTAGTTAATATTATTTTAAATTCTCTTATATTAACAATTTAAAAAATTTTAATATTTGTATAGAAAAAAAAAAGAAAAAAGAAAAGTAGAAAAAAGTGTGGAAGGTTGAGAGAAAAAAAGAAAAAATAAAAAAGAGAGATAACTTTTTTTTTTGTTATTTTTTAGTATTTTGACAACGGACATTTTTATTAATATGAAAGTGAGAAAAGTTGAGACTAAAAAAAAAAAAAAGAAAGAAAAGGGACACGTGGTAAGTTTATGATATATAATTGTGGTAAATAGTAAATAGCAAGTTGTTAGTATATGGATGGTAAATAGTAGTAATTTAAGTTTTATTTTAATTTATATTTCAACTATTACATTTTATCATTTTATATTTTCATTAATTTAATTTAATTTAATTTAATTGTATTTGTATTTTTTTTCTTATTTTGTGTTTTTATAGAATTTATATAAACCATTTTATAAATAAGTTGTGATAATTTATAGAATTTATAGAATTTTTTAAATTTATGATAAATTGAAATAAAAAAGTTGGTAATTGTGAAAATAAGTGGTAAGTAATGATAAGTTGTGATAAGTTGTGATAAAAATGTTGGTAATTGTGATAATAAGTGGTAAGTAATGATAAGTTGTGATAAGTTGTGTGATAATAAGTGGTAAGTAATGATAATTTTGAATGAATGATATTATTATATTAGTGCATAATATAAAATGATGGTTATTAATATTAATTTAAATTATAATATATTATTAATTTAATAAATTTATATATTTAATTATAAATATTTACCAAAATATAAAATATTAAATAATTTATCATAATCTATGGAAGGTAGAGAATAAAAGAAAAAAAAAAGAAAAATGAGACACATGGCAAGCTGTATCATTTCCGTTACTTCCATTTTTATTTAATTGTCTCTTTATTATTTGTTTTAATTTATTTTTTCTAATTTTTTGTTTTTCAAATGATATTTATTTGTGAAAAATTACGTCTGTGAAATTTATCTAAAATTTATTTATCAATGATAATATAAAAAATCTATATCATCTTCAAATATAATATTCATCTAAACAATTATATATTATATTTAAATACCTGAAATTTGTAAACTAAAAAAAAAAAAAGAGAGAACAAAAGGTTGAATGAGAGTGAGATAAGGAAAAAAAAAGGTGGCAGATAAGAAAAAAAAAAAGGAGAGTGAAATAGAAAGAAATATCATCCGTATTTTTGGAAAAAAAAAAAAGAAAAAAATTGGAAGATGAAAAATGTGTAATGAAAAAGGGCAGGATAATTGTGTAATAAAAAAATATCCGAAAAAAGAGATTTTAAAATTTTATTTTGAAAATTTGTTTGTTATTAATTTAATTTGAAAAAGTGGTATATCCAAGAAGATAAAATGAAAATGTAAAAAAAATTACAAAAAATTAAGATACATATTCACCATTTTCCAATAATATAATAATATCAATCTTATATTATTATAATATATATATATATATATATATATTGCTATATATATTACTATAAATTACAATGAATTTTAATATGATAATTATCGATATTAATTTATATTATAATATATAAAAAAATTAAAAATTTTAAATATTTCATTACAAATTTTACCAAATTTTATTTTATGGGTGAGAGTGGGATAGGAAAAAAAAAATTGATGAGAGAAAGAGAGAAGAGGAAGAGAAGAGAATGAAAAAAAAAAAAAAAAAAAAAATGTTGCCAGAGAAAGGGACTGGATTCGAACCTGGGCATTGGATATGCCATTAGAAGCTTCAACCATCACACCACTTGACAGATGTGGCTTGAAGTGGCCTTTGTCTTATATATTTTCTTCCCTTCCTCAATTTTTTGAATTCCCTACGCAGTTGCAACCGCGCAGGCATCCTCATGCCAGCGCAGTTGCAGCCATGTGCCCTGCGGCTGCAACCGCAAGTGCAGGGGCATGCCAGAGCCCCTGCGCGCGCTTACGGCTGTGCCCCCCGCGGCTGCAACCGTGGGCACTACTGTTCATTTTTTTTTTTTTTTTTAAACTTCTTTTTTCATATATTTACCAATTTTTTGCTTTTTTCTTTTACTTTTTTTTTTACCCTTCACCCTTTCATTTTTTTTTGAACCTTTTTTTTTCTTTTTCTTCTTCTTTTTTATTTTTATTTTTTTTACCTTCACCCTTCCGTTTTTTTAACTTTTTTTTGTTTCTTCTTTTTCTTTTCTTTTTTTTATTTCAGTTTTTTCTTCACCTTTAATTTTCTTTTTTTTTCATTCTTTTTTTTTTTCTGTTTCAGTATTACAGGTTGCCCTTGTGTAGTGCGCCAAGAGAAATATTGATAATAATACATTAATTATCAATATTAATTATCAATATTATATAATTTTATATAAATTCTAAAAATATTTAATTTACAAATTTAACTTTTTAACATTGAAAAATTGATAACTCTACAATAAAATTATATTCTCGTCAAAATCAATTTTCTAATTTAATCAAATTTCTCTTTTTTGTGAAAAAAATATTTGTTTTTTTATTCTAATCTAATTATTTTTTTACCAAAACAATTAATTCATTTTAGATAATTCAAAACAATAATTTTTTTTTTTGCACCACATCACAAATAACAATCAAATTTGATTGCAAAAAAATTTTATCATTTTATTTCAAATTCAAACAACTCAACTTTATAAAAGCTGGTGGCAGAGCAAGTGAGATATGATACGTACATTTAATTTAAAAAATATTACTATAGTTGTTAAATTAATTAGTGATAATGAAAGTATAAAAATATTATAAAAAATTTAAAATTATTTTCAGATACAAATGTACTATTTTCTAATAATATAATAATAACATTCGTAAATTATTATATAATATATACATATTACTATATATATTACTATAAATTATAAATTATCGTTAAATAGAGAATATATATTAGTAATAATATAAAATCATGATTATTAATATTAATTTATCAATTGTCCTGCATGCCAAAATGATGAAACATATTGGTTGAGTGTATTTGGAATAAATATATTAGTAGAATTATCAACGTTATATAATTTTATATAAATTTAAAAAAAATTTATTTAATATACTAATTTAGTTTTTTAAAATTTTTTAGTGATAACTCCACAAATTCATGCCAAAATCAAAAACAATTCAAACAATGATTTTTGCACCACATCACAAATTGGCGGTTAAATTTGATAAAACTCCAAAATATTTTATCATTTTATTTCAAAATCAAGCGGCAAATTTTGTGAAAATTCCAAAAACATTTTATCATTTTATTTCGGAATCAATGTACCCGCAAAAAACTTTTTATTTTTTTGCCCATTTTCCATGAATATTTTTCATTTTACAAATCATGAATATTAATATTAATTTAAATTATAATATATTAATAATTTAAAAATTTTATATATTTAATTACAAATATTTGCCAAAATATATAATATTAATAAAGATAAAAAAGTGTCATGATTTGCATTTTGCATTTTACATTATATATTTACAAAAAAAAAGAGAAAATATTGTTTTATCGTGATAACAAATAATAACAACATGTAAGATAATGTATTAATGCATGGTAATAAGTGATAACAAATAATAACAATCGGTAACAAATGATAATATATCATAATATAATGCATGATAACAAGTGGTAACAAATAGTAACAACCGATAACAAATAATAACAATCGGTAACAAATGATAATATATCATAATATAATGCATGATAACAAGTGGTAACAAATAATAACAACCGGTAACAAATGATATTCTTATAATAAGTGATACAATTGGTATAAGTATAGTAAACAATGTTAACAGAAATAAAAATATAAATAAAATCAAATACAAAAATTATAAAATAAAATTCATGATGTAATAATAATAAAAACAGATAAAACAAGATAAAATTAAACTCACAAAAGTAAAGATACACTATACACCAGTGGGGATAAGTGTATTCATGAAGAAGAGAGTAATAAAAATTTATATGGATCTAATATATCCAATTACATGATAAGTTTTTGAACATGATATGTTTGGCATGTATGATTCATTCACAGATTTACATGATCATTTACAAATTTACAGATAAACCAACTTCTCATGCATTTAATGTGGATGAAAATAAATTTCATGAATTATTTTTAGAATGTCAAAAAACCAATATATCCAAATTGAAGTTCACTATACTAATTTTAAATAATATTACATGTGAAATATTAGTGGTTGAAATTAGTGGTATGTGTGTGTGTGTAATATGTAAAAGTTGTGTATATGGAAATTGTGGAGTGTCTATATAAAAGATTAAATTTTTATTTATTGCAAATTATATTTTGTAATTATAAATTGTAATTGAATTTGAAATTCAATTTCTACCGATACAATAGATGTAAAATTTAGTGTTCTTCATTAATTATACCAATATAATTAATTACACCATTACATATAATTACATTATATTATCATATTTTCAAATTATATTCAATAAATTTTCAAAACTATAACACTATATTATATAAATTATTAATTTCATATCATTGCATTATTTAAATTAATAATATTAATAAGTTTATTATCATCGAATAGAATATATATTATTTTTTATTAATCAAATAGATATGATATTAATCAAATATAGTAACTAGTTAGTAAGTATTTGTTAATAAATAGTAAAAATTATAAGTGATTTTTTCAAAACACATATGAAAGACACATGTGAAAAATTAAGAAACGCGGTAATGAAAAAAGAGGCGGGAGAAAAAATGCGGTAATGAAAAAAGAGGCGGGAGAAAAAGCGCGAAGGCGGAGTTTTAAAATTTTGTTTGTAAAAATTATATATTATAAATCATAGGTAGGCGAAAGTTCCACAATCAAAATTTCTCTATCCTTTCCTTGAAAGTTCTTCTCTCATATCCCATTTAAACATTTCACTCATACTTTGCAAAGTTTTATCAAAAGTTAATCATGTTTGGTATTTGAAAGGTTTGACGAACGACGGATAAGTATTGTATGAAGAATCACAACAATTCCAAGAAAGAATAAGTTCGGTCGAACAAGCTCAATCATCCAAGATGTTATTCAGGTTTTAAAAATAAACATCTTATTTTTATTTTAATTTGAGATTTAATATTAAAATATCATTTTTAATTTTTTATTTTGGACAGTTGTGAAGAAATATAAACATCAATGCTATCAAGATATTTTGCATTTAGAAAAAGGAAACGCTCTCTGCTTACTTCTCAGGTAATATTTTCATTTACATTCATTATTTATTATTTATAATGATTTCATTATTTTACTATTGAGTTTTAATGAACAGATTGTCACGAGAGATTGTGGATAAAGACGTCTTCAAAAATTGTGATTGTGAATGAAGATATCTTCAGAAACTGTAACGAATATTTTTGGTTTGGACCATCTCAGAAGACATGTAATTGTGAGACATGTAATCTTTTTTATATTTTTTTTGTCTTATATGTATCAATTATTTTAGTTTGTATCAATTACAATTCTTATAATATTTATATTATTTTTATAATTTCTTTATTTTTCAGTATTTTAATTTACCTATCATCTTAAAAAAAAAAGAAACCGTCAATGTGATAATCATATGGTAATATTGGTAGCGAGCAGTAATTTAGTGATAACAGAAATAATAAATTTTTTTAACATTTATAATAACTGAGAAAAAAAAAGAATAACATTTCTAACCTAATATAATGATAAAAGAGAGAGAGTAACTTTCTGACGCTTGTGTAACCGATGGTACAAAATAGTAACCATGACGATTAGTAACCATGTGGTAATCGACAGTAACATGATAATTGACAGTAACATGTAGTAATCTATAGTAATCTTGTAGTAATCTACAGTAACTTATATTAATATTTTCCAACCGATAAAAACAGAAATTTTTTCTCGCTTGTGGTAACCGATAGTACAAACAGTAATTTATACTAACGTGTAATCGACGATAAAAGATAATAACATTTCCTAACATATGTGGTAACCGATGATAAATGATAGTAACATTTCTTAACAGTTGTGATAACTGACGATAAAAGATAGTAACATTTCCTAACACATGTGATAACCGACAATAAAACCTAATAATTTTTACTGATATTTTGAAACCGATGATAAAAAATAATATTTTTACTAATACTTTTCTAACTGTCATTATAAATCAATCACATGCTCCAACGGTCATCAAAACCGTCAAGATAGATCTATCCCGACTGGTGTATAGCCGACTGAAAGCGTATCCGTTGGAGAAAGTTTTGCTGACGATTTTAGTATGTTTAGCAAACGGTTTTTGTTCGTCTGAAAAATGCATTTGTTTTGTAGTGATATAACCACTGGGGATATGGTCCCACTAAAACTCCGTGAAATATCTGCGATCAAATTCCATTAGGAAATCGCTATGCCGCAATGGCTTATAGCCTCATCGCAAATAGCCTCCCATCAAGTGAGGGCTTCCCTATCGAACAGTCTCTCAGTTACTCGTAGACTGTACTCCTCGTGCAAGCCTAGATCTATCAAGATCCGTCAGATTCAGTTGACTCAGTGCTTTGCTACCGTAGCATCACCAAGTCCAAAAATCTGTGCATCCCAACTGTCGAGCTACCATGACTAGCTGGGTCATCTCGGGGATGCACCTAAGTATGGCGCAATTATTATAACTCAGATTCAAAACTGTAAGAAGAAAGGCTACCGATGGACGATTTGGTGCCGCTTGAGTAAGAACTACTGTAGGAGAAATAAGCGCAGCCGTAGATATCAGCATTGCCATCAAAGGTGATGGGGTGACATCTGGACCCCATGTTCCATGTACCACTCGTACACTTGCCCGAAAATATCAAGAGTAAATGGTGGAGACGTTGGTATAATAGCTGGCTGAAAAGGTGCCAGAGAAAACACATACCTTAAGGATGTATTCTTCGGCATCGAAAGGGGCGCCAGAAATGAGGAAGTATCCTCACTCTCTTTAAGTGAATCAGGGAGTACATATCTAGCGCTCCATGTACTCGTCAAGGTTCCGTAATATAAGAATTCTCATTAGACATTGTTCAAGGATTAGGTTAGTACAACTAACCCCCTAAAATGAATGAAATCATCAATTTAAGAACCATCTCCATTGGTTCTTTCTTTGAAAATGAAGAAATGCTAGGTTAGATAAGAATTAGTATCTAACCCCCTAAAATAGATAAACTCAATTCCTAAGACTATATGCAGGGATATAAATGACTGTATGAAACTCTCATGCATTGAGGATATTAAAGACCAACACACTCTGGAATGTTTCCAATACTCTCTTCCTACATAGCTCTCAACCAACCTGGCTCTAATACCAATCCAACTGTTACGCCCTGAACCGGGTTCGTGAACAACCGCCCGTTATCCTGAATGCCGGCTGTATTTTTATAGAAAATCGGACAAAACCTTCCCATATTTCGGAGGTTTCCCAAGTACAATTTACCATGTATAAATCACAATCATCCTGTAATATAATCAAATGGCCATCCCGACCCCTCCAAAATCAACTAATCTCACAGCCAACATCCAGATAACGCAAGGTTATAAAAATTTCCAATAACCTAGCCATAGACCTCTACTGCCATGCCCCCGTCAAAGGCATGGACAGCCGCCAGTCGCCCCTCCTGTGATTTAGAGGAGACACCGAGCGATCCTAGAGGATAATTCTAAGATATGACACATTCCCAAGTACTTACACAATGAACCAGAAATGCCTCAATGCAATGTTATGCAATGACATGTTCATATTTATACAGTCATCCCAGAATTTTAAAATGGTCATCTATAGATCTCAAAATACATATACATCACCAATACAAATTTGCAGCGGAAATACACAATGACTCCTCACGTCCAGACCAGATCTCCCAAATATACTAAGCGTCCTAAAAGCAATGCTCCAGTCAAACACTATCTCTAAAACAAAAGGGAAGTGAGGGGTGAGTACTCGGAAGAAGAATACTCAGTGAGTGAGTGGGTCAATGCAATCATTAAATATGAAGTGTGAAACTGGAGTGTCAAAACATAAGTATACGAATCATATTTCAAATCATCATGCTTTTCATTTCAACAATATATCATTAGCACGCATTTCAAGTCAAATATGCATCCAAAGCACTGTCATTAAATTCATAGAGCAGCCAGTCGAAAATGTCCTGGCAGAGGTCTACCGCGACCTATGACAGGCGCACCAGGGGTGTTATATGCAAGTTTATTTAAAGTGCTCTCTACCCCGGCGTTGGCGACGAATCTCGTCCAGGTGCTAGACTTGGAGAGGATATCCAATCCAAATCCAAATCCTCCCCCTTTCGGGTTCAACCTGGCTAGTACCGTGTCGATAATCAAATAACGACAACTCGTGGGATACCCCAGGCCTAGGCATATCCGGACGCCACCAAAGCGTCTCTCACGGTGTCTTTCGTAGCTACGGAACAATACATATCAAAGCCCTCAAGGCCAAAATCAATATCATATCAAAATGTGCCGAAATCAGGTTCATAAACCAATGCAACATATAGCATAAAATGGCACATTATACATTTCAACCACATGGATGCATAATTTCATAACTCAACACAGTTTTTGGACACTCCATCGGTTCACAAAAATCAATTTTTAAAACCATTCAAAATATTTCAAACGTAGGACAAATCATACTCATTATCAAAATGTTGTAAAACATAATTTACATATTAAACAAAAGCATTGAAATAAATCCCACTCACTGTTTGGGGAGGATAGCGCACCCCCCAATAAAACCACAATACGTAAAGTAATGCTCCCCTCAATCGTATCACCAAAATAGCCAACCTAATCAATCATCACGATTTTCATCAAATTTTGACTATTGTCAGGGTTTATCATTTTCCTTAAATTTGTACAAACCCTAAATTTCTCAATTTATAAACATATTCCAATGTCATCAATTTCATTCTATTTATAAGTAAATAACAAAATCAAAATCAATCTTAATTCGAATCTAAAACCAACTAATACTACCTAATTTGACAAAGTTTATCCAAATGTTGAAGAGATTTCGTTTCTCTCACCTAGGGTTTCTCGGATCTCGGATCTAGCTTTCGTTCGCCCGTTGGTTTGGCCTAAAACCTGAATGTTTCCAAATTTGAAACAATTGCAAACAATTTAAGTCCCATTACTAAAGAATTTCGAAACCCAAGTGCAAAAATCGAAACTTAGAGTCATTTACCTTCGCAGAGGCTCATGGACTGTCACGGGCCGTCGCGCAGTGGGTTGCGCGCTAGAGCGCTCGCGCTCGTGCTGGGGCTCGCTGGAACAGTGGATCGCGCGCTGGAACGCGCTGTGCTCGTGCTGGGGCGTGCTGGAGGGCGCGCTGGCATAGGGGAGCCCGTGCTGGGGCACGCTGGGGCGCGCAGGGGCTCATGCAGAGGCGCGCAAGGGCGCGCTGGCGCTCGTGCAGGAGCGTGCAGAGGCGTGTAGGGGCTCGTGCAGAGGGTCGCGCACTGCTCGCGCTGGGCTCGTGCGCTGGCTCGCGCTCGGCTCGCCCTGGGCTGGCGCTGGGCTCGCGCGCTGGGCTCGCGCTGGGCTCATGCTGGCTCGCACTGGCTAGCGCGCTGTGGCGCGAAGGAGAGCGCAGTGGCGCTCGTGCAGGGAGGAGCTGCAGCGGCTCGCTCGCGGGAGGAAGGAGCTGCAGCTGCTATGGGTGGCGCGCGGCGATCTTCGTGGTGGAGCAGCGATCGCGCTCGGCAGAGGATGGCAGCGGGAGATCGTGCTGCGCGGAGGAGGAAGGCACTGCGGCTAGCGCGGTCGCGTGAGGGAGGAGCAGCGGCGGCTGGGTACGGTGGCGATGGTGGCGAGCGACAGTGCTGGCGGCGGCAGCGGGAGAGGAAGAGACAGAGTGAGAGAGAGAGAGGGAGAGAGAGAGAGGGAGAGAGAGAGAGAGAGAGAGAGAGAGAGGGAAAATGAAGAAGAATTAGGGCTTTAAGCCCTAATTTTAATTTGCCCCCCTTTTTTTTTTTTGGGTATTACAGGTATTAGAGCATGTTAGAATTATTAAAATATTTTTCAGAAATATTTCAAATATAAAAATGTGTAGAGTAAAAATTTAGGGTCCGAATCACGGATAATTTTTGTGAATCCGAGAATACCAAGAGAATACCTATAGTCCAACGATCATGAAAATAATTATTGTTGAATTTTTTTAGCATGTTAGGGTCATGAAAAGTCTGGTTGAAGTTTTCAACTGTACGGATCTCAAAATCTTAAATCTGACGAGTTAGGGGACATTTTGATGCATGAAAATGGTCTAAATGTGTTCCTGACACTCTGATCTATTGATTTGAATGATTAATTGTGTGATTTGGTCACCGAAAAGTGGTTTTCCGATTTAGCTGAGGAGGGCCACAACAAGGATGGTTAAATCCATTGAGTTTAGGGCATAAAACTCCAAAAAAACGAATTGAGGATCACTTGGGAAAGTCCAATTTCATTTTCCAACCAAAATCACCATCGAAACCTGGCCAGAAATAAGTTTTCCAACAACTGGGTCAAGATGACCGGGTTGTAGGCTTGTTGGGTGAGAAGAAATCGGCCCAGACCCGCGGTCATGTGGATCACACGAGCGCTGAGGCGTGTGACATGCGTAGGAGCCGGCACATGAAGTTCACGCACTGGGTGAGGCACGTGGGCATCAGGGGTCAGGGGTTCCAGGTAGGGCTGACCTAGTTCCGCGTCGTGACCTGGAACACTCGTCACGCGCTTGCAGGCACGTAACCCACATGCTACACATTTGGCGTGCGTGCCAGCACACAGTTGGTGCGTGCAAGCACATGGGACACCGCCACCACGCACGTGGGATGCGAGGTGGCACGTCAGACCATCCTAAATTGGATTTTTTTCAATTTTCTGAGAGTTTCATGTCATTAAATGTGACTTTTTATAGGTTTTTGTATGCTGAATCCAATTACAGATGATAAGATGCGATCTCAAATTATGTTATATAGTGTCCGTTGACTCATATGCTCCTTTTGGGGTCTATACTTTAGTCATTTAGGAGTTATTGATTCGAAAGGTGTACAAAATATGAAAATAAATATCACTGAATCATTAAAGTCTCTCTTGCTACAATGAAAATTATCGTACTAAATTTTTGTAAGGGAATAAACTGAATACTGACAACTATGAGATTTTATACCAAAAGATTCAATTTGTTATAAAGGTGCAAGATCTGTCTGAGCTTCTGAGACATGAGATGGTGGACCCCGGGATGGGTATTGCACCTTAGGCTAGATGGGAAAGGAGGTCTACCATGCGTGGAAGAAGAATGATAACCAAGTTAGGGCAATATTTATCTGTAACATGCACGATGATATGATCCGATATATGAATAGTATCCTACGGCTATGTCGGTTTGGTTTGTCGTAAAATAGCATTGTGGTGCTCTTACAGCTCCTAAGGTGAGGATCCTGACTTATAAGTTTATAACTAGTTTATAACTTTTAAGAAAATGGTTAATCATACAATGATGCAACATTTAAAATAAATGTCAAATACGATCACTGAGTTGAGAAATTGGGATGAGCGCATTTCGGATGAGTTTCAGATATTGGGTGTGATCCATTCTTTGCCTGATTCATGGAAAATCATGAAAACCTATTTCACACATGACAAGAGTATTCATTCTTTCACTGATGTGAATATGCACTGTGAATTCAAAAAGGAGCATTTGGAGGCGAGTAGACCATAATCAAATCATGCTTATGCGGCGGAGTCGAGCAAGGGCTCCCGTCGCACCAAACACGTATGACATAATTATGAGAAGAAGACTCGAGGTCCAAATAAGAAGCCATTCGAGAAATCCGACAATAAGGTACAAAAATGCAGGAAGAAAGAGTTTGATAAGACCGATGCGAAATGTTATGTATGTAGTAGATTTGGTCATTTCACTCGTGAGTGTGACGAGTGTAAGCAATATCTTTATTCTTTACACGGTTTGAGTTTTCTCTCATCTACTATGATACTCACTAATTTCTCTCATTTGTGGATTGTAGACTTAGAAGCAACCGATCACGTAGTTCGAGAGAGGAACACGTACGTAGAGTTCCGCCGAGTGAGTTCTCAGATTAAGAGAATTTACGTGAGGAACGAAACATTTTTTGTCGTCAAATGGATTGGTACATGCAAGTTAGAGTTACAAAGTAGCCAGACTCTGTATCAATATAACGTTCTTTGTTCTCCAGATATTCGACGAAAGTTTATTTTAATACTTTGTTTAGATCACTAAGGATATGTCTTGTCATTTGGAAACTTAACAGTTTTTATTAGACACGACAACTCTTTGATTTGTTCTAGTTTTGTCTATGATGGACTATATATATTGGATGCTATTTCTTTTAATGATATTTCTTGTTATTTTTCTATTGCCTTTATATTTAATTGCGTAGATAATGATGTGAATGTATAGCATAGTAAACTTTGACATATTAGGCCTACTAACCAGAGTCGAATTACTCGTATGTGAGTTTGCCTAACCGGCAAAACTACAAGAAAACTATTTAGCAAGACAATGAGAGTTGGGACTCCATTGCCGTTAGTCTACTCTGATATTTGTGTCCCTTTGAGCCTGAGAATCTAAAATGGAGTTATGTATTTTATTATATTCATAGACGATTACACGCCTTTTGATTACATCTATTAGATCTCACACAAGTCTGAGGCATTGGAATGTTTTAGGAGATTTATTGACGAGGTTGAAAATTGTTAGACTTGAGAGTGAAGACTTTTAGATCTTATCGAGAATGCGAGTATTTGTTAGAACAATTTAGAGAGCTCAATTTCGAGAAGGATATTACGAGAAAGCTAACTATTTCTGCTATTTCTTAACGGAATGGAGTAGCTAAGAGAAGGAATAGGACTTTGTTGGAGATGGTGAAATCTATGATAACATAGGCTAATTTTTCCATCTCCTATTAGGAAGATGCATTATTGACTGCAGTCTACATTGTCAACCGTGTTCCATCAAAATTCATAATCAGTAACCAATATAGGTTTTGGATAAGGAGGCAACCTGACCTTAGTCACTTGAGGCCATGATCTTGTGCTGCATATGCTCACGATTTTTTGCATCCATGAACGGAGTGTATCTTTATAAGATATTCAAAACACTCCAAGGAGTATGCATTCTTAGGTGAGTATACGAACGTCACTATCACTGAGATTGAATCTCGTGATACTATATTTTTTGTGAATGATTTCCCTAAAAAAGGTGAAATCAATCAAAACTTTACCTTCTATAAGATGGATGAGTCTAATGACTTAGTTGAGTCTAGTGGTGGGACCCAAGAACCAATTACTAATTCTGGTCCTTATGGGAGCGATCCATCTAGAGGTAGAAAGATTCCCCCTCCTAGTAGGAGCAGTCGAGAACACATATATAAACGTCGTTTCCTGAATAAGGGTGGCACACTTATTGTGACTTCTAAGTATGACGAGGAATCTAAAGTGGTCCAAGAGACTCTCAAGAGTTTTGCAAAGAGCTATTGGTTGAAGACAATAGATGAAGAGAAGGAGTTGATGTGAATGTCGAGAACACATACATAAATGTCGTTTCCCTAATAAGGGTGATACACTCATTGTGACTTCTAAGGATGACGAGGAACCTAAAGCGGTCCAAGAGACTCTTGAAAGTTTTGCAAAGAACCATTGGTTGAAGACAATGGATGAAAAGGAGTTGATGTAAATCAGCGGGGTCTGAAATTTAGTTGATTTGCCTGAGGACAGAAAGATCACTAGAAACAAGTGGGTTCTCAAGATTAAAAGAAAGGCTAATGGATCGATGGAAAGATATAAGGTCCGTCTGGTAGCTAAGAGTTACACTCAAACTAAGGGCATGAACTACGAGAAGACTTTCTCTCGGTAGTTAAATTTATCTCGATCCGTTTACTTTTAGCGATTGTCACAGATATGGATCTGAAATTACACCAGATGGATGTAAAAGCTATCTTCCTTAACGAAAGTTTGGATGAGGAGATCTACATGGAATAACCCTCTGGATTCATTCTAAAAGGTCAAGAGGATTAGGTCTGTCGAGCAATTATCCAGGTAGTGGTACCTGAGATTTCACAAAGAGGTGATATCTTATGGGTTTGTGATGATCGAAGAGGATCATTGCGTGTACCTAATATATTCTACTGACTCCTTTGCGATCATGTTCTTATATATGGATGATATTTTGTTGGCCAAGAATAACAAAGAGTATCTGCTAATCATTAGAGCATGGTTATCGTCGAGTTTTTATATAAAAGATATGGGTGAGGCTTATTTCATTCTCGGAGTTTGGATCCAGAGGGATGGCTCGAGATAGGTGTTAACTCTTTCACAAGAGTCCTACACTAAGAAAGTTTTCTAGCACTTCGAGATGAGCAATTGCAATCTTATAGATGCTCACATCACTAAAGGTAAAAACCTAAATTTTGACATGTGTCCTAAAACTCAAAAGAAATAAGGGAGATGAATAGAATTGTTTATGCCAGTATAGTAGACAATCTGATGTATACGATGATGTGTGCATAACCAAACATTTGTTTTGCGGTCGATTTGGAGAGTAGATATCAATCGAATCCTAAAATGGGTCACTTAAGAGCAATGAATAGGATTTTGAGATATTTCAAAAGAATTGTGAACCTCGCCTTGTGTTACGAAGGAGGCGATTTGTATCTAGTTGGATATTCAGACATCAACTAGGATGGAAATCTGTATGAGGACAAATCGACATCAGGTTTTGCTATGTTACTCAATAATAGTGTCATATCTTGCAGAAGTAAGAAGCAAACATGTGTATCTCCTTTTACGATGGAGGCTGAACTTGTGACATGTTCAATGGCAGTTCAGGAGAGTGTTTGACTCTGGAGATTTCTGGATGATTTATGGGTTGTGGCGGATAGTGAGAGAGCAATAGTAATTTATAATAATAATCATACTGTCATTGTCTACAACCGAGACCCTAAGTGTTATAATAGCACCAAACACATTGATATCTGATACCACTTGGTAAAAGACATCATCATGAAGGGTGTAGTGATGATTAAGTATATTTTTACACACAGTATGGTGGTTGGTCCATCACCAAACTCACTATGAGAAATTCTTTTGTGAGATATAGGAAATCATTGGATTTACGTGTATTTGACATTTGTCACTATGTAACGATTATGATACTTATTATTTTATATATATATATATGGTATATGTGTATTATTTAGTTACAAGTTTGTTTATTGCATTTATTTGTTATCATATATTTTGTGATAAGATATGATAAAATATATGTCAGGCAAGTGTGATTGACTCTTTCAAATGAGTGTCCACTTCCAGTTCTGAGTAAGTGGGGAAAAGACAATATCTAGTCATTAGAAACTTTGAGAATGACTCTACTAAAACATAAGTCGTTCTGATACATGTTAAGGATGAGATCACATGTGATATAATCGACGTAAACATACCCATATTCAAGTTGTTTGTAAGTAACAGGATTTAAGAACTCATATATCACCTGCATCTAGGATATTGTTTTTGAAATTTCTGGATAAAGTTTTATGTATAAACTGAATCCCATACCTACACAGCGTTAGAGAAATCTGACAAATGTCCTTTTGAGAGATGAGGGAATAACACTATGACACGTATTTCATACCGTATGTGATAAGACGACTATGAGATAGTAACAGCTATTATTTGAGATGATAGTATGATCATGATCTTCATTTCCACTGTGTGAGACCCAATGTAATACCTAAACAAAAAAAAACAGAGGAGGCATTGCGTTTTGGCCAAAACACAACACCTCCCCTCCCCCTTTTTTTCCCCTAATCGATTAGGGCTAATAGCCCTAATCTTCCTCCCGTCTCTCTCTCTCTCTCTCTGTCCTCTCTCTCTCTCTGTTTCGCTCTCTGCTTTCTCTCTCTCCCGCGCGGGGCAAACAGAGTTCTCCTCTCTCTTCCTCGTGCGCGATAGTAGCACTTTGTCTCTTCCTTGCTCGCACACCCGCATGCTTTGCCCTCTCCCTATCGAGAGCTCTTCTGCAGTCTTTGCGAAAGCCCCAAGCTGGCAGTAGTGAGAGACATCCGAGATCCCTAGACCGAGCTTGCACTCATCTCTTGCGCAGCGCAGGTAAGGGTAAAAGTTCTAACCTATAGTCTAGGGTTTTGACTTCCATAGTGGTTAGACTTAATCACTGAACCTTGCTTTGATTTGGAAACATTGTAGGTTCCGAAATGGATCGAATGGCACATGGACGTTAGGGCTACGAGCTGCGAAAATCCTAGGTGAAGGAATTTTTAAATGCATTCAATAACTGATCGGATTTAGGCTGAGGTTGAATTTAGGATGAGAGATTTTATATATGTTCTAAAAACGTGTGGACTTTGACGAGAATGCATTTTCCTGAAATTTGATATGTGATTTCTAAGATTACGTCTAAATTCTACATGAATTTAGACTGATTAATACGAAAGAAATGTGTTAGATTAAATTAGGAACTTGTTGAGTTGATTAGAATAGATTTCCTTAGAATTTGAATTCAAATTGTGGATTATTGGTGTAGGTTGACCTTTTGGAGACTTGAAAGAAATCAATTCGAATTTGATTGAAAAGTAGAGAGTGAATACCCTCTCTAGAGGTAAGTGGATGGTCCATTGTGTTATAAATAAGCAAAATGAGTTTAAATTCTTTTGTGAATGATTTTGATTGATTTTTACATGTTTTATATGAAATTATTTGTGATTGTGAGATGTCTGAAACAGAAATCTGAATTACGAGTACATCCTATGAAATTATAAATGAATCTGTACTATTTGCATTGGATATTTGATATGTAAATACTTGTAGTATGACTTTGGAATTTGTTTGATGAAACATGACACATTGATTGAAATTTGAACGATTGTGAAATGATGGTGCACGAGTGTAATGGCTATAGTCATTCCCTCTACGGAGCGAGCCGACGGGGTAACGTGGTTGGGGTTTTATTGCAGAGAGGTGTACGCGGCCTCTTCTCTGTTACGTCGGACTATTCGAATTGCACTCCGGTGATATACGAGCCGACGCCAAGGAAGGGGGTAGTGTTTTGAAATACTGAAATGGAAAATCTCTTGGCGGGCTTCCATCTGGATTCAGCCAAATTCAGGACGGAAGTGATTTCGATGGGACCCTCGTGATCTTCTAAAGGAATATTTGATGTGGATGCATACTTTATGAACTACCTGATTTATTGAAAATGTTTTTACATATATAAAATATTGTTTATGAAATATACTTTGACTTTCTCACATTCACCCCTCATTTATCACACAATCATACAATTGCACTCCACTCACTGAGTATTCCCCAATACTCACCCCTCTTTTCACATTTTATAGAGGAAACTTAGTTCGAAGACTGCACGTGAAAGCCTGGGAAGGTTTATCTGCTGTTTTGTGTAGGTATTATAATGATGTAAGGTTATTTTAGTTGATTTGGAATCCATGGAAGGGAAGATTTGTATAATTCTTTTGGTATGAATTAAATCAATACTTGTTTCATCTATAGGAGCAAGTATTGATGGAATCCTTATATAGTTTGTATTGGAGTTTGTACGGAACTTGTTCATTTTCTCTTAACTCATATTTTTTGTTAAACTTATTGTTTAAATAGGACGTTTGATTTGAAATGTCAGAATTTGTTATTTTCTTTCAATTTTACAAAATTCTGTACTTCTCATACCATTTGAACTTTACTGACGCTAGCTCATTTTTTTAGGCGAGTGTTAGTAAAGTCCTGCGACTATGATTTGAGACTTCTTTTATTTTAAATGTTTTATTTGTGCTGAGAATTCTGGAATGGCTGGGATGGCCAATTTTGTATGCGTGCATGTACAGGAACGCCCGCCCGAATGTGTGCCGACGCATGCTTGTGTGTATAGGGATGGCCCGGATGGATCCTTTACATGTGTATTGTATCGGAAAAATATATTGTATGGTTGTATAGCCTTGCGGAGTCCCGGTATATAGGGAGGTTCTGCCCGTGTATCGAGACAACGCGGCGGTTGTCGCGTAGTCGATCCGAGGATCGGGGCGTGACAGCTTTATTGGTTTCAGAGCGAGGTTGGCTCACCATTTTAAAAAGTTAATGGTTTTGAAATGTTTTCAATCGTTTCCAAATGTCCCAAAAGTTTTTAAAAATTTTGAAATGTTTAGTTTCTGCAAAAGATTTAAATCTTTTAAGAGTCTCCGGAAAATGTACAGTCTTCCCTGGATTTCTTAGTAAATTAGAAACATTCTTTTTAGGGGGTTAAGTATTAGTCTTCGCTTAACCCTATGACTTAATTGTAACTTCTTGTTGTGTAGATTCATATGCCTCCACGAAGAAGAATGAGGAACGTGAGCGAGATTCCTCCACCAGAGCACGAGGATGAGTCGTCTTCGCATGCTCTTCCTCCTTCTGTGCCTACACACCCAACTCCTTCCAAAATTTCGGCTCCTCCTATTGCTACTCTTCAACAAGTAATGGAGTGGTGGAACACTTTCGGAGCGCAGTACCAAGCTCCACATACGACTTTAGCTCCTCCATCGGCTCCTCCTTCAATACAATACCGGTTGCTGCACCTAGTATGTCACGCCCCGAATCGGGATCGTGAACAGCCGTCCGTTATCATAAATGCCGGCTGTATTTTTACAGAAAATCGGGCAGAACCTCTCTATATTTCGGAGGTTTCCCAAGTACAATTTACCCTGTATAAAACACAATCATCCTATATTAAAATCAAATGGCCATCCCAGCCTCTCCAAAATCAACCAATCTCACAGCCGACATCCAGATAACGCAAGGCTATAAAAATTTTCAATAACCTAGCCACAGACCTCTACTGCCATGCCCCCGTCAAAGGCATGGACAGCCGCCAGTCGCCCCTCCTGTGATTTAAAGGAGGCACCGAGCGATCCTAGAGGACACTTCTATGACATGACACATTCCCAAATACATACGCAACAAAAAAGAAATGCCTCAATGCAATGTCATGCAGTGACATGAGAGTTCCACAATTTAAATGTCCATATTTATACAGTCATCCCAGAATTATAAAAATGGTCATCTATAGACCTCAAAATACATATACATCACCAATACAAATTTGCAGTGGAAATACACAATGACTCCTCAAGTCCAGGCCTGATCTCCCAACGATACTGAGCGTCCTAAAAGCGACGCTTCTTGTCAAATACTATCTCTGAAACAAAAGGGAAATGAGGGGTGAGTACCCGGGAAAGAATACTCAGTGAGTGAGTGGGTCAATGCAATCGTTAAATATGAAGTGTGAAACCGGAGTGTCAAAACACAAGTATACAAATCATATTTCAAATTATCATGCTTTTCATTTCAACAATATGTCATTTGTACGCATTATCAAGTCAAATATGCATCCAAAGCACTGTCATTAAAATCATAGAGCTGCCAGCCGAAAATGTCCTGGCAGAGGTCTACCGCGACCTATGACAGGCGCACCGAGGGTGTTATATGTAAATTTCTTTAAAGTGCTCTCTACCCCGGTGTTGGCGACGAACCTCGTCCAGGTGCTAGACTTGGAGAGGATATCCAATCCAAATCCAAATCCTCCCCCTTTCGGGTTCAACCTGGCTAGTACCGTGTCGATAATCAAATCACAACAACTCGTGGGATACCCCAGGCCTAGGCATATCCGGACGCCACCAAAGCGTCTCTCACGGTGTCCTTCGTAGCTACGGAACAATACATATCAAAGCCCTCAAGGCCAAAACCAATATCATATCAAAATGTGCCAAAGTCAGGTTCATAAACCAATGCAACATAGAGTATAAAATGGCACATTATACATTTCAACCACATGGATGCATAATTTCATAATTTAACACAGTTTTTGGACACTCCATCGGTTCACAAAAATCAATTTTAAAACCAGTCAAAACATTTTAAGTATACGACAAATCATGCTCATTATCAAAATGTTGTAAACCAGGGTTTACATATTAAACAAAAGCATTGAAATAAATCTCACTCACTGTTTTTGGGGAGGATAGCGCACTCCCCAATAAAACCACAATACGTAAAGCAATGCTCCCCTCAATCGAATCACCAAAATAGCCAACCTAATCAATCATCACGATTTTCATCAGATTTCAACTATTGTCAGGGTTTATCATTTTCCTTAAATTCGTACAAACCCTAAATTCCTCAATTTATAAACATATTCCAATGTCATCAATTTTATTCTATTTATAAGTAAATAACAAAATCAAAATCAATCTTAATTCGAATCTGAAACCAACTAATACTACCTAATTTGACAAAGTTTATCCAAAGGTTGAAGAGATTTCGTTTCTCTCACCTAGGGTTTTTCGGATCTCGGATCTAGCTTTCGTTCGCCCGTTGGTTTGGTCTAAAACCTGAATGTTTCCAAATTTGAAACAATTGCAAACAATTTAAGTCCAATTACTAAAGAATTTCGAAACCCAAGTACGAAAATCGAAACTTAGAGTCATTTACCTTCGCAGAGGCTCACGGACTGTCACGGGCCGTCGCGGGCCGTGGATCGCGGGCTGGCGGGCCTGGTGGGCCTGGTGGGTATGGTGGGCCGCGGGCCGAACTGGGCCGCGTGCTGGACTGGGCCGCAGTGGCTAGGGCTTGCGCTCGCGAGCTGGATCGAGCGCTCGCGCAATGGGTCGCGCGCTGGAGCGCTCGTGCTCGTGCTAGGGTGCGCTCGAGTAATGGATCGCGCGCTGGAGTGCGCGCTGGCTCGTGCTGGGGCGTGCCGGAGGCGCGCAGGGGCTCGTGCACAGGCGCACAAGGGTGCACTGGCGCTCGTGCAGGAGCATGCAGAGGCGCGCTGGGGGTCGTGCACTGCTCGTGCTGGGCTCGCGCGCTGCTCACGCTGGGCTCACGCGCTGCTCGCGCTGGACTCATGCCAGGCTGGGTTCGCACGCTGGCTCACACTGGGCTCGAGCTGGGCTCGCACTGGGCTCGAGCTGGGCTCGCGCTGGGCTTGCGCAGTACGCGCTCTTGCTCGGGATAGCGCGCAGTCGCACGAAGGAGAGTGCGCAGTCGCGCGAAGGAGAGCGCAGTGGCGCTCGTGCAGGGAGGAGCTGCAGCGGCTCGCTCGCGGGAGGGAGGAAGCTGCGGTGGCTGGGTGCGGTGGCGATGGTGGTGAACGGCGGTGCTGGCGGCTGCAGCGGGAGGGGAAGAGACACGGCGGCAGGGAGATCGGGAGAAGAGAAGTCGGAGAGAGAAAGAGAGGGAAAGAGAGAGAGAGAGAGAGAGAGAGAGAGGGGAGAAAATTATGGCTTTAAGCCCTAATTTTAATTTCCCCTCCTTTTTTTTTTTTTTTTTTTTTTTTTGGGTATTACATAGTACCCTAGCACCTTCTCCTCCGGTTGCTACAACAACCGATCGTCCTACTGTAGAGCTATCTAAGTTGCTAAAAGAAACAAGACAACTAGGGTGTGAAATATTTGCGGACACTTCTAATGCTACAGTGGCCAAGGAATGGATTGGCCGAATTCAAGAGACTGTCTCCGACATGAGATTAAGCGATGAGATGAAATTATGGGTGGCGGTGAAATTGTTGGATAAAGGTGCAAGAACATGGTGGGAGAATATAAAGAGAAGGGCTCCTGTTCCTCCTACTTGGACAAAATTCCTTAGGATACTATACCCGATTCTATCGGGATCAGAAAAGAGAGGAATTTTTCAAGTTAGCTCAGGGAAACAAGACAATATCTGAGTATGAGACAGAGCTGAGAGAACTTGTCACTTATGTTCCGAAGTTTGTGAACTTCGAGGAGTCCATGTGTTCAAAGTTTGTGTTAGAGCTGAATTTGAGTATACGAGAGAAAATGTCAATCACCAAGGGACATACCTTTCAAGACGTTTAGGACTTGGCTTTGAGAGCCGAGAAAATGGTGATGGAGAGAAGCAAGGATAGAGAGCACCATGGGAAGAGGAAGAGACCTAATGGCTCCAGTCCGAGTCAAGGTTTTAAAAAGAGTCTAGGCATGGGCTCTTATAGCGGTGAATCCTTTTCAAGGTCGGTTGGCTTTCCTCAAAGTCAATCAACTTTTAGGCCAAGTGCTCTCAGTAGAACTGTTAGTATGGGAGTAGGGTCCAGGGGTGGCATAGGAGAAATTTGCCCGAATTGCAAGGGGCATCATCCGGGTCCATGCAAGGAACCCAAAAGATGATACCTTTGTGGAAAGGAGGGTCACTTTCGGCACTCTTGTCCAGAGTTGAATGTAGAAGGACAAGAAAGCCGACTAGTTCGAGGTCCCCCGAGCAGTTATAGAAGAGATCTGACAATTGCTCCTATATCTTCCACTAGCAATGCACTGAGGACAGGCACGGGAAATAATGCTGTAACTGCCCCCACACAACGCTATCAACCTAGAACTCAAACCCGAATTTACGCTATGTCTAATGAAGAGGTCCAAGTCAACCCTGACATAGTCACAGGTAATCTCTATTGAATTATAGGTTCTGAATTTTAAAATTATAATGATTTGATGGTTTGTGATTATGATATAAGGAATGTGGATGGTACGATTTTGTTTATGTGTTATATTTATAGATACAATGAAAATTTTTTATATTGATGCACATGTGCTCATAGATATCGGGTCTAGTAATTCATTTGTGAGTTCGGAATTTGCTAGACATTCTGATAAGGCTCTAGTTTTACTAGTTGAAGAATTATTGGTTATCATACCTTTGGGAGAACACTTGATTAGAGATACAGTGTACAAGTCTTGTGAGGTAAAAATCGATGAGATAACTCCCGAGATGGATTTGATTTCATTGGAAATAAAAGATTTTTACGCCATTCTAGGCATGGATATGCTATATCTTCACTGAGCTTCCATGAATTGTTTCACTAAAGAAGTGGAATTCCGAAGGCCAGGATATCCCTTGCTTGTATTCACCGGTGAACGGCGAGTGTTGCCGAGTTGTGTAATTTTAGCTCTTGAAGCACGGAGATTAGTACATAAAGGATGTGAAGCTTATTTGGCTCACATTGTTGATACCACGGTGAGAAGCCCTAGTTTGAATGATATTCCTGTGGTGAATGAGTTTCCGGATGTTTTTTCGGAAGAGTTGCCTGGGTTGCCACCAAACAGGGAATTTGATTTCACCATAGATCTAATTTCCGGTATCGCACCAATTTCTATTCCTACATTTCGAATGGCACCCACAGAGCTAAAAGAACTGAAGATTTAGCTCCAAGAGTTGTTGGAGAAAGGGTTCATTCGACCGAGCACATCGCCATGGGGTGCTCCGGTTCTGTTTGTAAAGAAGAAAGACAGAACCTTTTGATTATGTATTGACTACCGACAGCTCAATAAGGCAACGATCAAGAACAAGTATCCTCTTCCGAGAATTGATAATTTGTTCGATCAACTCCAAGGTACAAGTATCTTTTCGAAGATCGACTTGAGCTCTGGTTATTATCAGTTGAAGATAAAGGATGACGATGTTCATAAGACTGCATTTAGGACGCGGTATGGATACTATGAATTTTTTGTAATGCCCTTCGGATTGACGAATGCTCCTGCAACCTTCATGGATCTCATGAATAGAGTGTTTCATCCCTATCTCGATAAATTTGTCATAATCTTCATCGATGACATCTTGGTGTATTCCAAGAGTGATGAAGAGCATTCTGAACATCTCTGAATCATTTTGCAAACTCTTAGGGAGAATGAGTTCTATGTCAAGTTCTCAAAATGCGAGTTTTGGCTAACAGAGATTGGATTTTTGAGGCATGTAATTTCCAAGAATGGGATTTTTGTGGATCCAAAGAAGATAGAGGCCATTCTGAGGTGGGAGCAGCCTAAAAATGTCACCGAGGTGAGAAGTTTTCTCGGATTAGCAGGGTACTATCGGAGATTCATAGAACGATTCTCAAAGATAGCAGCTCCGATGACAAGTTTGACTCGGAAGGGAGTCAAGTTCGAGTGGGACGAAAAGTCTGAGGGTAGTTTTCAAGAGTTTAAGCGAAGGTTGACCTCTGCTCCTATCCTTGCTCTCCCTACTAGTAGCGGTGGTGATTATGTGGTGTACAATGATACTAGCAAGCAAGGATTAGGGTGCGTGCTGATGCAAGGTGATAAGGTGATTGCCTACGCTTCTCGCCAACTAAAGAAGCACGAAGTAAACTACCCTACTCATAATTTATAGCTAGCTGGCATTGTGTTTGCTTTAAAAATTTGGCAGCATTAGTTGTATAGGGTTACTTGCAAGGTCTTTACCGACTATAAGAGTCTCAAATACTTACTCAGAAGGAGCTCAATTTAAGGTAAAGAATGTGGTTAGAGCTCATCAAGAATTATAACTTAGTGATTGACTACCACCCCGAAAAGGCGAATGTTGTAGCTGATGCTTTAAGCCACAAATCCTTATCCACGACATTCCAAGAGAGTTCTTACCTCTCTTGTTTAGTTGGACTCCGAGCACTCGGAGTCGAGTTGGCTAAAGATGATCAAGGTGCTTTATTAGCCAAGTTTGTGGTTCGACCCACGTTGTTTGATCGCATTCAGGAGTTTCAGGCTACCGATGACAAGTTGAAGGGTATTGTTAAGTAAATCCAAAAAGGCGAAGGTGGTGAATTCCGGATTCAGGATGATGGAATTTTATTGTATGGGAAATGAATGTGTATTTCGTAAAATGAAGATCTCCGGAAGGCCATACTTGAAGAGGCGCATTCCTCGGCCTATGCTATGCATCCGGGGAGTACCAAAATGTACCGAACCATCAAAGAATCCTATTGGTGGTCTGGGAAGAAGAGAGAGCCGAATTTGTGACGAAGTATCTTGTATGCCATCAAAACAAGGCTGAACATCAGAAACCGGCATGAACACTTCAACCGCTACCAATTCCCGAATGGGAACATATACTATGGATTTCGTAGTGGAACTACCACGTACTCCGAGCCGTCACGATGCCATATGGGTGATTGTAGACCGTCTCACCAAGTCGACTCACTTCTTGCAGATTCAGAGCACCTATTCCTTGGAAAGACTGGCAAAGTTGTACATTGATGAGATCGTTAGACTTCACAGAGTGCGGGTGTCCATTGAATCGGACCGTGATTCTCGGTTCATTTGTAAATTCTGGCCAAGACTGCAAGAGTCCTTAGGGATTAAGTTGAAATTCAGTACTGCTTTTCATCCTCAAACCGATGGACAATCGGAGCGCACCATCCAAACATTGGAAGATATGCTTAGGGCATGTGTTATGGAATTTCAAGATAGTTGAGATAGACACCTTCCGTTGGTTGAATTTGCTTACAACAACAGTTACCAAGCTAGCATAGGGATGCCCCCTATGAAGCCCTTTACGGAAGGAAGTGTTGTACTCCCTTGTGTTGGAATGAAGTTGGAGAGAGAAAGATTAAAAGTATAAAAATGATCGAAACCATTAAAGAGAAAGTGAAGCTAAATCGAGACAGAACGAAGGTATCTCAAGATCAACAAAAGAGCTATATGCCAACAAGAGAAGAAGGCCTTTGGAATTTGAAGAAGGAGATATGGTGTTTTTAAAGATATTTCTGTGGAAGGGCGTAATTTGTTTTCAAAAACGGGAAAAACTAAATTCTCGTTATATCGGTCCCTTTAGAATTCTTGAAAGAATTGGACAAGTGGCATGTCGGCTAGAATTACCGCCGAAGTTACAGAGGATCCATAACGTTTTTCACGTTTTCATGTTGAAGAAATATTTACCGAATCCCTCACACACGCCAGAAGCACCTCCAGTGGAATTGAATGAGAATTTGAGTTTCAAGGTACAACCAGTGAAAATCATTGATAAGCAAATCAAGCATTTGAGAAATAAGCAGATTCCTATGGTTAAGGTGCTATGGAGAAATAATCAAGTCGAAAAACAGAATTGGGAAACCGAAGAATTAATGCGGAAGTAACAACCGCAACTCTTTGATGTATAATAGTATCTTGGAATTTTGGGGACGAAATTTGTTTTTAGGGTGTTAAGAGTTGTAATACCTAAAAAAACAAAAAAAACAGAGGAGGTACTGCGTTTTGGCCAAAACGCAGCACCTCCCCTCCCCCTTTTTTTTTCCCAAAATCGATTAGGGCTAATAGCCCTAATCTTCCTCCCGTCTCTCTCTCTCTCTCTCTCTCTCTCTCTCTCTCTCTCTCTCTCTCTCTTTCGCTCTCTGCTTTCTCTCTCTCCCGTGCACGCGAACAGAGTTCTCCTCTCTCTTCCTCGCATACGACAGTAGCACTTTGTCTCTTCCTTGCTTGCACACCCGCGCACTTTGCCCTCTCCCTACTGAGAGCTCTTATGCAATCTTTACGGAAGCCCTAAGCTGGCAGTAGCAAGAGGCATCCGAGAACCCTAGGCCAAGCTTGCACTCATCTCCTGCGTAGATAAGGGTGAAAGTTCTAACCTATAGTCTAGGGTTTTGACTTCCATAGTGGTTAGACTTAATCACTGAACCTTGCTTTGATTTGGAAACATTATAGATTCGAAATGGATCGAATGACGCAGAACGTTAGGGCTACGAGCTGCGAAAACCCTAGGTGAAAGAATTTTTAAATGCATTCAATAACTGATCGGATTTAGGATGAGGTTGAATTTAGGATGAGAGATTTTATATATGTTCTGAAAATGTGTGGATTTCGACGAGAATGCATTTTTCTGAAATTTGATATATGATTTTTAGGGTTACGTCTAAATTTTACATGAATTTAGGCTGATTAATACAAAAGAAATGTATTAGATGAAATTAAGAACTTGTTGGGTTGATTAGAATAGAATTCCTTGGAATTTGAATTGAAATTGTGGATTATTGGTCTAGGTTGACTTTTTGGAGACTTGAAAGGAATCAATTCGAATTTGATTGAAAAGTAGAGAGTGAATATCATCTCTAGAGGTGAGTGGATGGTTCATTGTGTTATAAATGAGCAAAATGAGTTTAAATTCTTTTGTGAATGATTTTGAATGATTTTTACATGTTTTATATGAAATTATTTGTGATTGTGGGATGTCTGAAACGGAAATCTGAATTATGAGTGCATCCTATGAAATTATAAATGAATCTGTGTCATTTGCATTGGATATTTGATATGTAAATACTTGTAACATGACTTTGAAATTTGTTTGATAAAACACGACACATTGATTGAAATTTGAACGATTGTGAAATGATGGTGCACAAGTGTAATGGCTAGTCATTCCCTCCACGGAGCAACCCGAAGGGGTGACGTGGTTGGAGTTTTATTGCGAGAGAGGTGTACGCGGCCTCTTCTCTGCCACGTCAGACTATCCGGATTGCACCCCGGTGATGCACGAGCCAACGCCAAGGGGTAGTGTTTTGAAATACTGAAATGGAAAACCCCTTGGCGGGTTTCCGTCTAGGTTCTGCTAAACTCAGGACGAAAGTGATTTCGATGGGACCCTTGTGATCTTCTAAAAGAATATTTGATATGGATACATACTTTGTGAACTACCTGATTTATTGAAAATGTTTTTACATATATAAAGTGTTATTTATGAGATATATTTTGATTTTCCCACATTCACCCATCATTTATCACACAATCATACCATTGCACTCCACTCACTAAGTATTCCATAATACTCACCCCTCTTTTCACATTTTACAGAGGATACTTAGTTCGGAGACTGCACGTGGAAGCTTGGGAAGGTTTATCCGCTGTTTTGTGTATGTATTATAGTGATGTAAGGTTATTTTAGTTGATTTGGAATCCATGGAAGGGAAGACTTGTATAATTCTTTTTGTATGGATTAAATCAATACTCGCTTCATATATAAGAGTAAGTATTGATGGAATCCTTACATAGTTTGTGTTGGAGTTTGTACGGAATTTGTCCATTTTCTCCTAACTCTCATTTTTGGTTAAGCTTATTGTTTAAATGGGACGTTTGATTTGAAATGTTAGGATTTGTTATTTTCTTTCGATTTTACGAAATTTTGTACATCTCATACCATTTGGACTTTACTGACGCTAGCTCGCTTCTTCAAACGAGTGTTAGTAAAGTCCTGTGATTATGATTTGGGATTTCTTTTATTTTAAATGCTTTATTTGTGCTGAGAATTCTAGAATGACTGGGATGGCCAATTTTGCATGCGTGCATGTACAGGAACCCCTGCCCGAATGTATGCCGACGCATGCTTGTGTGTATAGTAATGGACCGGATGGGTCCTTTACATGTGTGTTGTATTGGGAAGATATATTGTACAGTTGTATAGCCTTGCGGAGTCCTGGTATATGGAAAGGTTCTGCCCGTGTACCTAGACAACGTGGCGGTTGTCGCGTGGTCGATCCGAGAATCGGGACGTGACACCAAGATCCATTGGGTGAGAACTCTTGTACCCTTATTACTTTCGGCTATTCTAGAAATTTTGGTTTAGTTTTTGCCACTTTAGTCTATTTATCTATGGTCTAAAAAATAATTGAGATCTAAGGGACAGGTCTAGAAAAGCAGCTGAATTAAGACTGATAGATTCAAGTTTGGAAAAAGAAAAACCAATAGACATTAAATCATTGTATAGTATTCACTGATTGACCTATTATATTAATCCATATGAGAATTCAAACATAATAGTGAATACATCGTCGAGTAATGATTGTGGATCACTTTTGATGAGAAAAGTGGCTCGATGGATATAATTGCATTGAGTTTGGGGTACAATGAATTCTTTTTTATACTAATAGTGATTTCTCAGTCATTCTAATAGGTGTATTAAGAAATCATCGTTTGCAAGTGTACTCGTCAGTGGCACAATACCCAATCTTGTATGAAAGTCCAATAAGGTAATGTAGTAAATTGCATGAATTATAATCTTGTGATGGGCGTAAAATGGTCTCATATGTAAGTGAGAAATGTTAGTAAATATGTGTATGAGGAGATTTTACCACAAAGTAAAAAAAATAAAAAAATTAGAAGTTAAATTATAAGATAACGGGTAGTTACTATTCTCAACTCTCCCCTTAGATCTCTCCATAATTCTTACACAGGTTAACAATTTTAATAAAGTTTGAAATGGATTAATTCACTTAGCACTTTTACAGAGAAAAGTGAACGAAACAATTTTGAGGGATTGAAAAATTTTGAATCGGAAAATTTCTCATATTATTGAGATTCATAGGATTGTGGATTGAGATGTCATGGTACAGTGATAGTGGTTCGGTTCCATGATTACCATCTTAATCATGCGTTTGTTCAAGGGATTTCAGATTGAGGTTTTGGAGGTCTATATATCGAGATATTTATCGAAAAATTTCGTCCTTTTAATTTATAAGTTTCTGCATGCTAATATAGAAAATAAATCTAACACTCTCAGAAGAATAGAAAGCCACCTCATTCTTAAAAAGCCACAATCCTATTCAAAAGAACCATTGAGAGAGAGAGAGAGAGAGAGAGAGAGAGAGAGAGAGAGAGAAGAGGAGACCAGTCAATAAATCAAGTTTGCTGAACTTCAGCTCCTGCACCCATTCCCTTACCAATCATCCAAGAAAGAATTTCTCAAATCACAAAGATCTCAATTGGGTCATAGGTTTTGGAATGAAGTAATGGGAATGAAACCATTCATTCCGCAAACAATGTCAGGAAACGAGTCTCAGGAATTGGAACTTTTGAGTGAGAATCATAAGAAGGCTATCACCACAAAACCCAAGTCAGAGATGGGAATCACAAAATGAAAGAGAATGACAAAAATTAAAGAAAAAAAAATCCTCCTCCTACACTTCTGGCCTCTTCCTAGACGATAAATGCTACTGCCAAAACACACCTCAATCATTGAGGATCTATCATGAATTTAAATATTTCCCCATTCTTCTCTCTAATAATTTGGTCTTTGCTGAAATTGATGATAACAGCCGGACTCAGATCTCAGCAATAATGACAGCAAGGACATATATCTTGAGCACAAGGATACGGATCTTCACAATAAAACTTAAGACCTCCAAGGCACAATCTTTCTTCTGATGACAAAGGTTTAGATTTGAGAAATAAAGCCATTTACAGATTCAATAAAAGATCTTAAATCCCTCCAAAATCTTTTTTCATTTTTCATTTTTCATTTTTCCTTTCTTTTTTTAATGACACAGCCTAATTTAAGAACCATTTTTTTTTTTTTTTGCTTGCTGAGCAAATTTATCAGATGAATTTGTTGATTGCATGATTGAGAAATATTTGGAAAAAAATGTGATTAATGATTGTTGGTGGAGGAAGAAGAATGAAATCAACCCTCTAATTCCTGTCATCTCCAACCACAGGGAAGGGAATAAACTCATCCTATACGTGTACGTAACAATATTCAAATTTCATGATGGTCTACAGGTGTTTCCAAATTTGAATACAGTGTACTCCAAAACTGATTTGGAATCACCATTTAAAAACCCATTGCCCCAAATTTCAGAATGAGAATGATAATCTTTCCGAATCCAATTCCATTTGGCCGCCCAAAGGATGCCTAAACTTATGTGCATTTAATCGGAATGATATTTTTTTATTTAAATAGAAAAACAATGTTGGCGTCTTGGAACTTGGAACGAGAAAATTCCCTGCAACCAATCTGCCGAAACTGTCCCAAACGTAGTGGTTCGGCTGGTTGACACATTAACCATGCCCTAACCACGATAAATGCCCCATAACCAAAACTAAAATGGGTACGAGACATTTATGGTTTCTGCTACCCTGACCTTCTAGGTTTATTGACATTTTATTCATATTTTTGGTGAATTAGATGTTAATTGATGACTTTTATTTTTGAACTTTCTGGTGGATTGAAGTTTTATTCATATCTTTGGTGAATTAGATGTGAATTGATGTATTGAATACAAATTGGCATGGTTAGTAGGTTGACATTCTTAGCATTTTTATGTTGATTTTGTAGAGTATATTTTTATTCAAATTTAATTAATTTAGGTGCAAGCAACTACGTTTATTTTTTTTTTGTCCCTGACCTCCGGTGTCCGAAACTTCACTCCGACTAATCCGGATCAACCTGACTGTCGAGTCTCCTATAGAGGGGAAGGTCTCCCAAATTAGTTTTTTCCATTCCCAAGGAGGTTCAAACTCGAACGCTTGGTTAAAAGACTAAGAGCCCTTCTCACAACCTTCAGTAGCAACTACGTTTATCCGTATAACCTGTAAGGGCGGGGCGGTCATGAGACCAATCCCCCACATAGAAAATGACCAATGACAAAGTGGGGAGGATAGGGCCTATCTGCATCCTCGCCCCACCCTCATGCCATCCCTTGGAATTGAAATTGGGGGCTTTAATTGGTTGAAAATTATCTATCAGGAAGAGGAACTAAATCATAATTTTAAACACCTCAATTCCCCCAAAACAATTCCTCCATTGAACCTAAATATTTGTTTGAATTCACACACAACTTACCCACTCTGTCTCCAGAAAATGAGAATGATGCATTAAAAGAAGGAAGCTTGAATTTTTCATTGTTCACTGAAATGTGACATCAAAGAATCTAATAGTGCACTATGGCTTGTGTCAAAGCTGATTGCAAATTGCCACAAAGACTGTTCAATGCAAGTTCAAAATTTTCATCAGTAGGGTGGGTTTTTAATTTATTCACGAATTGGAGAGTTTGCAGGTTTGAGAGAGAAAGAGAGGAGTTGTAAAATATACTTAAATATTAATCGAAATTCTAATTTCTTTAAAAAAAATGAAAAAGAAAAGAATTTCAAACCTAATTCCAAATTGAGTAATTAAACTAACCAAAATTGAACTGGAATATTTTTAGCTCAATAAACTTCATTTCCAATTCAATTTTAATTCTAAGCTGCCTTACATAACCTTAGAATGATACAAGTGAATATATAAAAGGAAAAATATGATATCTTTCGGTTCTCTCTTCAAATCCTCAAAATCACAGAGATATACCAATAGACTAATCTCTCTAAAGATTGTAGCATTTGTCGCCATCCCAATACACTAAACCTATGCTATTGGAAAAGCTTCTACGCCACAAAGATGCACAAGTCAAAATCAGGTCAATTATAATTCTTGGGCAAGCCCAGTAATCATTTAAAATGGTAAACAAATGATTCCGCATGTCTCATCATGTAAGAACAAATGATGTCCAGATTCACTAATGTATAATTCATAACACCAATGTCGGAACAAAGATTTGAAAGGTCTCCTAAAACCAGACGAGATCAAAGCCTTAACGTTGGAAGGAACTTTAGCTTTGAGAATGAATTTTGTCAATGGAAAAGTTCATATAAAATAAAACTTTTAAACAGCGTGAAATTTTTTTTTTTTTTTTTTTTGAAGTTGGAAGCAGCTCTTCTCAATGAAATGAAGCTATAACTATCTATATATTACCTATGCTAGACCCATATATGTTTAGTGGGATGCTCTAAAGAACTAAGAGATCTTTCTTTTAGATATGCTTACACATAATTCCCTTTTGTCTTGTACGGATTATAAATAATCATTTTCTTCTTTTTAATAAATGAAAAAAAAAAGATAAAATATTTCAGGATCTTTTGAGGGACTTATGGATCACAAGATTTAAGAACTGTAACACACACCAAAAGAATAGCATTGTTTCCTGAAATCATTCCAGCAATCCCACGAGAAAGACATGCACCATCAAAACTATCACTAGAACCAAAGGAATAATTGTTGCCTCACATCCATCCTGCATAGTCTTCACTTTTCTTTGGGAGGGGAAGCATGGAAAAGGAAAGGCAATTGTAATCCAAGAAATCCATCTACAAGGAGTGTTGTCAATAGGCTTGAGCGACGCGTGGTGACGCCGCCTTTAATTGCCTGAGGTGTTGGCTTCAAACAGGCTCTGCCTAGGCGACCGCCCGAAGCTCAGGCCAACGCCAGAGTGATATGCATTTTTTTTAAAAGATCAATTTGCCCTCATTCTAATCTATTAGTTTAGAAAGAATCAAAAAAGGGTTGAGGGAGAAGCAGCAGCCACAAAGGGTAAACAGAAGAAAAACGATGCTGGGGAGGAAGACGAAGCTGACAGAATTTAATCTCACTTCAAATGTCCATTTCATAGTGTTATGCTGCCATGATCATATGTGAGATGAGAATCATAAAATTATAAATAAAAGAATTGAGATAAGCAAGCGCAGCAGCAATAAGGATTACGAGTTGCTCCCCCAAGATGAATGTGCCAATGGTTCTGATATTCGGTGCGAGCTTGGATTCTGTTCAGATATTCCTCCAACGCCATCTCTCTCTCCCCTTAACCTTCTCACTTCCCAACTCCTCTCAAGATTCACTACAAAAAAAGCGGAATTTAGCGACGAAATTTCGCGACGAAAATTATTCGTCACCAATCTGCAACAAATTTAACAACAAAAAATGTTATCGTCGCTAATTAGCCATAATTTTAGCAACAAAAATATTTTCGTCGCAAATTTAGCAACAAAAAACTTTTTCGTTACAAAATTCGTCGCAAATTTGTGACGAAAATTATTTGAAGCAAAATTCGTTGCACATTTGCGACGAAAAAATATTTCGTTGCTACATTTGCGATGAATATCAAAATTCGTCGCAAAGTTTGCCACGAATTTCAAAAATCGTCCCTAAATTTGCGACGAAGACGAAATTCATCCCAAAATTAGGGACGAAAACGCAAT
Organism: Dillenia suffruticosa; assembly: GCA_033439265.1. NCBI lineage: Eukaryota > Viridiplantae > Streptophyta > Magnoliopsida > Dilleniales > Dilleniaceae > Dillenia > Dillenia suffruticosa. Next base: position 7,224,861 of record JAVTVX010000030.1, read on the forward strand.
TCGTCCCTAAATTAGGGACGAAAACGAAATTCGTCCCTAAATTCGGGACGAATTAAAAATTTGTCCAAAATTATTGGGACGAACTTCTCAATTCGTCGCTAAATTTGGGACGAAAATGATTTTGTCCCTAATTTGCGACGAATTTCTAAATTCGTTGCAAAATTAGCGACGAATATTTATATTCGTCGCAAGAAATTTGATTATTTGTTGCTAATTTTGTTGCAAATGAGTGGAAAATATAACATTTAGGACAAAATTCGTCGTTAAAATTTATTTTTCAGTAATTAGATACATTTTCTAGTATGATAAACATTTTCTAATATAAAAAATGATTTGAAAACGGTGTTATACACTTAGAGCGTATAACAATCTTAAAATGTTCAAAAAATATTAAATAAAATCTTTTATTCATTGTCTATTTATATAAAAGAGTCATAATATAGTATTTTTTAATTTGTTACAAAAAATTATTATTAGTATATTCATTTTTTATTCATTATCTGTTAAATTTTTCATTTATAACACTGATAACTTTATTTTATATATTTGTTTAAATATTCGATTAAGTAAATGAAGAGTTAAAGTAGAAATACTTGTTAAATAATAATCAATACATTGAATATTTTTTTATAATTATATCATAATACGCCAATATTATTAATAATTTATCGATTTAGTTTCTATTTTAGTGTATTCAAAGAGTTTAATTATCAGAAACCATAAGTATTGTTGCAAAAATCGCAAAGAAAAAAATTATTTTTCGTTAAATTTACTACAAATTGCTACGAAAACATATATTTATCGAAAATTTAGCGATGAAATCATTATTTCGTCGTAGATTGTAGCGAAAAAAAAAAATATTTCGTCCCAGATTCAGGGACGAAAAAAAAATTTCGTCCCTGATTCTGGGACGAAAAATAAATTTCGTCCCCGATTCAGGGACGAAAAGGTTTTTCGTCCCAGAATCCGGGACGAATTTTGGGACAAAATGATGTTTGAAGCAAAATTCAAAATATAAGAGAATGGTTTCCGGGAAAATTAGTGGACTACTAAAGTCTATCTTCGGGAGGAACATTATAGTGTATCATTAATTTCCTCTACTAAACTTAAATTCAATTTTGAATTTGTTTATTTAGTAAAATTTTTAAAAATACTATTACAATTTGAAATTTATATTTTCATAACATAATTGAAGGGTTAGTGAGTAAGAAAATAACTTGTCGAAAAAATTAAAAATCTATAAGCAAGTTCGATATTTTCATTCCGTTTTGAATTTGTTATTGGTATAATTTTGCTTTAAACTAAATTAAACAAATAAAATATATTTAAAATGATTCCGTCGATAAATGATCGTTGATAAAATCAAATATAAAATTGAGTTGTGATATCAAGCGAGATAATTTTTGTTGTACCTTGTTCCATCATCCTCAAAAAATAATTTTGTCGCTGAATTACGGTCGAAAAAAAATTTTCAGAAGAAAAAATTTGGTCCCTGAATCAGGGACGAAAAAGAAATTCGTCCCCGAATCAGGGACGAAAAAGAAATTCGTCCCTGAATCAGGGACGAAAAAACAATTCGTCCCTGATTCAGGGACGAAAAAACAATTCGTCCCTGATTCAGGGACGAAAAACAAATTCGTCCCTGAATCAGGGACGAAAAAAAATTTCGTCCCTGAAATTTCGTCCCTAAATTAGGGACGAATTTTGGGACAAATTTGTTTTTGAAGCAAAAGTGAAGATATTTCATATGAAAAAAAATAAAAAAAAAAAAACCATCTCTCCCATGACAAATTCTTGGCCATGTTGAAAAACAGAATATGCGTACGAATCTATTAGAACAAAGATCTATTTTTCATTTATCGGGTCTTTTTCAAGCCCCTTTCGATATGAATTTATTCCAATCTACACTCTATAAACTCTCTAATCTTCCCACTGCAAAAGGCATATAATTTACTCTCATTCCCTTCTTTACAATGTACATTTTGTGATATGTTATCAGATTAGCTGTACAAGAACTGATAGTTAAGGTCTTATGCTTTTGAACAAGAAAGCGTAAGCATAAATCATATCTTTCAGTTAATCAAAAATAGTAGACTCGATATTGTTTGATTGCTTTCAATATTTTTCCTTCAACTTTGACTTGAAAAACCATGTTAATATAGTTGAGATGGCACGAAAAAGATATTCGTCCCTGAATCACGGACAAAAAAGATATTCGTCCCGGCTTCAGGGACTAAAAAGAATTTCGTCCCTGAATCAGGGACGAAAAAGAAAATCGTCCCGGAATCAGGGACGAAAAGAAAATTCGTCCCTGAATCAGGGACGAAAAGAAATTTCGTCCCTGAATCAGGGACGAAAAAGAAATTCGTCCCGGAATCAGGGACGAAAAAGAAATTAGTTCCGGAATCAGGGACGAAAAAGAAATTCGTCCCGGAATCAGGGACGAAAAAAAAATTCGTCCCGGAATCATGAATCAGGGACGAAAAAAAAAATTCGTCCCGGAATCAGGGACGAAAAAAAAATTCGTCCCTGAATCAGGGACGAATTTTGGGACTAATTTGATTTTGAAGCAAAATTGAAGATATTTCATACCTTCCTTTGACGCTCTCTCTGTCTCTGTCTCTGTCTTTGTCTCTCTCTCTCTCTCTCTCTCTCTCTCTCTCGGGTTCATCTCGTTTGTGAAGAGCAGCCGCGAAGGGGTACTGCGAAGGGATGGCGGAAGGGATGCCGGATCTACGATAGTGTTAGGTAATCTCTCTCTCTCATTCTCTCTCTTGGCCGTAGACGGCAGATCCGGCTGCCAGCCGCCGGATCTGAGTTTTTGATGGCAGATCCATGAAGGGCGAGGTGCGCGAAGGCGCTGCCTCCCCTGCGCTGCCCAGGTGCGCGAAGGGGCCTTCGCCCCTTCGCTGCCCAGACGCCGAATGGGGCCGTCGCCCCTTCACTGCCCAGAAGCGCAAAGGGGCCGCTGTCCCCTTTGCGCCTCCGCCGCGATAATGGGCAGCAGGGGCTGCGCGGCAATGTTTAATATTTTGACTTGTTTTCTCCATTCTGCTGCCCATTCGCAGATATTCTGAGATGAACTTTGGACAATAATTTTGTAGATAAGATTGAGCTAGACGAATAAAGAGATAAAGGTAACTTTTGCTTGATCAGATCTTTGCAGTGGTTTTCTGTTATGAACTCTGAATTATACTGTTTTGATGCTGCAGGCCTTCTTTCAAGGCCCTCTGTATTTTCCAGTTTTTGTTCTGGAGCACTGTGGCCAACAATATTATCCATGATACTGTAGGTAATTTGCCTTTTCCATCTGTCTTGTTATCCTGTTTCATTTAGCATGTTATATATTCAATTGTTAAGAAAACTAAAGATCATGATCTCTCTAAATTTCTTGACATGTAAAGGAATCGAGAATGCAGCATCCTGTTACCATTATTAATGCCAACTGTTTGTTGACACCTTTCGAGTTTCACTGGTCATTGCACCGTGAGTTGCACAGGAGTATATTAAGAACATTTCAGTGTAAAAGACTTTTGAAAATTAATCTGACCGGCATGAAATTTTTAGCTGATTTTGAACCATTGTCATGTAAATTATAACCAATTTTGTTAAAAAAAAAAAAAAAAGGAATAGATTTTCAAATACAAATATTTTGTAAATAAAATTCCACGTCTTTCAGGGTGGGTGTATGTTGCTTCTTTTCTGGTAATAAATTAATAATAATCCTATGCACATTATTTCTCAAGAGCAGTACTGAAGTAGGTAGTCAAACAATATTTGGGAACCAATATATTTATGAATAGACTTAATGAAAAAGAAATTTATCCACCTTTGAATGCAATTCATAAAACAAATGCTCTAAAGGAAATTTTGTAGATCTATGAGAGAAACTAAACCAACAATTTCTTTTGAGATTTTTTTTAATTTTTAATTTTTACTTTTATAATTCAATAGGAGGCCCATGCTTACAGCTGTACAATGGATATCACCCTCTCTCGTACCACTACTAAATTAACTGGATTCACTATTAAGATTTGAACCTGTCACCTTGAGGAAGCTGGGTGTACGAACCGCTAGGCTATGCCTGTATGTGCTTCTTTTCTCGAGTCTGTAGCTAGATTTTCAATTATATGCATGTACGTGCAAATTGGCAAGCACTTTAGGGGGAAGCAACATTAGCAAAACCAACATCCAACTGCTGACTTATAATGTAAGCCTCTGCTTCAATGTAATTGAGATTGAATTAGTTGTCTACTCTAGAGAGCTCCATTTGTGAAGAGTCTTTTCCTTTGATACAAAGGAAAAAAATTAATTAGTTTAAAAGACATCAGCAAAATAGCCAAAAAAAGAATGTAAAATTTAATTCTTGAGCTTTTTTTTTTAATGTTAATAATTTTTAGCACTTCAACCAATAGACATCCTTTAAATTGCAATTTTAAGACAACTTGTGAAATAATATGTTGCATAATCTTTGCTGTTATTTCAGAGCATTTAGCTCAATCTTATCTACAAAATATTTATCTATTTATTCGTCTAGCTCAATCTTATCTACAAAATATTTATCTCTGCTTAATAATTTTCCTTGATTATGTGTTTGAATTATAATGTTATTGTAAATTTATTTTAATTTTTCTCATGACAATGTAGGAGAAATATGACGAGCTAGCATGTAGAAATTCGAGTGCTAGTGATGATGCTGGCGGATCTGAGCCATCTGTTGATAACATGAATACATGGCTTGAGGTGACTGTGGACGAAAAGGGAGTAGAGTAGTTGGGCTAGGTTCTTTGAGCAGAACATACAAAAACGCCGGTTTATCTTCTTCCACACCACCAACAGTTAGAGCACAAATAAATCAATTGAATGAGAGGTGAGCCAATTGAAGGACTTGCTACTGCAAAGAGATCAGGCATTCAGTGCACTTCAAGCAAAGCACACGCAAGAATTGCACGAGGTCCGCACGCAACAAATGTTAATCATGCAGCATCTTTAGTTATTCTCTGCTCCAAATCAGCTTCCCCCTTCTATTTCTCCTCCTGATAATGCTTGCGATGGTGATGAGGGTGTTGGTGATGAGGGTGATGATTTCTTTGATGATGATGATGATGATGGTGATGGTGATGGTGGAGGTCATACTTGAAATTGTGAACTGTTATGTTACTGTAATATTGGTTTTTTTTTTAGTGTATGGTTATTGATAATTCGATATTTAGTTTTGATGTTGCTTTTTGGTTTGATATTATAAATATGATTGCTTGTTACATTTTTTATTTTTTGATCTTATTGAATAGGTAGTTATAATTATGAGTATAGATTGTTTAAATTTTATATTATAAATGATTTGGATGATAATATTGTTGATGAGGTTGGGTGAGCACGCAAATTTTGTCCAAATATTATAATAAAATTTGTATTCGTTGTAAAACATATATTATTCGTGACAAATTTTGTTCCATGGTGTTGTAAATTTAAATTTCCGATGAATTTTGCAACGAAAACATTCGTCGCCAATTTGCGACCAATTATTTTTCGTTGGTAATTTCCGACAAAAAACTAAATCGTTGCAAATTTAGCAACAAATATTGTTTCGTCGCAAAAATTTGGGACGAAATAAGATTCGTCGCAATTTTGCAACAAAATAGTATTCGTCGCAAATTTTGCGACGAAAATAGTTTTCGTCCGAAAAGTTGCGACGAAATAATATTCGTCGCTAAATTTTGCGACGAATGTATTTCGTCGCAACTTTTGCGACGAATTTTGTAACGAATAATTATTCGTCGCAAAGTTTGCAATAAATTTTTTTTGTTGGAAATTTTGCGACGAACAATCGCTAAATTTTGCGACGAATGTATTTCGTCGCAACTTTTGCGACGAATTTTGCAACGAATAATTATTCGTCGCAAAGTTTGCAATAAATTTTTTTTGTTGGAAATTTGCGACGAACAATGTGTTCGTCGCAAAATTTGCGACGAATATTTTTTTCGTCGCAAAATTTGTGACGAATATTATATTTGTGGCAAATATGCGACGATATGTTTTTCGTCGCAAATGTCGTTGCAAATTTGCGACGAATTTCCCAACATATAAATATTTGTTGCAAATTTTTGCGACGAATAATTAATTTTTCGTCCCAAAATTTTGCGACAACTTACTAACGACGAAAAAATATTTGTTGCAAAAGTCATCGCAAATGTGTTTTGCGACGAATTTTTCTTCCAATTTCGTCCCAAATTTTGTTACAAATTTTGTCTTTTTTTTGTTGTGATTGGTTTAGCCACCCCGCACCAAATCTCCAGGAGAACTGTTCCTCACAAATAATCGGTAGGTAAGGTACTTAATCAAGAAAGGTATCCGCTCATAAAAGAAGATCATTGACAACAATACAAATGAATATAATAAGAAATGAAAGAAACAAGAAAACGAGAGGAGACAAAAATCGTACTTGTCCCGATTAATCTCCGTCTAATGGAACGCAGCAGAAGAACGCGAAGGAGACTCCATTTCGAACCCAAGCAGTGCTTCAAAATTAACAATTTCAAGTCTGAGAGGCCTCTGAGATGAATACCATAAAGAATATTTCAGGCGGGTTGGTGGAGACGTAACGCTAAGACATGGAAACAGAAACGCGCATGTTCAAAACACGCGCTCTGATTTTCTTCTTTTCTTTTTTTTTTTTCATAAAATCCTTCTTTCCGTATTCTTAATTTTGCAGAACTTATAAAATTCCTTGGTTTAGGTTTTTGGCGACGAAGTTGAAAACGTTAAAACGTTAAAACATAAAAAAATTGATGCAAAATAATAATAATAATAATAATAAACAAAAATAAATAAATCGGTGCAGTACACTTACAACTATTTTTTTACCATCACAAAAGAGATTCACAATAATCAAAATTAGAATACGGTACTAATTATTATATTTATTAGTATTATTAAATTCAAAATTTTTAAAAATAAATTAATTTAAAAAAAATGACTTAAATAATATACTAGTCACCCTAAATGTCCCTCAATTATTTTACATATTTATTTAATTTTTATCATTTTGTTTATACTAGTAAATCTACTATGGATTTTAACTTAATATTTTGATTTATTTTAATTTTAATTATTATATTTAAAAATTTGATATTAGATTCGGATATAATTAAATAAAAATTTAATATAATAAAGTTAAAAAATATAATAATAACTCATTTTTTAAGAAAAATAGTTTAGTATCCACCAAAAACCTTGCCGGATGCTTTTGATTAAGACGAGGGTAGGAAATGTCCTGATGGGATGCCCCTCCCAATGGTTAAAAACAAAACAAAAAAACAAAAAACAAAAAAAAATACAACTTTTCTTTTCTTTGCAATGTATAAGCCCACGCGGCCTTAGAATTTACTATAAAAAAAAATATAGTATTAGTAACAGATTTAACGATGAAAATTTAAAAAAAATTTATTGTTAAATTTTTTAACGACGTATTTAAAGATAAAAAATTTCGTAAAAATTTAACGATAAAAATAAGAAATCCGTCGTTAAAGTTAACGACGAATTCGAAAAGTCAATTGCTAAATTTAGTGATGAAAAAAAGACTTCCTCGCTAAATTTAGCGACTAATTTCTTATTTTTATCACGAAATTTTTGCAACCCCTCATTAGTGAAGAAAAATTTTTTATTGATAAATCCATCATTAAAAAAAATTAACAATGAATTTTTTAAAAAAATTCGTCGTTAAAATTGTAATTTTTTTTTTGTAGTATTGATCATTTAATATAAACCCAAAATGTTATTTGGTCTTTTTTTTCCTGTGAAATAGGGTCCTAAAATCTATGTTTAAGAGGATAATTTAGTGATATAAATTTTTCTCACCTAATATGATGATTTTATATTTAAATTCTCATACAATAAAAAAAAATAGACTCCCAAAATCTCTCTCTCTCTCTCTCTCACCGAGTGACATGTGGGACTTGAGTTGCACCATGGAAAGGATCGGAGGGTGTACAATGCGGTAGATTAATAACTAAGTTTAGCAACACTTGTAATGAAGTCGTGTAATACCTAGTTAATTTAGAAACCAAAAAAAAGTCGCGTGCATCAACCACATACTAATGCAGAGAGCTAGACTTAATAAATTGAAAAACATTAAAGAAAATTTATAAATATAGAGAGAGAAAGAGAGAGTCATTCCCAAAAAAAAAATGGAAAACTTGTTTCAATCATATTCAAAACCAAAAGCATTAATTACGAGCAATGCCTCACTGTTCATTTGTCAGATCACATGTGAAGAAAGTGAGACTGTGTTTTAAGGGTACCAACAACTCCGCTTCTCAATTTGGAGCAAAACAATAACAATTTTAACCACTAACAGGATACCAGTTGGGGAAGAAATCAAAATCCATAAAGCTTGTGAATCCCACACGTCTTAAGGGGTAGGCTTTTCACTACAAAACAAATATCATATTTAAACGGACTAAAATGGTTTACTAAATCCATTAAAATCATTGGCAAAATCTTCTATAACATATGGACTTTTAATTGATTATATACCGATCAGGATAGATCTATTCATTTAATTTTGATTATCGTTGGAGCATTTCCTAAATCTATGCTGATTGTTAAAAAAATATTGATAAAAATTCTTATTTTTTATCATCGATTTCAAAAGTATTGATATAACTTACTACTTTTTATCGTCAGCTACCACATATTTTAGGAATTTTACTTTCTTTTATCGTTAATTACCACAACTGTTTAGAAATATTACTATTATTTATCGTTGATTACCACAACTGTTAAGAAATGTTACTATCTTTTATTCTCGATTATTACAAGTATTAGGAAATGCTATTAACTTTTAGCGTCAGATACCACAAGTGTTAGGAACTACCCTTTTATCATCGATTATCACTTGTGTTAGTATAAGTTACTACTTGTATCATCAGCTACATAAGTGTCAGGAAATATTAATATTTTTTATCGTCGGTTATCACAAATATTAAGAAAAATTATAGCTTTTATCGTCGGTTAGAAATGTTTTGCAAAAAGTTACGATCATTTATTGTCGGTTACCATATGTGTTAATATAAGTTACTGTCTTATATCGTCGATTACCACAATTATTAAGAAATGCTACTTCCTTTTATTGTTGATTACCATAAGTGTTAGGAAATATTACTTTCTTTTATCGTCGGTTATCACAAATGTTAGAAAAAGTTATTGTTTTTTATCGTCGGCCATCATAAGTATTAAGAAAATTATTGTATTTTACCACAAGTGTTAGAAAATATTACTATATTTTTTTATCCGTTTGCACAAGTGATAGAAAAATTTATTATCGTTTATCGTCGATTACCATATGATATCAATAGTGACAGTTTTTTAAGATAGTATAGATTTGAATTACTATAGGTAAATTAAAAGACTAAAAAATTAAAAAAAAAAAAACAAATTGCAAAAATAATGTAAATGTAAGAAGAATTGTATTAATATACGAGAATGATTAATACATTAATTTTTAAATAGAATGAGGGATACATATAAGATAAAAAAAAAAGAAAAGATTATATGTCTCATAACTGCATGTCTTCTGAGATATTCCAAACAAAAAATATTCACTTCGATCATAGAAAAATGTTACCATCACAATTTTAAGACAACTATATTCAAAATCTTTAATTTCAATCTATTCATTAAAAACAGTAGTGAAATAGTGAAATGATCATAATTACATTGTGACATTGTAAAAAATAGTTGTAAATGAAAATATTACCTTTTGGGATGTAGTTAAATAGTGATGATGATGGTTAGGTTCTATATGCACTTCCAGCATCTAGTATTGGAGAAACTTAACATTACAAATAATTTGGATTATTATTCAAAAACAAAAGTGAAATTAGTAAAATTATACAAAAAACCAATGAAATGACATTTATACCTAAACACCGGTAATAAGCCATGCTTCATTAACCAGATTTATCAATTAATCTCGTTGTCCACTTTCAACATGCATAAAAACATTACTCATCAAATTAGTATGATTGTGATTTTTTTTATTAATCGTTCCATCATAACAGTCATATTTTCGTTATCAGGTCTGTTGAATGCACATGTTGTGATTGAGTTGTAACTTTCTCCGCACAACTAATTCTTTTCCTTTAATTAGGCATTTTAACTTTAAATACAATATTATTTTCCCAAGACAAATTCAAACTTTTTATTTGTCCTTCTTCACTATCAAAGAATTGTAATTTTAATAATAATAGTTTGACAAATGTGCATTCAATTAATATTTTTAGAGTGCAGATTTAAATTTTAATGGTTTTAATTTACTCTGTCTTTCTTTAGGATTATATGTATTGTGAGAATTATTTTCATTAATTATGCAAACTCAGAGTCTAGTCATCTAAAAATGTTGTAATTTTAGAACAAATGGTCAAATGCTTGTACAACAAATTCTCGATTCCTTAGAAAGGGTAGGGTAGGGTAGGGTAGGACCAAAGAGATAACATATAGAATAATAAAATAGAAGAAGAAACAGTTTCTCTTTTAGCATTATTGATAACACATTCTTCTTGAAGGCATCAGTTTTGGTCGAGGCATATTTGTGCTGCACTCTCCATCTCTCTGGTACTGGTAGTTAGCAAACACAATTCCCCCATTAATTAATCAAGAAACAATATATATAATTAAATTACCTAAACCCTACAAAAAAAAGTCAAAACTCACAATGGTTTTTTAAATTATTAAGGTTCATTTTAACTGTCTAATTATTCAAATTAATTTACTTTCAAATCTCACGATTCCATTCAATGAATACTAAATTCATTAACAAAACAAAGTGCAAACCACATTCCAAAAAATCTACCAATAAAATAATAGCAAAAGATAAACCACACTTCGTGGATACTAAATTCATTTTTAAATTATCTCGACAGGTTATGTCACCGGTTAAACCTACGACATTGCGACGTGGGAGCACCCGGGTGGCCTATGTCGCGTCTTGAATACCCGACATTCCCCCCTCCCCCCCGCCACTCGCGGCTCTCCCACGGCCCCTCCCTTCCCCACCTGCGGTTCTCTCTCCCTCCCCCGCCCGCAGCTCTCTCTCCCTCCCCCCGCTTCCCGCGGCGCTCCTCTCTGCCTCCCTCCCTCCCCCACCCGTAGCTCTCTCTCTCCCTCCTTCCTCCGCCCGTGGCTCTGCTCCTCTCTCCCTCCCTCCCTCCCCCCCTCCCCCTACGGCTCTCTCTCTCCCTCTTCCCACGGCTGTCTCTCTCTCTCTCTCCCCACCGAGAAAGGAGTGCCGTAGGGGCAGAGAGAGAGACAGCAGCGGGCTGGGGAGGGAGAGAGAGAGCCACAGGGGGAGGGAGGGAGGGAGGGAGGGAGGGAGAGAGAGAGAGTCGTGGGGGGAGAGCTGCGGGCGGCGGGGAGAGGGGGAATGTCGCCTCTTGAAGACACGCATAGTCTATCGTGGGTTCAACCTGTAACAAATTGAGATTAGTTTTTAAATTTTTTTGTCTCCAGGTCATTTTAAATTTTTTATTTTTAGGTTTAAATTGGTACAAAGTTTCATTTTTTTTTACAAATAATTTTTAATAAAAATCATCATAATTAATTCTTTCAAAAAAAATGAGTTGAATGAGTTATATTGGAAAAAGGAGGGAGAGAGGACAAATGAGAGCCATTTGGATACTCCAATTTCATTAATGGAAGATACGGGAGGCAAATGAAAAGGCTGTGTCTGAGGCAGTAGCAGGGTGGGACCCAGAAATTCATAGAAATCAATATATAGAGTGTAGCGTTGTGGCTTAGCTAATAATTAGTAACCAGAAATAGAATCAGAAAGGGAGTGGTAACTGATGAATTCAATTTTTAAAATTTTTTAAGGAGATTTTAATAATATTTGAATGTCGTTGTGACAAATCATATCTTGAGAGAGAGAGTAGGGTCAGGCCGTCAGGGTGAGGGTTAGGGTGGTCAGGTCAAACGGCTCTTAAATTTTGGTTCTACCCTATCCACCATACTTTTTGTTCAATGGGTGTCTCTTTCTCTCTTTTTTTAAGCTATTAAATTTTCGGATTCAATGGACAGATGATGTGTTCAAAAACCAAAACCAACACTATTTAAGCATATTTCCATGTTTTACCCTTGGCTTTCTTTAAAATTACTAAATTTAAATATTAAATTAAAAATATATTTGATATGCTTTAAAACAATATTTCTCTGTGGTCGTACAGATTGGTTGAGAAGTAGGTTCCAGAAGGGAATGGTTAACCAATTGTTGTGTCATACAGATTGATTGAGGAGGGTGGTTGAAGAGAGTTGTACAGATTGGTTGGGGAGGGTGATTGAAGAGAGTGGTCTGTCATGATCTTAATCATGATTACGGTGCATGGAGACCATTCCTGTACTGTAATGAACTATTTGAATATATATAACAAATATGTTATATTGAATATATAAATTATTAAATACTAATTTGTAATATTATAAAGTAGTATTAATACAAAAAATAATAATGTTGTAAGGATTAGATATTTAAAATATGTAATATTTTATTTTAAAACCTAAAGCATTAATATTAAATATATTAAAATGTTAATGCTATATTAAAAAGTTTAACAATCAGCAAAAAATCATAAAAGAAAGGACTTGTACATGCCACAGAACCCTACACACTAGAGTACTGATGGTTTTGTGCTGCACAGAACCAAGTGGTCCTGAGCGTATTAATCATGAATTTTTTTGAATTTTTTAAAAAATTCCAAGAATGGTGACGATTGATGTTTTTATTTAAATGTTATGCAAAATTTTTGGTGTATATATTCAAACACTTTGAATTAATCTTGTCATATTAGAAAAATTATAATTTTAAAATTACTAAGTAAAAAATATTTTGCAGATATTTTCAAATTAAAAAAAATAGAGATAAACATCAAAATTGACAGAACTCTTGCGAAATGCATCTGCAAAGTGCATAACTACCAGGGTAGTTCTGTGAAGTACAGAACTACCTATGTAATTCTGCATAACTACCAACATAGTTCTATCAAGTGCAGAACTGCCAAGATAATTTAATATTTAATTTAATATATTATAAAATTTTAAATTTTAATTTAATATCATAAGTAATCAACTATTTCAATATATATAAAAATATTTTATATTTAATTTATAATTTATTAAATACTAATTTTTAATATTACAAATTAAATTTAATACTAAAAAAATATCAATATTGTAAGAATTAAATATTTAAGATTTGTAATATTTTATTTTAAAACATGAAGTATTAATATTAAATATATTAAAATGTTAATACTAAAATTTATATTAAAAAGTTTTACAATTAGCAAAAAATCAAAAAGGAAAGAACCATATATCGCAGAACCCTGTATAGTAGAGTTCTTCAGGTTCTACGTTGCGTAGAATGACATGAATTTGTACTGCATAGAACCAAGAAGTTCTGTACTGCGCAAAACGACGTGATTCTGCGCAATGCAAAACTCCATAGTTCTGGGCAGCGCAGAACTATATAGTTCCGCCGTGCACACAAAACTCCCACGCGGAAGTTGAATTTCGGTCATGTTTAAGGAAACTCAACCCCATGTTCAATTGAAACAACTCACGTCGATTCATATCCCTAACTCTGCAAGGCTTGTTTGGACAATGCCGGCTCACATTCTCTTTTTCTATCATCCAAATTAAAATGGATTTAATGTCCATTAAATATTGATGGAGAAATTTTGAATATTTTTTAAAATCATTTTTATATAAATATTTTTTATTAATGATAAATAAATAATATAAATAAAATAAAATATTGAAATTTAAAAGTAGAATACTTCAAACTTACAATAAAACCTACAATATACTGAAAAGTAAAACCCATGTAGATCATAAAATAAATATGTTCATATTTATATAAATTGTACAATATGTTAATATTTTATGTAGGAGGTTAGATATTGAAGTTTAAAACTAAAATATTTCAAATCTACGATTAAACCTATAATATATTGAAAAATAAAATCTATGTAGGTTGTAAATTAAACTTCAAACTTATAAAATCCAAAGTTCAAATTTTTGGAGTGTGTGAGTGCGCTGTGTCCTTTTAAGCATATTGCATATATAAGTATTTTGTGTTTACCGATAAGCATAATAGAATTCCTTAGAAAGTGTGAGCCCAGTTTTAGACTTGTCACGCTATAATTAGTACTAATATTTCCTTGAAATAATTAATTGCTAAATTAGACAATTTTTTTTTTTCAAAAAACAATTTCAATTTTTGATATGGTTATATTCTTGTGAAGCCTTATAATTGGCTACGGTTAATAGTTTTATGCGGAAGAATTGCATACCAATGACTTTATGTTTTAATAACTAGACACTGTTTCAACTAAAATTTTAATATGAAAGGTGTATTCTTCAGAACATGTGTTGCTCTGTGTTGTTTTCTATATAGGTCACAGTTATCATTTGATTTCTTAAGATAACCTCGATAATGGAAGCCACTACTGATAGATTTTGAAGTAGTTCTGCATGCCATTATAAAAAAAAATAATAGCTCTGTATGCATGCCATTATCGAAACAAAAAGAAAACGTTATGTATTTGCATTAAGTAGTTCTGCATCATCTGAAGTAGTTTTGCTTGTCATTGTAAAAAAAATAAAGGTATTTCTGCATTTGCATTAAGTAGTTTTGCATGCCATTATAAAAAAAAGGGTAGTTCTGCATAATTTGGTTTACTTTGAAAATTTGATTTGCTTGCTCGGTTGGGTTTCAGTGTTTCTTTAATTTTGATTTTTATTATTTGTTTTTTATCTATTTTGTATCTCTTTTTTGCATTTGGCCTCTGGACTACAACTAACTATCTCTCATTTGTTGACCAAAAAGCTGGAATAAAAGAAAAAATAGAGAAGATACCTTGGTCGGCCAATGAAAACATGTTCATGTGTGAAAGCTCTTCCCTGGTTATGAACTATGAAATTTGGTTTACTATAAGGATTTATTGTGAGAGTTTGATTTGCTTGCTCCGTTGGGTTTTGGTATTTCTCCGGTTTTGATTTTTATCATTTGTTCTTCATTTGTTTTGTACATTTTTTTTGCATTTCGCTTCTGTTTCTGCTTCTACTGGACTACAACTAACATCTCTTGGTAGTTCTGTACTTGGTAGATAGTTCTGTAATAGCACTTTTGTAGTTCTGTTGGTAGTTCTTTATGCAATAGCTCCGCTCCGTAGTTCTGCAATAGCACTTTTGTGGTTCTGTAATAGTTCTGCAATAGCTCAGTTCTACAGTTCTACCAGTGGTTCTTTCTACAATAGCTCAGTTCTGCAATAACTCCACTCATTAGTTCTGTAATAGCACTTTGGTTGTTCTGTAATAGTTTTGTATTGGCTCGGTTCTGTAATAACTCTGTTCCATAGTTCTGGGTTTAGAGAAGTTCTACAATAGCACTTTCAATTCTGCAATAGCTCCGCTCGGTAGTTCTGCAGTAGTGAACTTTGGACCTACTGAACTCTACTGGTTTCCCATAGCTCTCAATATGCAGTGGCATAGTCTGTAATTCTTCTCGGGGGTCAATTTCTACTCGGAACTCATAATTTGCACCACCTGAGATTTTTCAATTATTAGAAAGTACATGATTTTTTTTTAATTTTTTTAAAATGTTTTGAGCTAAAGCATTAGATATCAAATTCTGTTATTCAATTATTGAATTTTTCATCTAAATCATGATACCAATCCTGCTATATTTACTCTTAAATATTTGGATTGGAAAGTGGGGGTCATTTTGTATGGAATCTCTAGAAGAAATGCAATAAGATTAATAAAATTTCTTTACTTCTCCTAAATTTAGAACTAAAATGGGATAATTATGGCCACAGTGAGTTTCCGCAATTTTTATTTTTTCTTAGGGAGGGAGCACCTGCAAGAGAAAATGCTGGATATGAATAATTATGCCTGTTTAGAACTAGAATTTTTTCATTTCTCAAAATGGACCAATTTTGTATTCAGAAATTCCAAATTTGCTACCAAATGTATTCTTTGTGTTTCTTGCATTGGGGAATGGGATAAGTTATTTAATGAGCATTAAGTGGCAAGACCACTTACTAAAATTTATGGTGTTCGAGCCTGAGAATTGTCTCCTATGATTGCATAGATGCAATTCTATACTGAATTTCTAATATTCTTGGCCTGAGAGTAAACCGGTGCCTTGGTTAACTAATATGGGATTGTGTTCATGAAGTTTTTAATGAATACTTAAAATTTTAGTCAAAAGGCCTTTGAAATGGATGGACCGAATCCCTCAATATGATTGAGCGTGGTTAAAGTCTGCTGATATATTAGCCAAACATCAAAATAGACTTGGGATTACAAGGTTACCTCTGTCACTCCACCAAACAGCCGAACAGCTGAACAGAACAGGTACTCGAACTCGAAACTGAACAGTGAAGAAATTGCTTGTGGAAAACACCTCATGTTACTTGTTAAAGGGTTTAGCATGCAACTTGTTGGCATGCTATTTGGAAGTGATCAAATGATGTTTCCTCTTAGGCTGTTCTTGGAGTCACTATGCAGAGGATGGTGTTCTTTGTGAGATTAGACAATCGATGTTTAATTAAATATTTTTATTCTTATAAAATTTTTAATATAATAATAATATTTATAAGTTTGTTTAAATTAATTCATTGAGAATTTCCCTAGAATACCAATCAAATTCTGCATTTCAAGACTTGAACCCAGTGTACTAGAAGAACCCCAATTTCGATTCAAGGCTAAAGGTATACAAGCAAGCAGGAGGGTTGCCTAAATTTAGGCCCTTTCTGCTATCTTCCTCTAATTTAATGTTACATTATTTTAATTATTTAATTGTTGTGAGTGCCTGTACTGTGCTCGGTGTTTCGTTGGTACACGGGTTCGAGAGTGTTGCTGACAAAAGTTTTTTATTTTTATGCACATAATTTTCTATTTAAAATCCTTAATTTCAATTTTCAAATTTTATAGATGTTAATAAAAAATAATTCAATAATATCATTCAAATATATAAAAAAAATGAAAAAAATAATAAGGAGTGATGTAAGAAGAGAAAAAAAAAGAAAGAAATAATAATAAAAAAAACTCCAACAAAACTACCAATATTATAAAAATGTCATTATAAAAAAAGTATTCACTATGCAGAACTCTTAATATTACAAAAATACTATTATAAAAATTATTAAAAAATAAACAAAAAAGAGCCATTCTGCAACTACAGAACTACCGGGAACTGAAAAAAAAAATTAATACAAAAATAAAAAAAACAGTTCGACAAAATTACAGAACTACCAATATTATAAGAATGTCATTACATTAAAAATAAAAAAGAGTGGTTATGCAGTTACAGAAATACCAAAAGTAGAACTAGAACCGTGGAAAAAAATAATAAAAAAATTAAAAAAAAAAGTACTTCGCAAAACTACCGACGGAAAAAAAATTATTCTACAGAAATACTAATATTATAACAATGCCATTATATTAAAAAATAAAAAAAAAGTAATTTTGTAGCCACAGAACTACTAAAAGTAGAACTAGAACTGAAGAGAAAAATTATTAAACAAAAAAGAGTAGTTCGTAGAACTACCAAAGGTAGAAAAAAATAAAAAAAAAATCTTCTGCAGAACTACGGATATTACGAGAATGGCATTAAAAAAAATGTTCTTTATGCAAAACCATCGATATTACAAGAATGCCATTATAAAAATTATTAAAAAATACACTGATATTTTACTGACTTTAAATTAAATATTAATATTTATGTATTTTTTATACTTAAATTGTTAATTATTATATTTTTAAATTAATATTTATATATTTTTAATTTCACATAAATATTAATATTATGTTGATATTTTTTTTCATTTTAATTCAGTGTATTTAATGTTAAACGATTATTTAAATATTTAAATAATCTGTATAACAGAAATAATGTTAAATGTTTAAATAATTATTCCTGAAAGATGGAACTGTGCAATGAGCAACTAATGCCAACCACCGTCATTATTAGCTGTAGAGAAGCTGGAACACCGGACCTAAAATATTTATGAATTTCACGATTAGATTTAAAATACTAAAAATATATGAAATATTTAAATAATTAAATTATTTTTGAAGTTTTGTATATTTTACTGATTTTAAATTAAATATTAATATGAATTTTACTATTAGACCTAAAATACTAAAAATATATGAAATATTTAAATAACTAAATTATTTTTGATATTTTGTATATTTACAAACTTTAAATTAAATATTTGTGCTTTACTTACTCTAATTCTCATCCCGTCCCATTCTTATCACGTATACTTTCTCAATTATATATTTTATCTCAGATATATATTTCATTTAAAATAGTTAATTTATTTTTTTTTATCATAATCTCGATTTTATCTTACCTATATACTGTAAACTATTTTTTCAAATCAATGCACAAAAATAAAGTCAACACTTCCATCATATTTAATTAATTTAATTAATTTAATTAATTTAATTAATTTAATTAATTTAATTAATTTAATTAATTTAATTAATTTAATTAATTTAATTAATTTATTTTATGAGTAATAAATTAAAAAAATTATATCCAAATCTTTTTGGTTTTCATACATCTTTAATATTCTCTTCCTCTGCCATCGTATATTATTTTTATATTTTATTTTTAAACAATAAAAAAATAAAGATATTTAATTCTAGTTTAACGACTTCTTTTCAAATTAATATAGAATTTTTTAAAAACAAGATATTTTGCCTTGAATTGGCAAAAATGATCGGAACTTTTATGGTTTACGGTTAATCTCTTATATATATATATATATATATATATATATATATATATATTTTCGCCACAACAACAATTATTTTTTTGCCCATCTCAAAATTTATAAAAATTAAAACTTAATTTAATTTGTTAATTAATTTGTGGCATATTGACACCCACAACATATTAATATATAATTTAAAGTGTAAGAAACGCCATATATTAATATTTAAGTTAAAGTTTGTGAAATATACAAAATATAAAAAATAATGTAGTTATTTAAATATTTCATATATTTCATATATTTTTACTATTTTATATTTAATTTTAAAATTCATAAACATTAATATTTAATCTAAATTTTTTAAAATATATAAAAATATAAATATTTATATAATATAAAAAATAATTTAAAATATCGAGAGGGAGAGAGAAAGAGGGGTGTTCCACATGGAGGACAGCGACAACTCCTTTTCCCAGCAGTTCTGCAAACTATGGAATAGGGCAAAACTACATAGTTCTGCTACAAAGAGCGTAGAACTCCGCAGTTCCGTGATGCACAGAACTAGAGTTCTGCACATCTGTACATATTAATTTGAAATTATAATATTTAATAATTTAAACATAAAAAATGCATAAATATTAATATTTAATTTAAAGTTTGTGAAATATACAAAATATCAAAAATAAATTTGTTATTTAAATATTTCGTATATTTTTAGTATTTTAAGTCTGAGTGTAAAATTTTATAATAAAATTATTATTTATATACATTGCATTATAAATCTACGTTGTGCAAAACCATAAGGTCCTTTTTTTTGGGTGAGTTGGCGGGTCGAAATGGGTTCCAGAAGGAAATGACTAAGCAATTATTGTGTCGTATAGATTGGTTGAGGAGGGTGGTTAAAGAGAGTGGTACAGATTGGGTGGGGAAGGTGGTTGAAGAGAGTGGTCTACCATGATCTTAATCATGATTACAGTGTGTGAAGACCATTCTTGTACTGTAATGAACTATTTGAATATATATAACAAATATTTTATATTTAATATATAAATTATTAAATACTAATTTTTAATATTACAAATCAGTATTAATACATAAAAAAAAATAATGTTGTAAGGATTAAATATTTAAAATATGTAATATTTTATTTTAAAACCTGAAACATTAATATTAAATATATTAAAATGTTAATGTTAAAATCTATATATTAAAAAGTTTTATAATTAGCAAAAAAATCATAAAAGAAAGGACTTGCACATGGAACCGAACCCTACACAATAGAGTACTGATGGTTCTGCGGGTATTAATCATGAATTTTTTTTAATTTCAAAAAAAAATTCAAGAATGGTGACAACCGATGCTTCTTTTTTAATGTTATGTTAAATTTTTGGTGCATATATACAAACACTTTGAATTAATCTTGTGATATTAGAAAATTTATAATTTTAAAAATACTAAGTAAAAAATATTTTACAGATATTTTCAGATTAAAAAAATACAGACAAAGACCAAAACTACCTGCGAAATGTATAACTATCAAGACAGTTCTACAAGTTTACTATCTCCCTCAAGTATTTGGCTTTCGTCGACAAAGGTGTGCAGTGCTACACAGTAGAACTATATAGTTTTGCTACATAGTAGATCTACAAAGTTGTGCCTACAATTTTATTATTAAAATATTCAATTTTTTTATAATATTAAAAAAAATGGATATTTGATATCTATTTAAATAAAATATGAAATAGTAATATAAAATGTGAAAATATTAAATGATAAACCAGAACAATATTATTAATATTTTTATTTAAATAGACTTATAAATATTTTTATCATTTAAAATTGTATAAGAATAAAAATTAACAAATTAAATATATAATTTTTTATATATAATACGCACAGCACGCACACTACAAGTTACATTTACATCCCTTATACATAAATTGATCGGCCAAACTCATATCGGTTCAAAGTTTGGTGCTTTTGCATGTAATGGAAACTATTGTAATCCACGGTGAGTATTCACAGTATACTTCTTGTTTGAGTATTCTTTTTCCGAAGCTTCGATGCCATGATGTATGAAGCCTTCGATGTGCTTACCGCTTTGTGGGTGGTTAGGATGCCAAATGTTCCTCTATCACATGCCCCTTTTGTTTTCATGACGTTCTAGGCACATCCACAGACTTTGTTTCACTGAACAGACCAGTGAAAGTGTCGGACATTGTCCTCTTGTTTAAGTTTCATTAGAGGGCCACCTTATATTAAATACATGGAGGAGAGGGTAAACCTGTTAGCATTTGGCCAAAAAGGGTTATACCATTACAAAAAATTATTAAAGAATAAAAAAAAAGTAGTTCTATAGCTATAAAATTAACTATAGAAAAAAAATTATATAAAAAAAATAGTTCTGCCGAACAGCAAAACTACCACAGGTAGAAAAAAAAATTCTTTATTGTGCAGAACTACAAAACTACCAATATTACGAAAATTACATAAATGAGATTATAAAAAATTATTAAAAAATAAAAAAAGAGTTACCAACATTACAAGAATACCATTACAAAAAATTATATAAAAAAAAGAGTACTAGTGCTACCGAACAATAGAACTACAAACACAAGGGAAAAAATTAAAAACAAATTCTTCATTATGCAGAACTACAGAACTATCAATATTACAATAATATCATTATATTAAAAAATAATAAAAAAGAATAGTTCTACAACTACAGAACTACCAAAAGAGTAATGTCAGTATAAAAAATTATTAAAGAATAAAAAAAACAAATAATTCTGTAGTTACAGAACTAATTGCAAAAAAAATTATAAAAAAATAAAAAAAAAAGGTAGTTCTACGTAACCGCAAAACCACAAAGGTAGAAAAAAAATAATAAAAAAAATTCTTTAACTGAATACATATTGATGAGCATGAATACCAACAAACGGTGGTGTAAATGGATAAAGACATCTTTATTCGTTAACTATGCGGGGGTTCGAACGTCGACATGGGCACGAAGAACCCTTTGTTGAGAGACCTGCCTCCACATAAATGAGTTCCATAGGCAGTCCATCCGGTGGGACCATATTATTCTGGATGGATCCAAGATGCGAATTAAAAGTTAGTGATTGTTGTATCAGTGGGCACAATTATTGAAAGCAATAGTTGCTTTTAGCTATGTTATAAATAGTGTTTACAATCGATTAGTATTGTTTATCAATTTAACAGAGTTTGGTGATAATTCTTTTTTCTTTTGGTGATAAGAGTTTATTCATAATTATCATAATGCAAAAAATGACCACGCATTTTATTGTCAATTTTATGTTGACTCTCTCCGTCTTCACAATAGTGGGTCAATCTCTTCGATTCTATTTGGAACATGTAATTCCAGTAAACGAGCAAGTAAATGTCAATTCACTAATAGCTCGGGATAGAGCTCGACACCGTCAAATGTTACTTCAACAAGATAGACAGATGCATTTTGTTGTAGATTACCCGCTTTCTGGTTCCTTCACTGCCCGGTACAATCATTCTCATTGTCTTAATTTTTCCAAATTAATTTATTTGACTTTTTATGAATTTCTTGATATTTAGCATTATTGGCTCCAACCGGCTTATGGTGCTTTTATTTATAATAAAGCATAAAACAATATAGTGGAATCATTTGTAAGTCTTGGATTTATGTCTCGTGAATGAAACTACTGATATTTTCTATTTGTTTAGGCTATATTACACCAAAATTAAATTGGGCGCTGCTCTCGAAGAACTCAGTTCAGATTGACCACGTAAAGTTAGTACCGGTAAATTCTTACCAAAATTAGGATAAATTATCCCATAATTAATTCTTATTAAGATTAGTACCTGTAAATTCTTACCAAAATTTAGAAATAAAAAATGGGATGAAGAAAAGGTTAATGATAATAATAATGAATATAAATAAATAAATAATATGAGGTATCAAAGAATTGTAATTTTAATAATAATAATTTGACAGATGTGCATTCAATTAATATTTTTGGAGTGCAGAATTGAATTTTAATGGTTTTTATTTACTTTGTCTTTCTTTAGGATTATATGTATTGTGAGAATTATTTGCATTAATTATGCAAATTCAGAGT
This sequence comes from Dillenia suffruticosa, assembly GCA_033439265.1. Classification (NCBI taxonomy): domain Eukaryota; kingdom Viridiplantae; phylum Streptophyta; class Magnoliopsida; order Dilleniales; family Dilleniaceae; genus Dillenia; species Dillenia suffruticosa. Next base: position 7,247,758 of record JAVTVX010000030.1, read on the forward strand.
CTTAGACCAACACTTGTTGGCATAGGTGAAATGGACATTTTTATCCCTTAACCAGATAAAGAGTTCGAGTCTTTCTGAGCACAGAAAAAATAATATTGAGAGACTTGTCCCCACAAAGCAGGCCCTGATGAGTTCAATTTTTAATTCCTTTTTATTTATAATTATTTATGTCAGTGGGCCACTCCTATGACAACTAGGTTTTTCCCTTCATGCTGCGCAGGGATTATTGCAAAAATACTTGGGACAGTCAGCTCTTGGAGTATTTCGAGTCAAGACACGCTCGAACGTGCCAGCCCATTCATCACGCTTTATTAGAAAACTCTTTTAAATTGAATAACTTCTTTAGCGTAGTTAGAATCGGTGTCAAGCAATCAAATTGTAATTAAAATGATTAAAATTAAAATAATTAATTTGATTTGATTATATAATTCTTGCAATGATAAGTTAAGATAATAAACTAAAAATCGACAATTCGGTTTGATCGAACTAGATAATTAATTCGATTCGTTTATTTAAATTGACTAAATTATTAAAATTTTTATAAACAATTTAAATAACGATACATTATATTCCTATTTATGTAAATATAATATAAACCTTGGGTCAAAAAAATTTCGGATCTAACCTCCATTTGTCACGGATTGAACCTACGATAGGCTATATTACAGGTTGAACCCACGACATTGCTTTGGCCCGCTGGCACAGCTTGTCGCGTCTTCAAGATGCGACACAGCTTGTCGCGTCTTGAAAACACGACATTCCCCCCTCCCCCCTGCCGCCCGCGGAGTTCCCACGATCCCTCCCTCCCTTGCTTGTAGCTTAGTTAATAATTAGTAACCAGAAATACAATTAGAAAGGGAGTGGTAATCGATGAATTTGATTTTTAAACTTTTTTTAATTTATAATTATTTTTAGTGAAAAAGAGCACTGAAATAAGGGGATTTTAATAATATTTGAATATTGTAGTGACAAATCATATCTTGAGAGAGAGAGAGAGAGAGAGTAGGGTCAAGGTAAGGGTTAGGGTGGTCAGGTCAAACGGTTATTAAATTCGGGTTCTAATCATATCCACCATACTTCTTGTTCGGTGGGGGTCTCTTTCTCTCTCTTTTTTTTAAGCTTAAATTTAGGTGAAAAGGGCGGGAGAAATTTGGTAAAATTCTCAAGAACCGAGCAGAGCACTTTTAGAAATTCTCAACAATGGTAGAACAAGGCCCAACTGCCACTGTCTAGTTGAACTGCTTTAAAATTATTTGAAACAAATAGCACAACTCACAGATGTTAAGGTTCATCTCAACAACCCACACCCACTTATCTCTTGCTTTTGCAGAGCAAAAACCTGTGGCAATGCTTGAATCTTGCTTGGGGGCATTTATAGATTGTAAGTTCCAAGACACGCAGCAAACAATATTCGTCCATACATATATCTTGGTCTTGCTCATTTCTAAGATGTACATGGACTGCTTTGTTGTGCCAGTTCTCCGTATCATAGTTTGCAATGAGAATAAGAAACTGCGATGACGATACCACTGGAAGAGCCTTCATTGAGTTGCACCTCTTGATCTTCAAGACCCCCAAGTTGGGAAAGGCAGGAGGCAAAGTATGGGAGGGACAGTCACTGATTTTCAAGAATTTTAAATACCTAACAACTCGGATTCAGCGGACAGACGATGTGTTCAAGAGCCAAAACCAACACTATTTAAGCATATTTCCATATTTTACACTTGGCTCTGAATTTAAATATTAAATTAAAAAAAATGATCTGCTTTAAAACAATAATCATGATAAAAAAATAGGTCCGAGGTAATGCTTTGATTCAGTACCTATTCAGATTTTAGAAATATTAACAGTGGCATGATATAAAAAACATCATAAAACAACGAGCATTTGGTGCATCTTCCAAGGCAACTTATTAATTAACATATATATATATATATATATATATAAGTGTCGAAGTGGGTATTCCACGTGAATTTCATCGTCATCACGTGAGAAAAAGAGTGAGTGGCTGCCTCCCACATGGCACACCCCTGTCCCTCGCTCTTCCTCTCTCTCTCTCTCTCTCTCTCTCTCTCTCTCTCTCTCTCTCTCTCTCTCTCTCTCTCTCCCTCTCTTTCTCTGCATTTATTACTCTCCCTATCTCTCTCTCTCCCATTCTCCCATTTATTACTCTCCCTCTCTCTCTCCCTCTGTCTCTCTCCATTACACTCTCTCTTTCTCCTAGACATGTAACCGGGTCGGGCCCGGTTCAAGGGCGGTTCTAGAAGCCGCGGGCCGGGCTGACTGCGGTTCCTAGGTCAGTCTGAGCCAGGCCGGGCCGGTTTCAAAATGTTTTTTACTTGAACCGGCCTGACCCGCTGAATCAGAACCGGCGGGCCGGTTCACACCGGAGCGGGCCGGTTTGGCCAAACAAGGAGGGGGAAAAATTATTAAAAAATTCAAAAAAAAGGGACAAAGAGCCATTGGAACCGGCCGGACCAGGCCGGTTCACGGTTCCAAAAACCCTTGAATGGGCCCAGCCGCTACAGTAACCGGTTCGAGTTACTGTAACACCGGGCTTGTTCACGGGCCGGGCTTTTTCCAGGCCGACCCGGCCGGTTTTCGGGCCCAAACCGGCCCGGGCTCATCTCTACTTTCTCCGTCCCTCTCCCTCTTTCTCTCTCTCTCTCTCCCTCTCAGTTCTCTCCCTCTCTCTCTCTCGCTCTCTCTCTCTCTCTCTCTCTCTCTCCATACATGCATTAAATTACTTTCCCCCCTCTCTCTCTCTCTCTCAATCCCTCTCTTTCTGTCTCTCTCTCCCCCTCTCGGTTCTCTCCCCCTCTCTCTCTCTCTCTGCATTTATTACTCTCCCTCTCTCTCTCCCTCTATCTCTCTATTTCTCCGTCTCTCCCCCCTCTCTCTCTCCCAACCTCCCAGCCCAACGACCTCTCTCTCTCTCTCTCTCTCTATTTCATCATTTTTAAATATTACACAAATATTTTACATATATAAAAATACTTTAATTTAATATTATGATACTAGAAAAATTAAAATTTTAAAAATATTAAATAAAAAATATTTTACAATATTTTTAGATTAAAAAAATATTTAAAAGAATAGTGTTATAATATTATATAATACAAATAATTATTTTAAAAAAAATACTAAATGTAATGTAATGTATGTGAATGATAATTTTATTATAAAATTTTACAATTAAACTAAAAAATACTAAAAATATATGAAATATATAAATATCTAAATTATTTTTGATATTTTTTATATTTTACAAACTTTAAATTAAATATTAATATTTATGAGTTTTTTACACACTTATTATTAAAAATTATAATTTAAAATGAATATTTATATATTTTTAATTTTACAAAGATAATAATATTATAGAGTATTTTTTCATTTTAATTTAAGATATTTAATGTAAATAATTATTCAAATTTTTAAATAATTTGTATGATAGAAATACAATCTACAAAAATATTAAGTTAAAAAATATTTGAAAATATTTTTATATTAAAAAAATTATTTACAAGTATTTTGTATTGAGTCATGTGTTATTAATATAATGACAATTTTATTATAAAATTAAATATTAATATTTATGAGTTTTTTACACCTAAATTATTAAATATTATAATTTCAAATTAATATTTATATATTTTAAATTTTACACAGATATTAATGTTATATAGATATTTTTTTCATTTTAATTTAAGATAGTTAATGTTAAATAATTATTTAAATATTTAAATAATGTGTATAGAAGAAATACAATCTATAAAAATTACAATTATAAAAATATTTGAAATTACTTTTATATTAAAAAAATTATTTACAAGTTTTTTGTATTGAATCATGTGTTATTAATATAATGTTAATTTTATTATAAAATTTCACAATTATAGAAAAATACTAAAAATATATATCATATGGATGATTTTATTATATGCAAAATATTTTTGCATGTAGAAAAAAATACTATAATATTATAATCCTATTAGATTCATAATTATAAAAATATTAAGAAAAAAAATTTATAAATATTTTTAGATTAAAATAATATTTAAAAATATCATATTATAATTTTATATAATACAAATAATTATTTTAAAAAATACTAAGTATATGAAAATTATAGTTTTATTATTAAATTTTACAATTATGATTATACTTACCATAATTTTAAAATTTTATAATAATCTTAAAAATTTTAAAAATATTTATTATTAAAAAAATGGTAACCTTGGCATTTCGTCAACGAAGGGATGGCCTATCATCGACTGAAGAAACTCAATCTCTCTCTCTCTCTCTCTCTCACTCTCCGTCCTTTCTGTGTACCTCTTTATCTCTCTATTAGAAATATATATTTTTTATTATATTAAAAATATCAAAAATATTTAAAATAAATGATGTTTAGAGAAAATATTGTAGTATTATCATATTATAAAAATTATACTGATAAAAATATTAAATAAAAAATATTTGTAAATATTTTTATATTAAAAAATTAATATTCAAATTAAATTTACTGTTGTATTAAAAATACTAAAAATATGTAAAACTTTTGTACATATATATAAAATTATTTTAATTTAATATTATGATACTAGAAATTGTGGTTGTGGATCCCACCACAAAGCTCATCAACCATACCCGATAAGTGAACTAAGTTTTGGAAATGGAATCCACACACACATGTAATAAATTTTCAAGAAAACAGACTTAGCGTAAAATTTCAAAGTGCGTGTCAACTCTTTCTTCATTTTTATTGTATTCTTTTTCTTTTCTTTTCTTCTCTTTTTTATAATTAAAAATAAAAATAAATTTATTTATTTATATAATTAAAAAATAATTTTATAAAATCAAGATAATTAGAAAGCATATCACACAATTGGGTGACGTATATAATGCATTCTTTTTAATGATTGATGAAGATATGTATATAGAATAATATTTGTGTATATATATAAATATTTTAATATTAAAATATTATAAAAAATTAAATTTTATTTATAAAAATACTAAGTAAAAGAAATATTTTATAAATATTTTTAGATTAGGATCAAATCGAGGATTCCTTGGTCCACCCGGTGTACTTCTTCTAATAATTTTATCATTTTATAATAATCATACTATAGTATCATGATGGAAAAATATTATAATATTGTAATATGATAATTTTTTATATTGTTATACTATAAAAATATTTTAAAAAATACTAAATAAATAATAATGTATACAAAATAAATTGATAGCTTAAATAATAATGTATATTTGAATGTCGTAGTGACAAATCATATCTTGAGAGAGAGAGAGAGAGAGAGGAGGGTCGGGCCGTCAGGGTGAGTTAGGGTGGTCAGGTCAAACGGCCATTAAATTTTGGTTCAACCCTATCCACCATACTTCTTGTTCAGTGGGTGTCTCTTTCTCTCTTTTTTTTAAGCTATTAAATTTTCGGATTCAATGGACAGACGATGTGTTCAAGAACCAAAACCAACACCATTTAAGCATATTTCCATGTTTTACCCTTGGCTTTCTTTAAAATTACTAAATTTAAATATTTAATTAAAAAATATATTTGATATGCTTTAAAACAATATTCGTCACCTCCCTGTATCCTATGTTCATATTTGTTGTTCATAAGTTTTACTATATTTTTAAGATTTTAATTAATCACGATAAAAAAATAGGTCCGAGGCAACACTATGATTTAGTACCTATTCAGATTCTAGAAATATTAGCAGTGGCATGACATCAAAAACATCATCAAACTACAATGCATTTGGTGCATCTCCCCCAGGCAACTTATTAATTAACATATATATATATATATATATATATATATATATATATGTGTGTGTGTGTGTGTGTGTGTGTGTGTGTGTGTATCGAAGTCGGTATTCCACGTGAATTTCGTCGTCATCCACGTGGGGAAAAGAGTGGGTGGCTGCCTCACACGTGGCACACCCCCCCCCCTCTCTCTCTCTCTCTCTCTCTCTCTCTCTCTCTCTCTCTCTCTCTCTCTCTCTCTCTCTCTCTCTCTCTCTCTCTCTCCATACATGCATTAAATTACTTTCACTCTCTCTCCCTCAATCCCTCTCTTTCTCTCTCTCTCCCCCTCTTGGTTCTCTCCCTCTCTCCCTCTCTCTCTCTTTTCTCTCTCTCTCTCTCTCTCTCTGCATTTATTACTCTCCATCTCTCTCTCTATTTCGAGATATATACCAAAATAACATTAAAAAAATTTTTTTTAAAACAATCCGAACAAAAAAAAATTTCTCCAAATAACCCGAATTTGTCGGGAGTTGGAGACGCAACACATTGTGTCGCGTCTTCAACCCGCGACAAAGTTAGAGAGAGAGAGAGGAGTCCGCGGGTCGGGGGGAGGGAGAGAGAGAGAGAGAGGAGTCCGCGGGGCGGGGGGAGGGAGAGAGGGGAGGGGGCAGAGGGGGGAGGGAGGATCGTGGCAGGGGGCGGCGGGGGGAATGAGAGAGAGGGGAGGACAGCGGCGGGGTGCGGAGGGGGAGGGAGGGAGAGAGAGGGGAGGGCCGCGGAGGGGGGAGGGAGGGAGAGAAAGAAGGGAGGGCGGCGGGGGGTCCGCCGGGGGAGGGAGAGAGAAAGAGGGGAGGGGGTAGGCGGAGGGCAGTGGAGGGGGAGGGAGGGAGAGGGAGGAGTGCCGCGGGGGGGGGGGGGGGAGAGAGAGGAGGGCAACGGCGGTGGAAAGAAAGAAAGAGAGCTGCGGGGGGAGGGAGGGAGAGAGAGAGCCGCGGGCGGCGGAGGGAGAGAGAGAGAGAGCCGCCGGGGGAGGGAGAGCGCAGCGCCGAGGGGGAGAGAGGGAGAGCGCAGCGCCGCGGGGGAGGTGCGCAGCGCCGCGGGTGGTAGAGGCCCGCGGCTCTCTCTCTCCCTCCCCCCGCGGCTCTCTCTCTCCCCTCGCGGTTGTCTCTCTCTCCCTCCCTCCCTCCCTCATCCGCCGACGGCTGTCTCTCTCTCTCCCTCCGCCGCCCGCGGCCCCTCCCTCCGCCGCCCGCAGCTTTCTCTCTCCCTCCCTCCCCCGCGGCTCTCTCTCTTTTTCTCCCCCGCCGCAGCACTCCTCTCTCTCTCCCCCTCCCCCCGCGGCACTCCTCCCTCTCCCTCCCTCCCTCCCCCACCTCCGTGTGAGGCTCCCTTTCCCTCCCTCCCCCACTGCCGCTGGAGCCCTTGCGCGCGGGAGCCTCTTGGCTATGTCGCGTCTTGAAGACGCGGAATAGTCTGTTGCGGGTCCAACCCGTGACAGATATGGTATAGATGTGGAATTTGTTTGTTACTCGGGTTTTTTTTAATTTTTTTTAAGGTATATTTTGGAACATAATCCCTCTATTTCATCATTTTTAAATATTACACAAATATTAATATTATAAAAATATTTTTATCATTTTAATTTCATATATTTAATATTAAATAAATATTTCAATATTTTTATTTTTTACATTTTAAATTAAATAATAATTTTTATAAATTAAATTATTCAACAATATAATTTTAGTTTATTATGTAATATTTTAATATTTTGTATTACAATTTATTATTTAATATTATATAAATATTTAAATACTTAAATTAATTTTGTTAACTTTTATATTTTAATTATTATATTAATATTATGATATTCTAATATTTTTATTTTATTCGAAAAATATTTTCAATGATAAATTTTTACAAATATTTTCGCTATTTTTAATACAATCATAAAATTGTTAATTAAATTATTATTTATTTTGTATAGTATTATAATATGATGTTTTAAAATTTTTTAATCAAAAATATTTTTAAATTTATTTTACTTGACATTTCTATAATTATAAAATTTACGGTATTATAACAATATATAATATTATAGTATTTTAATTTTACATCACTTATTTCAAATAATTTTTATATTTTTAGATTAAAAATTTCATTATTATATTAAAAATATAAAAAATATTTGAAATAAATGATATTTAGAGAAAATATTATAATATTATAATATTATAAACTATAAAAATTATAATAATAAAAATATTAAGTAAAAAAATTTAAAAAATTTTTATATTATAATATTCATATTCGAAATAATTTTACGGTTAAATTAAAAATACTAAAAATATGTAAAATTTTTTTGCATATATAAAAATACTTAAATTTAATATTATGATACTAGAAAAATTGAAATTTTAAAAATACTAAATTAAAATTATTTTACAATATTTTTAGGTTAAAAAAATATTTAAAAGAATAGTCTTATAATATTGGATAATACAAATAATTATTTTAAAAACATACTAAGTGTAATGTAATGTATGTGAATGATAATTTTATTATAAAATTTTACAATTAAAATAAAAATACTAAAAATATATGAAACATTTAAATATATAAATTATTTTTGATATTTTTGATATTTTACAAACTTTAACTTAAATATTAATATTTATGAATTTTTTACACACTTAAATTATTAAATATTACAATTTCAAATTAATATTTATATATTTTTAATTTTACAAAGATATTAATATTATAGAGTATTTTTTTTCATTTTAATTTAAGATATTTAATGTAAATAGTTATTCAAAATTTTAAATAATTTGTATGATAGAAATACAATCTATAAAAATATTAAGTTAAAAAATATTTGAAAATATTTTTATATTAAAAAAATTATTTATAAGTATTTTGTATTGAGTTGTGTGTTATTTAAATAATGTCAATTTTATTATAAAATTAAATATTAATATTTATGAGTTTTTTACACTTAGATTTTCAAATATTATAATTTCAACATAATATTTATATATTTTAAAATTTACACAGATATTATTGTTATATTGATATTTTTTTCATTTTAATTTAAGATAGTTAATGTTAAATAATTATTTAAATATTTAAATAATGTGTATAGAAGAAATGTAATCTATAAAAATTACAATTATAAAAATATGAAGTTAAAAATATTTGAAATGCTTTTATATTAAAAAAATTATTTACAAGTATTTTGTATTGAATCATGTGTTATTAATATAATGTCAATTTTATTATAAAATTTCCATATTATAGAAAAATACTAAAAGTATATATCATATGGATGATTTTATTATATGCAAAATATTTTTGCATATAGAAAAAATACTATAATATTATAATCCTATTAGATTCATAATTATAAAAATATTAAGAAAAAAAATTTCATAACTATTTTTAGATTAAAATAATATTTTAAAATATCATATTATAATATTATATAATACAGATATTTATTTTAAAAAATAATAAGTATATGTAAATTATAGTTTTATTATTTAATTTTACAATTATGATTATACTTACCATAATTTTAAAATTTTATAATAATCTTAAAAATTTTAAAAATATTTATTACTAAAAAAATGGTAACCTTGGCATTTCGTAAATGAAAGGGAGGTCCATCGTCGACCGAAGGCACTCAATCACTCTCTCTCTCTCCCTCTCCCTCTCCGTCCTCTCTGTGTCACCTCTCTATCCCTCTATTACAAATATATATTTTTTATTATATTAATATTATGGTGTTATAACATTTTTATTTTTATTCAAAAAATATTTTTGATAAAAATTTACAAATATTTTAGATATTTTTAATATAAAAAATATATAAAATAAATGATGTTTAAAGAAAATATTATAATACTATAAAAATAATAATAAAAAAATATTAAGTAAAAAATATTTATAAAGGAATTATGTAAATAATATTTTATAAATATTTTTAGAGTAAAAAATATTTAAAAATATCATAGTATAATTTTATATAATACAGATAATTATTTTAAAAATTACTAAGAATATGCAAATTATAGTTTTATTATTAAATTTTACAATTATGATTACACTAAGCATAATTTTACTATTTTATAATTATTTAAAAAATTTTGAAAATATTTTTTATTAAAAAAAACGTAAACTTGGAGTTTCGTTGATGAAGGGGTGGCCCTTTGTCGACTAAAGGCACTCAATCTCTCTCTCTCTCTCTCTCTCTTCGTCCCCGTCCTTCTCTCGGTGTCAGCTCTCTATCTCTCTATTACAAATATATATTTTTTTATTATTTTAATATTATAATGTGATAATATTTTTATTTTTATTCGAAAAAACATTTTTTAGGATAAAATTTTACTAATATTTTAGATATTTTTAATTCAATCATAAATTTTTTTATTATTTATTTTATATTGTATTATAATATGATGTTTCTTATTTTTTTAATAAAAAATATTTTCAATTTTTTTACTTAATATTTCTATAATTATAAATTATATAGTATTATAATATTATATAATATCATAGTATTTTTATTATATATCATTTATTTCAAATCTTTATTATATTTTTAGATTAAAAAATTTTATGATTATATTAAAAATATAAAAAATATTTGAAACAAATGATGTTTAGAGAAAATATTATAGTATTATCATATTATAAATATTTTTATATTAAAAAATTAATATTCAAATTAATTTTTCTGTTGTATTAAAAAAACTAAAAATATGTAAAATTTTTATACATATATAAAAATACCTTAATTTGATATTATGATACTAGAAATGGTGGTTGTGGATCCCACCACAAAGCTCATCAACATACTCCATGAGTGAACCAAGTTTTGGAAATGGGATCCACACGCATGTAACAAATTTTCAAGAAGACAGACTGAGTGTAAAATTTTAAAGTGCGTGACAACTCTTTCTTCATTTTTATTATATTCTTTTTCTTTTCTTTTCTTCTCTTCTTTATAATTAATAATAAAAATAAATTTATTTATTTATATAATTAAAATATAATTTTATAAAACCAAGGTAATTAGAAAACATATCACACAATTGGATGACGTACATAATGCATTCTTTTTAATGATTGATGAAAATATGTTCATAGCATAATATTTGTGTATATATATATATAAATACTTGAATATTAAAATATTATAAAAAATTAAATTTTACTTAGAAAAATACTAAGTAAAAGAAATATTTTACAAATATTTTTAGATTAGGGTCAAATCGAGGGTTTCTTGGTCCACTACAGTATCATTTTATCATTTTATAGTAATAATACTACAGTATCAGTGTATTACAATATTATAATATTGTAATATGATAATTTTTTATATTGGTATACTATAAAAATATTTTAAAAAATACTAAATAAATAATAATGTATACAAAATAAATGATAGTTTTATTATAAAATTTTATGATTATAAAAAAATATAATACAAGTGTTTATTATTTGATGAAAAATTTTTTCTTAGTTTTTTTGAGTCATAATTTTGAAATATTTAAATATTTTTAATTTTCAATTTATCGTTGACCAAATAATATTTAGTCTATACATAATTTTTACTCAACTATAAATTAAAGTATTTGATCAATATAACAAATATTTCAAAAAATATTTAAACGTTTATAATTATTTATTATAAATAGCTATTTATAAATTTAAATCTAAATTAACATTTTAATATATTTATATTTTACAAATGGGCACATCACCTAAATTTAAATTTCACACGTGCATTCCCACGGTAAATCCTTCCTAGTCCCCATATATGTTCTTAGTACTTGCAAAATAGAAGGGGGTAACTCATAATTATTATGATATTTCTTTTCTTTTTTTTTTACACACAATGAACGATTTAAATAAAACAAATACAATTTTCAATCTCTAAAGTGGAAGATACACTATAAAGACTTAGCCTTCTAGTATAATATTATTCTAATTATCGTAAACTGGATAAAGGACATTTTTAGTTTTGAGGTAGGTTGTGTTAAAGAAGACATTTCTGAACAGACAATTTCTTCATCATCAACTCCATCTTCTTTTGCTTTCTCACATCCATCTACAAAATTTTTGGAATGCATCATTAATGTCTTCAACAGCGTCCAAAACAGTCATTTTCTCTGCTTGCCTTCGTGGGTAGATGTCTTTCTTATGGTCACCATTTAAGGCTACTACCATTTGCAGTGCATCCATTCTTCTTGAAATTCAATTGATTTTCCTTCTTGGCCCCACCTTGCCCAAGTACTTGGTCAAAGAAGACTTCAAAATTCCTAAACTCACTTGAAATTTTACTATGAAAATCTAATTTTAATTGTTTTTTATGTCAGTGGGCCACTCCTATGACAACTAGGTTTTTCCCTTCATGCTGCGCAGGGATTATTGCAAAGATACTTGGGATAGTCAGCTCTTGGAGTATTTCGAGTCGAGACACCCTCAAATGTGCCCGCCCATTCGTCACGCTTTGTTTGAAAACCCTTTTAAATTGAATATCTTCTTCACCGTAGTCAGAATCCGTGTTAAGCAATCAAATTGTAATTAAAGCGATTAAAATTAAAATAATTAATTTAATTTGATTATACAATTTTTACGATCATAAATTAAACTAATAAACAAAAAATCAACAATTCAGTTTAACCGAATTAAATGATTAATCAGATTCGTTTATTTAAATTGACAGAATTATTTAAATTTTTATAAACAATTTAAATAAGGATGCATTCTATTCCTATTTATGTAAATATAACATAAATTATTTATATTAACATGTAACTATAAATTGTAATTTTAAAATTTAAAATTCACTAATAATTATAATTTATCAAATTTCAATTTGACAAATTCAAAATTCAAAATTTAAAAAAACTAACAAATCATAAAACTTTTAAATTAATTTTATTAATTTACTAATAGTTCATGAAATAAAAAATAACTAACATATTATTATCATTTAGTAAAATAAAATTTAAAATATTTTTTCTTTTAACTTTTAATTATAATATTATATTAATATTTACATGAATAAAAATTATCGAAAAACTATACATATTTTTTCTATTTCAGTTAATTTGGTCCGATTGAAATAAAAATTATTAAAATCAATAATCATTCAAATAATTAAATTAAAATTTAGTTTTATCTACAATTGAAACCGAAAACCAAACAAAACTTTTGCAATATAAAAAGCAGTTCAA